>CAOLHI010000679.1:0-549701 GCA_948474755.1 Ctenosaura bakeri
CTTCTAATGCATCTTTTCTCAAATGCTTTACCCTACAGGAATCTTTGATATAATTTTCAGGGCTCAGGGAATCTCTACATAAAAAATATTGTAAAAAAATATTGTAAAAAAAAAAGGGAGGGGATTTCAATCACAATCTCTTACAGAGCTCCTAGTGACTTGCTGCAGAGCCCTAGGGTTGAGAAACCCTGTTCTAATATGACACATGCAATTCATTGTTGACAATGATCCTAGGCACCCTAGAGTGGACAAAATGGCCAGAAATCAGCCATTAGAAATGGGAATGTCCAAATGCCCAAAAACTAGCTGCAGAACACTTCAGCCTTCCTGGATGTTCTATCCTGAACCTCTGAGGAGTAGTTCCTGAAAATGACAACCTCCCCCCACCCAAAATCAATGGGACATTAGAAAGAGAAATAGCTGAATTAGGATACATCCACAAACTCCAGTCTTTCAGTGATGGATGGTTTGTACAAAAACAGAGATTTCTTGACACACTACATATCCACCTTTTGAGTTTCTATTACAATTCAGACTTCCCTCTCCCATTTGTATGTATGTTATTAGATGCATCTGATGGACAGGTTTTTTTCCTGTTAGCCCCAAAGGTGCTACTGAATTACTTTATATCTTTTTATGTTAAAACAGACTAACATGATTAAGTTCTTGAATATTCCAGATAAACAAAGGTAGACCTAATTCAAATGGAAAAGACAGAAATAAGTATGCATGGTTGGGCAATGGGATGTCTTCTGCACTTTAATGATGTGTATATCTAAGTAGCAATAAAAAACAGGGCAACACTAACCAGACACCCTGATTTTCACCTCATTACTCTTGTACAAGTTTACCTCAGTTAACAAAGTATATGTGTTCCTGGATATTACTTCTTTAACAGAAAATTTGGTACGAGAGACAGAGGTAATGTGGAAAGAATAGGGACAGGTTCCCACCCTACAAAAAAAGGAGAGAGTTCAGTATGTTTCACCAAAGTTTTTATTCAAAACTAACACTATGCACATGTAAAATGATAAGACCAGGTCAGTAAACCTTGCACAAGTACACACAAACATTTTGAACTTTCTAGTGATGACTTGAAGACATCTTCCAAAATGTCCTGGGATAATATTTTTAATTTCATGAGCTTCCACTTTTTCTTACAATTTTCATTTTGGTGGCCATACTTATAGATCCATGCTTTTTAAACTTGCTGAGGGTAACTGGTGAGGCAAGCTAATCTTTTCCCCCTTTTTCTTTGTTTTGCTTTTTGTGTATGCTAAGTAAGAGATTTCAGAGATAACTGCTATTTACTTTGCCTTTTGTAGACAGATACATACAGCTTGAGTAGAACTGGTTGAAAAATTTTTTATTCTTTCTCAGCTCATGTTTTATTCCACTCTTTACTGTAGACATGCTGCTGCAGCCCAGCAACTGAAAGTCTGCGTTTTCTAGTACTCCATCACCCTCCAAATGCTGTTAACAAAAACTTACAGCAAACCAAGGCCAAGGAGGAAAACAGGAGCTGGGTGGGCAGGAAAAGACTTTATAAGAAGGAGCTTCTTTGTCAGAGGCTTTGTTAACTGAGGTATGCCTGTATTTGCATTGTAAAATAGGACCCATTCTTAGGATCCTTTCAAGGATTTACAACCCATGAAATTGTTTCACTATAAAAAAGTGAAAGACTATGGGTGTTCATTGAATATGAGGACAGATGTAAACATAAGTGAAAAAAATTATATTGTGGGAGCAGTGTGCTTCCCACCTCATGCCATAGTTAGATGCAATGAGCACTATCAGGAAGTTCATGTTACAACCAAAGTAGGTATGTACAGAATATCCACAAATTTCCTCATCTTTGACAAGAAAAGATGCCTCAACACTTTAAGATAACCAATTAAAATACTGTCTGCTGTACAAGATATCTACATTTGAGATACAACACAAAGAGCAATCCATTGTTTTCATTGTTTTGTTTTCGTATTTTTTTAACAAGAAAACTGAATCTTGTTTTTGACATATATAAGCACGTATCTTTTCACACTCACTGCACAAAAAATATCCAGTGGCTCCCTCAGCCTCCAAGCTTACTGAAAAGGGAAGGTGCATGCTCTCATAGTATCTTAGTGGCTGGGAGAAGTAAGATGGCCAATGGGAGGCATGGAGTGTCTTGGCAGCATCTGGCAGAAGCAAAGGAGAAACAGCACCCATTTCCCTTCCAGATCTCCACTATAGTTAATAGAGATCAGTGAAGAGGAGACTTCTGTTTGCTCCCAGTTGTAGAAGAGCAGATGGATTCTGCCCAGATGCCCTGCACCCTCCTGCAGCCACAAAATGGCCACGGGATCATATACTTGACTTTTCAAGCAGACCTGAACTCCCAGGAAGCAGCAGCCAAGGAGAGAACTGTATTGGCAGGCTCTGTGTTCTGCTTTGCGTGTTGTACTTCCTAGGCCGTACACAATGCAATGTTTCTGGGGCAAAATTCTGAACAAAATACAATAATTTTTTTTTTTTGCACAGATAACATTTACCTGTAGATAGATAGATAGATAGATAGATAGATAGACAGACAGATGTTTAAAAATGGAAAAAATATGCTGTAGCAGTTTTATCCAGAGGGGAGAAAACCTTTGAATTTTCATGTCTGCATGCAAAAATAACCCAGACTGAAAACAACCAGTTTAAGAAGTTTCTATACCTGCTTATGTCGGTCTGTGTTTCTGCTTCCACTTGTTGCTTGGGAAGATCCTGTAATTTCCATCTAGCTGGCATATAATATCTGTACTGTGAGAGGAAGGACTTAGCATCCGATTTTAAAGTGCGGGGTGTGAATGGTTGTTGGCCATTAGTGAAACACTGAGGGTGCCTATCAAGCAGATCCCCGCTGCTTGCTTTGGATTCAGGGTTGTGTGCTTTCTGGGAATGTCTGTTTGTGACACTATTTGAAGAAGTGCTCCAAGAAATTTTGGAGTGCAGTCTTTGCAGACTTGAGGTACTGGAGCTTGAACTTAAGACTGAAACATTGGAGGCTTTCTGAGCAGCTTTTCCAGTAGGTTTTTCACTACTTGGAAGGACTGTGACTTGCTTTTCTGGATGTGACAAGGAACCTGCCACACATCTTTCTTCATCTGGTGCACATGATGGCAATGGCCTATTTCCTTCTGCTTCCAATGAGTCCTGTTGGGGGGGAGGGAAACAACAAAGTTCTGTGGTCAGGCTACTGCTGCTTCATTCAATTAAAATTCCGTGTTTAAGAAAGCGAAGAAAGTATGTAGAAAAATTAAGGAAGAATATATATTATTTGTCTAATCGACACACATTGCAATCAATTATTTGTTGGAATGTTAAGCGTGTCAATAAATATTTTGCTCAAAATATGGGCATGCTGAACAGTTCCAGGGTCTCTAACTTTAGAGTCAGGGTAAGAACAGGTTGCTTACCTGTAACTGTGGTTCTTCGAGTGGTCATCTGTGCCATCATACACTAGGAGCTTTAGCGCCTGCGCGGTAGCGTTCGGAAACTTCTAGAGCTTGTTCGCTTGGCAGGAACCCCTCCCCCACGCCGGTACTGCGCATGCTCCTCCCGCCGAGCAACGGTCTCTCCTCAGTTCTGTCGTCCGCCGTAGAACCTACAGGGACCTGAGAAAGAGGGGAGGAAGGGCGGGTGTGTATGATGGCACAGATGACCACTCGAAGAACCACAGTTACAGGTAAGCAACCTGTTCTTCTTCTTCGTGGTCTCTGTGCCTTCATACACTAGGAGACTGTGTAGCTTACCGGTCGGACGGCGGGTCAGGTCCTACAGCACGGAAGCCAACACCTCACGTCCAAACCGGGCATCTCTGCGCGACCGGCAGTCGAGCCTGTAGTGGCGCACGAAGGTCAATGGTTGGGACCAGGTCGCCACACGGCAGAGTTCATGCAGGTCAACTCCTCGCAGGAGGGCCGCAGAAGTAGCCACCGCTCTGGTGGAGTGGGCTCGAAGCAGGACTGGCGGAGGCTTCCTCGCGAGCTCATACGCCAGTTGAATAGTCCTCACCACCCATTTGGAGAAGCGCTGGGTGGACACTTTGAGGCCCTTCCGACGTCGCCCATAGCAAACGAAGAGATGCGGCGTCTGTCGGAAGGAAGCAGTCCTGTCCATGTAGAAGGCCACGGCCCGACGCACGTCCAGGGAGTGGAGAGACCGCTCCAACGGTGTCGTCGGGTTCGGGAAGAAGGCAGGCAGGATGATGTCCTGGTTGAGATGGAAACTGGACACCACCTTAGGCAGGAACGAGATGTCAGGTCTCAGGACCACCTTGTCTCTGTGGAAGACCGTGAAGGGCTCATCGGATCGAAGAGCTGTGATCTCACCCGCTCGCCTCGCTGAGGTCACCGCTACCAAGAAGGCAGTTTTCATGGTGAGAAGCCTATCATCCGAGGTCGCCATCGGCTCGAAGGGCGGCTTTGTCAGCTGCGAGAGCACCAGCGAGAGGGACCACGGCGGTAGCGGCGGCGATACCGGCGGGTAGAGATGATGAAGTCCTTTCAGGAACCGCTTAACGGTATCGTTCCTGAAGAAGGCCGAGGCAGCCGATCGTGGCGGTTGGTATGCCACGATCGCGGAAAGATACACCTTCAGGGATGGAAACGCCAGCCCCTGTTGCCGGAGGTGCAGGAGGAAATGCAGGACGGTAGAGAGCCCCGCGGGCGATACCGGCTCACTCCTCTCGTTAGCGAAGGTCAGGAAGCGTCGCCACTTGTATTGATAGTTGCGACGGGTGGATTCCTTCCTGGCCGCGACGAGGACGGTACCGAGCACGGGATCGTCTAGTGCGATATCCTCCAGGCATGGAGGGCCAGGCGTGGCAGGTCCGGATGGAGGACTCGGCCGCCGGAGTGGGAGAGCAGGTCCGGTGTCGGTGGCAACCGGAGCAGGTCGTCTCATGCGGCTTGTAGCAGGGGTGCGAACCAATGTTGCCTCGGCCAGTACGGGGCTACCAGGATCGCGTCGGCTCGGTCGGCGAGGATCTTCGATATCGTCCGGCCGAGCAGCGGGAACGGCGGGAACGCGTAGAGGAGTTCCCCGGTCCACGGAAACTGGAAAGCGTCCCCGATGGAGGCACGATCGTGGCCCGCTCTGGAACAGAATCGGCGACACTTCGCGTTTTCCCTGGTCGCAAAGAGGTCGATCGATGGTTCGCCCCAGCGGTCCCGAATCAGTCTGAACGCCTCTCCGGAGAGAGACCATTCGTGATGGGATGAGGTGTCCCTGCTGAGGGCGTCTGCCGTGGTGTTCTCCTGCCCGGCCAGGTGAACTGCCACGGGATGCGTATGCAGGCGAATGCACCATTCCCACAAGTCGAGTGCAATGTTGAGCAGGGTTGTGGAATGAGTCCCTCCTTGTCTGTTGATGTAACAGACGGCGGTGGTATTGTCCGTCAGAACCAGGACCGTCCACCCCGCTACGACGTGGCGGAACGCCCGTAGCGCTTTCAAGACGGCGAGCAGCTCCAGCGCGTTGATATGGAGAGCGGTCTCGTCGTCGGTCCATCTGTCGCGGACTCTGAGATCGCCGCAGTGGGCACCCCATCCATACAGGGAGGCGTCGGTCGTTACCGTCACCTTCGGTGTCGGCTGTTGGAAAGGCATCCCTGACATCAGATTGCGTCGCGACTGCCACCATCGGAGGGATGAGCGGACGTCTCCCGGCAGCTGCAGTCGGAGTGTCTGTTCGTCTCGCAGGGGGTCGAATATGCGGACGAACCAGTGTTGAAGAGGTCTCGCTCTCAGCCTGGCGAGATATGTCACAGCGGTCGTCGCAGCCATGTAGCCCAAGAGCTGCTGGACGCTTCTCGCAGATAACGTTGGGGCCGTACGCGCGTGAGCGGTGGCCCGGATCAGGGTTTGGGCTCGAGACTCTGGTAGGTACGCCCTGGCGGAGGTCGAGTCGAGCGTCGCCCCGATGAAGTCCAAGATCCTCGCCGGCTCGAGGTGGGACTTCTTCGGATTCACCCGTAGACCAAGGCGGGTCAGGAGTGACAACGTCATGTGGACGTCGTGGTAAATTCTCTGTTTGCAGGACGCCACCAACAGCCAATCGTCGAGGTAAGGGAAGACAGAAGCACCCTTCGTCCGCAGGAAGGATACCACCGGGGCCATGCACTTGGTGAAGACCCTTGGGGCAGTCGAGAGTCCGAACGGCAGCACCTTGTACTGGTAACAGGTGTCGTCGACTGCGAAGCGGAGGTACCGTCTGTGCTGCGGGCGAATGGCGATATGGAAGTATGCGTCTCGGAGATCGATGGAGGCGAACCAGTCCCCTCGATGTAGGAAGGGCAGGATCGACGGTATCGTGACCATCTTGAACCTTTTGGGGCGGATGTAGTAGTTCACCCCTCTGAGGTCTAGGATCGGCCGGAGGGTACCGTCGGCTTTCGGTACCGTGAAGTACCTGGAGAAGAAGCCGGTGGTCTTGGCCTCTTGCGGGAGCTGCTCGATCGCCCCTTTCTGGAGGAGGGATTGGATCTCTTCCAGGAGGGTCGGACTCGACGGCGTGGAATAGTAAACGCCTCGAGGAGGAATATCGAGAAACTCGATGGCGTAGCCAAGACGGACGATGGAAAGCACCCAAGAGTCCGTAGTGACACATTGCCACTCCGCGAGATGTCGAGCAAGAGTCGGTCGGTCTCCGAGCGCTGATGGTAGGCTGAAGAGTGGGTATTGGTAGGTCCTGCCAGGCACGTCAAAACCGAGACTTTGTCTCGGAGGAGGACTTCTTGGACGAAGCTGGGCGTCGCCTAATCGTGCGTCTGGCCGATGAGCCGGAGGACGGTCTCGACTGTCCAGACTGGGCCGAACGCTGGAACGACGAGGTGGAAGATCGTCGCCAGGTTGGGCGGAAGGTGGAGGTCCTGCGGGCTTGCGTGGCCGGCTGTAGCCCGATCTTCTTGGCGGTCAGCCTCGCCTTAACGAGATTGTCCAAAGCTTCGTCTGTGGACGAATTGAATAGGCCCTCACCGTCGAAGGGGAGATCTTCAATCCTCCTTCTGGTGTCCTCCTGGATGTCGGCCGGCCGCAGCCAAGCATGGCGGCGCAGGCCGATGGATCCCGCCATGACCCGGGAGGCAATCTCCACTGCGTGCCTGGAGGAGGCCATCTGCTGCCGAGCGATGGAGATGGCCTCGTTGAAGATCACGGAGGAGGCTTGGCGGATGTCCTCCGGTACCGCCTCCATCGCTGGTTGCAGGCGATCGAGCACCTTTTTCAGGTATGCCGCGAGGCAAGCCTGAGTGTTGGACAGCCTGATCTGCAAGGAGGCGGCGGAATAGAACCTTCTTGCATAGGCGTCCAACTTCCTGCCCTCTTTGTCCGGCGGGGTGGTGTGTTGCCTGCCGGAGCCTTTCGTCTGTGCCGACTCGACCACCACAGAGTTCGGTGCAGGGTGATTAAAGAGATAACCGGCGTTATCCTTCTGCACCCTGTAGAGGTGTTCCAACCGCTGCGGTATCGGCTGAGCCGAGGCCGGCCTATCCCAGGCGGCCTTCACCAGTCTGGATACCCGGGGCAGGAGAGGCAGCGGGGCCATGGCAGGTCGCTTCTCCTCGAAGACGGAGAAGGCTGGATCGTCGTCCTCCGGCTCCGCATCGGCGATCTTAAGGCCGAGGGTAGTAGCCATGCGGAGCAGCATCGCAGAGAACTGGTGGACGTCCTCTGGAGCAGAATCTGGGATCGGGTCCCCGAATCCCAGCGGAGGAGACTCCTGGGAGGCCGCCTCAGACACCTCTGATTCCGCACTCGAGTCGTACGACTCTGAGGTCGGTGAGTCCTCTCGCCGCTCGCTTTCCGGCTCCTTCGCAGTCGCCACAGGTGTTGCCTTCCTAGGCTTCTCTGCAGCCGGGGCGGTGGTAGTAGCAGCGTCCCGCTTGGGCTGCCTGACTACTGACTTCACCTTCTTAGTGGTGACAGGGGTAGTCTGGCAGGCTGACGTCGTCGTAGCCCGCTCAGTCACCACCGACTCCGTAGGGCGCGTCGCCGTTGCCGTGACCCTAGGAGGTGGCGATATCGCCCGATACCGAGGTGAAGGCTCCCTCGCCCTATGATATCGAGGAGAGGGAGAGCGGCTGAAGGAGCGGCGGTCCGACGGAGATCGGCTTCGGCGTCGACGGTACCGAGCCTCGTCCCCTCTAGGCGAGCGCGATTCGCGCTGTCGACGAGGTGACCGGGACCTCCGGAAGGTCTCCCAGCGACTCGGGCCACGATGGTACCGATCTCGGTACGATGGCGAATGTGACCGATAAGAGACCGGGCGCTCTCTCCATTCAGATTCCCTCGCGTACCTGGCCACGTAGGACGCCGAGGTGTATCTGGAGGCAGATGAGCGAGGTTGTTCCTCTCTTGTCTCCCTAGGAGGCGGCGAGGCCACTGGACGCTCGGAAGAGCGGGACCGGGACCGGAAGGAGGTCGAACGCCGCTCCGGAGAAGCAGAGGGCTCTCTCTGCTGCAGGTCGGCCGACCTGCGACAGCTAGGAGGGCGGTGGCGCTCCTCCACCAGGGTTGGAGGGTCTGCCACAGGCGAGTCCGGGCGCTGTTGGGGAACGTCCTCGATCTCATCATCCGAGAGATCGACGGACTCGCCTCGCCCTTTGGAAGGCTGCTGAGTAGGAGGAGGAGTAGGAGGTTGAACGTCCCCAGCCGGGGAGCGCTTCTTCTCCTTCTCCTTGCCCTTGCCTCCGTCCGGAGCAGGGCGCTTTTTAGCAGGCATCTCCGTCAGGGGAGCCTCAGCCTTCCTCGCCGTCGAGGATCCTTTCGCTGACTTGGCAGCCGCCGACAGCTTCGGGATCCTCGGTAACGCCGAGATCGGCGTTTTCGCCGGTACCGAGCCCGATACCGACGAGGCGGACGGAACGACAGCCGCCGATACCGTCGATGGCGTGGTCGTCTTCTTGTCGGCCATCTTGGAAGTGGAGGTCTCATCTATCACCCGCAGAGACTGTTCCCAACAATAAGACTTAAGTCTCGCGGACCGGTTGCGGAGAGTTTGGGGAGTAAAATCCCGGCAAATTGGGCAAGTCCGGATGTTGTGGGACTCACCCAAACAGAAGAGACACTCCTTGTGGCTGTCGTTGAGGGCAACCTTGCGCCCGCAGGACACGCACTTCTTGAAGAGCGCGGACATAAGACGAAGAACGCCAAACTGCGAAAATCCAAAAAGACCAAAGCCGAAGGGGGAGTCCGAAAGAGAGGTCAGAGACAGTCCAAAATCTGTAAAACCGTGAAAACAGCAAGCCAAGCACAAAAGTGAGAGGAACAAACTAAAGAACCTTCTGTACGCGACGGCGGACGAGAAAGAACTGAGGAGAGACCGTTGCTCGGCGGGAGGAGCATGCGCAGTACCGGCGTGGGGGAGGGGTTCCTGCCAAGCGAACAAGCTCTAGAAGTTTCCGAACGCTACCGCGCAGGCGCTAAAGCTCCTAGTGTATGAAGGCACAGAGACCACGAAGAAGAACCTCCACACTGCTGACCTTCTGCCATAAGCTAGAGAATGTTACATTCCACAGGCTTTTAATCTATTGCATGATACAGCTTTTCTGAGGCACAGATTTTATTACTTTTAGTTTTGTTTTTCTTTTCAGCTTGATGCCATTTTAGCCTTCCCCTTTTTTACAGGTTGGATACACATCTTATTGGCTTGGTATTGCTGTGTACCTACTCTTTCTTATCATAAGCATATTATAAAGAAATGTGAGTTAAGACTCTGAATTCATGCTAACAATGATTATCATCATCATGTGACTTAATATGATACCATCTGGGCAGGCTGCCAATGACAGGGTGCTTAGACTGAGCCATTAATCCATGCGCCAACACTGTATCACTATATCCCATTGAGGAACAGTATATATGTACATAATGTCAAGTCACACACATATCTTTTCTGATCTGTTGGAATTTCTTTTCCAATCACTTGTAATTCTTTAATTTTTAAAGTGATTAAAAAAAAAAAACTTCTGCACAAAACAGACACTTAGTTTTCTCATGTAACATTTTATCTGCCATAATAATGATTTTCCCCTATTCACTGAACAAATTGCCTGCTCTAGTGAGAATCATATCAAATTTATATGCCAATGTTGAGGGAAGAGCATTAGCACAGTTATTGGGGTGGAAATGAACCATTCTTTGGTGGTGTTCCATGTGAGGCGAGTTAATTTCACAACTCCAGCACAATTATGCACTGAACCACTAACTTATGGCAAGAGTGACAGACATGCTTGTTAGCAAATAGTGTAATGACAGTCATTGCTAGAACACAAAAAAGATGCACAGTTGCAGTTCATTACTTTGAAAAGAGGTACAACTGGAATGTTTCACTCTCCAGCTCTAATAAGGATATCAAAAATAAATAACAAACTCTTCAATCTTTTCTTCAATCCCTATCAACTATAAAAGCTTGGTAGAGTTTTTTGTTAGTATATTTTTCATCTTCTCATTTTTCTTAAAATAGCCAGGTTGTATAGTCTAAGACATCTTGTTTCCAGATGTCTAAACAACTGAAACCTAACCATAAAACAGAGCCAGCATGGTATAACGGTTTGAATGTTAGACTAGGACTCTGGGAGAGCAGGGTTCAAATCCCTGCTCAGCCATGACCTTGGGCAAGTCACACACTCTCAACCTAAGAGGAAAGCAATAGCAAGCCTCATTTGAATAAATCTTGCTATGAAAACTCTGTGATGTCATAAGTCAGAATTGACTGGAAAGCACGTAACAAGCCTTAAGAATTTGGAATATGTTTTGCTCCGACTAAGTGTTGGTACCTAAAAATGTGATGAATACTGTCCTAGATCCTGACCATCCTCAGAAGTCTTTCTTTCTCTCAAACTACCGGTAGTTATGTCTGGAAACCACTAGGGAAAGAGTGGCATCTCAGTTATGGCCACTAGGGAAAGAGTAGCATTAATCAGAGATGCTTGCTTGGCACCTATGTTGTAGTCTTTCTAATACCAGTGAAGACTTCTTATATTCTCTCTTATTTGCTGTCCCTGTCTGAAAAACAACATTGCTTATGCTTTTCAGATTTTAGTGTTTCTATTTTATTATATAATACTTTTTCATTTGTTTAGGTTTTCATAGTACATTTTACTATGTTGTTACATTTTACTATTTTATAGCCCTGTAAATAGCTCAGGAAGCTTCACATTTTGAGCAGCAAAGAAATGTAATAAATCAAATCAAACAAAATAAATATAGGCCCTGGGAATTTAATTTCACATGGAGAAAACAAGAACAGTCACACTGGTCCCATATACCTTTCTATATCCAAAAGGTGAAAACATTAAAATGTTTGGGCATTATATTTTACAAATTCCTTACCCACATTCTAAGGCTATTCACATGATCATGCATACAGTCCTCTCTCTACATCTGCAGATCTGACTGTCACATTTTTTTTTATTATTATTTATTTGTATCCTGCCTCTCCATATGGATTGAGACGGCGAACAACTTACAAATAGCATGTATTTCGAAACATTTCTATACATGTCCCAACAAGCTGGGTACTCATTTTACCGACCTGCGAAAGGATGGAAGGCTGAGTCAACCTTGGAGCCCAGCAGGATTGAACTCACAACCTTGTGGCTTGCAGTACTGGCATTTAACCACTGTGCCACCAGTGCTCCCTTTTGATTGTTCACTCAGCGTATACTTGCCTTCCCTCCATTCTCTTGTCTTTTTCCCAGACATGCTGCATTCCTTCTCCATGACTGGGCAAAAGGCAAGTGAATGGAAATGGAAAGGCTCACCTGGCCCTTCCAGGGCTCCCTCCTCCATGCATTTGCTGTTTACCTGGGTGCCTTGCCTTCCTCCTCTGTGCTCCAGCAAAAGGCAAGTGAATGGAGGAGGAAAGGCTCACATGAGACTGCCTCCTCCCATTCACTTGCCTTTTGCCCAGGCACAGAGAAGGAAGGCACACTCACCCAGGCAAAAAGCAAGGGAATTGGAGGGGGAGTGCACACTCAGGCAGCAGGTAGTTATTTACAGTTTTGTTTTGTTTTTTACTTTTGCAAGTGTTCTGCAGCCCAAAGCCTCACAAAAGTCAAGGAGCTGCTGTATATCTAATCTAAATAATTTAGAGCAGGGCTTTCCAAATGGTGTGCCGTGACATGTAAATGTGTTGCCTGAAGTGTGTAGGTGTGTTGCCTACAATCTTGGAAATGTATGTTATTATTTATAAATCATGTATTTTTAAAAATATATGAAAGGTTTTCATGAGATATGTTGTGTACCCATACATTTTGTGATTACAATGTGTCTGTATCTCTTATAAGGGGTTAGTTTAACCTCTGGTTTGCCAGTAAAACTGAATTACTGTGTGTTGCAAAATGATGCATGTCTAAAAAGTGTGTCACCAACATGAAAAGTTTGGAAAGTTCTGGCTTAGAGGGTATTTGCAGATGATTATTAAACCTTTACGTGTACTCCTAACTGTAGTGCTTTGAGACACATTTGCTGCTTATTATAAATATACAAAGGTGAATTAAGAGGCCCAGTTTCCTGCTGGTTCACCCCACTGACAGAAACTGTTTATTTCTGGTACATAAGTTACACAAGCTACTTATTATCTACTTTGCATATTGGCATAAAGGAAAAGCAAACTTTATCCTGCCTCACTTTCCACATTCCTTGTTTCAACCCTACAGTGCTAAATAAGAATGCTAGTGATATCTGAAGAATCCTAAGATGTGGGATGTACAAAGCTGATCTGATACAGTTCATCAGGCAAGTACTTTTCCTTCCTGAATGTAGGAGTAACTGATAAAGCAAAGCAACACCCTTCAAAACAGAGATGCTGGCTCGTAAAATTAATAAACTGGAAAACTGATACATTATTCATGAGCAAATGCATGTACAGTCTTGTAAGAGGAAAAGAGTATCTCAGGATTACTGGAAACACTAGAAATTACATCCATAATAAGAAATAATAGAACAATAAGAGAAAAATCATAACAACTGTATGATGCATTAAACAGAAGAACCAGAATGTTTTGGATTCACAGAGCTAAATAAAGAAGTCAGGGCAGAGAGATACAGAGTTTTAGAGAAGCATCTGGCCAGCTGTTGCAAGCTGATAAGAAGACCAACAAATATATTATTCTTGTTTCCATTACCTTCTGCTTATAGCTAGGGCATAAATTACACAACTAAAATTCAAAGGTTATCATTCCAGGGATATCATCTGAGATAACAATCCCTTACTTCTTTACCCTCAAAAGAAAATACTGTGTGTTCTTCACATACATCCTGGTTTATATTTTGGAATACCCACAGGCTTCAGCCTTTCCCTAGCAGTTACAACTCTACCCACCAGCAATAATAATCGTACTGTTACATCATATATATTTGAGGAGAAAAGATTTCATAACAAAATCAAATCACTCAACTATTATTTAAAGATCTAATGCACCCTTGATGTTGTACTCATATACTCTATGTACTCCTTTAAATTAATCTTTCTACATTATAGTTTGACCAGTTTAGCACAGACAGCAAACACACCAGTTTATCTTTAGAGAAACAGAGGATCTGATTGAAATTGTCATTCTTTAAAAATCTAATTACAGTATGCTCATCACCATCATCATCGAGAGCTAGCACGCTGTAATGGTTTGAATCTGGACTAGGATTCTCTAAGACCACAGTTCAAATCCTGTTCAGCCATGGAAACCCACTAAATGATCCTGGGCAAGTCACACTCTCTCAGCTTCTGAGAAAGGCAGTGGCAAACTCCCTCCAAACAAATCCTATCAAGAAAATTCCATAATAGCTTCACCATAAGTTGGAAACAACTTGATGGCACAGATTATTATCACCACCACTTCCATCACCACACAACAAAATACAAGAAAAGACAGCGAAAAAGACAGAAGAAAAGTACAGAAATACTGTAGATTGATGATGACTTTTTTTTGAAGAAAACCCAAACCAATGATATAACAATTTTGTGGTAGCAAAATCACAAAATTGGAAAGCAAGAATAAAGGAATTCCTTGCAAGATAATGGATTAAAAACTACTCTTTTTCAGCCCTTTGACCTTGACATGGTTGACTTCCACACAGCCACCTGTAGAACAGAGCGCTCCACGATGGAGAGGCAGTAGGAAAGTTGGTTTCAGATAAAAGTAAGAAGTCAGCACTCTTGAAGGTTCTGATTGACTTTGAAATGGAGAAAGTCATCTAATATTTACAGAAAACTGTGAACTGCAACAAGGCAACACATCCTGTTCCTTGGGGATCCTTTCTATGGCTTCAAATCTATACTGATGTATGAAACCAGAAGAAAGATACTGATGGAAGAGCTAACCTTCAACAAAACATCCATATCTTTCACATAGATCCCAATGAGTGGTGGAGGTGCTATTGAATAACCCTGACAGCACAAAATAAACCACAGAGCTTCCTAGCTTTGACTCTCATCCCAGACACCCTGATCTAGTCTTGAAAAATACTGCAATCTGCACAAATAGGATATGTTTTATTAAACAGGACAACTTTGTAATACTTGCTTAACTTGATGAATTGCAATGTGTCAAGGGCACAATAGTCCTTTTTCAATTCAGTTAGGAAGCTCTTAGAATTCATATAGAATAAAGAGTTCAAAGTCTGATTTCAGGCTACAGTAATTTAGAGTACAATGGAAATTTCATTTGTGTTTTGGATTAACTGCAGTCTGAATCTGGGAAAACTGTGGTTAACTATGATTATAGATAAAAGAAACATGCCAACTTTCAAACCACAGATAAAACAAGCTAATTTTCTGCTGCTGCAGAGGAAGGACCCCAACCAATTGATTCAAATTCTAGCTGAACATTTGGAAGAACTTCATGATGTTAAGAGCTGTTTGACAGCGTAACAGACTACCTTGGATGGTGATGAACTCTTTTTCATTTGAGAACTGAAAACAGGTTAGATCAGGGGTGTCAAACTCAATTTTATCTTGGGCCGCATCAGCATTATGGTTGCCCTCAAAGGGCCAGTGGTATTTGTATCTCTTTTTGCCCCCGAGACCTTCTCTGTGCCTCCTTCCGCTCCCCCCCTAGTGGCTCTTTCTGCCCCTCTATGTACCTGATGAGTGCAATCCCTACAGTGCGGGCCTCCGGCTGCCGGTATTCTGAAGAGGGGCCCAGCAGCCAGCACTCATGACCTTATTTCTATTTCTGTCTGCTCCTCTGTCCAATTCTTGCAAGGTGTGTGGAGTGTCGCCAAGGTAACCTGTGCCAATGTTCTGATGATAAGACTTGGACAGAGGAGCAGTCAGAAGTAGATTATGAGTGCTGGCTGTTGGACCTCTCTACAGAATACCAGCAACTGGGGGCTTGCAAATGTGGGGATCCGGCTTGCCAGGCAGGAGGAATGCTCCAGCTGCAGGAGAGGTGCGAGGGCCACACGAAATGGCCTGGTGGGCCAGATTCGGCCCATGGACCTTGTGTTTGACACATGTGGGTTAGATGGTCACTTGTCAGGGATACATTATCAATGGATTTCTACACTGACAAAAGGCTAGAGTTCTGCAGTCACTTCTAGCTTTATGGTTCTATGAGTTTATGAGCCCAAGGTTCACTTATGTTCATTCTTCTTATTCTCAAAAACAGAACAATCTTGAAGACTTTTTACCGGAGACGTTAGTGAAATGCAGAACTTTAAAATGTATTACCATTTTATTGGAAAAGAAAACTAATTATGCTAAACATGCTAGCTAATTATTAATGTGGTTTTCTGCTTGAACTAATTATTTTTCATATAAGTCTGGTAATATATGGCTGTAATTGAGAAGAAGGGAAACTCATCTGCAACAAATTAAGAGAACTGCTAATAACAGTAACATATTGATGAGTTTTTTTGCATGACTAGTTTGGTACCTACAAGAAGAATATGTTGATGCTAGTTATGCTTAGTATATTTATCTTCTAATACAAATATCCACTCCACTTAATTACATCATACTAGATGATGGAAGGGGAAGAGTCAAGCAGTATGTGTTTTCACAATATAAATAATATTTCCTATTTATTCATTCACAAATGAGACTATAAGGAAAAGCATGTGTTGATGTACATGGATCCAGAGTTACTGAACAGATAATACTAGGACTCCATTTAGCCATGTCTGTACCATTTTTGACAGAGGATTTTAGAAGCTACTGCGGTATTGAATACTAATGCCAATACTAATAAATGTAAACTCATGGAGGCAAGGAAGATTAGGCAGTAATGAGATGCCAAGCTCATCTTCATGAATGAAAATGATAATGAATATCATTTTTGTTATAAAAAAAAAAAAGAATAGAAAGTCAGATGAACAAGTCAATGCTGAGAATGAGCTAATCTGATCAAACATTGATTTTGTTAGAGTTATCCAGGAAAACATCTGTTATTAAGAGACGAACATACAGACTAAAAGCTGAGATGTTTCCATTCATTCATCACTGGCTGCTCCTAATACCACATGGTACTTACCCAGTACAGATTAATATATTGCATTTTTGGAGTCTTTTCATTGTGTATGAAGAGTCATTATCATCTACTTTACTGACTCACCATAGCCAACAATGTTTAATGGTCCCATAAAGAAGATCAATGCCATCCAGCATGTAATCTCTATCTTATTCACTTAAAAGCATTTAAAAAATGCTCTTTTTTTATCCATTTAGGGGGAAAAATCCACAATTTCATATTCTATTACTAAATAGGTAAAGAACTCCCCAATTATGCAACTCTGCAGTATGAACATATTCATATGTTTTCTATCTTTATAGTCTGCTCCATAACGAAGTGCTCAGGGTGGCTCACAGTGATGATTTTTTAAAAAATTAGAATGTAATGACACTCTCCAACAATAAGAAGAATGTAATACACATTAAAATACCAAATAGAAGAGAAAGAAAAAATAACAGCTAATTAAAGCAAGTATGAAGGGTCTGGGCAAATATACATATCTTTTGTCTGGCATTGGTATGAACCTATGTGGGATGACACCTTCCAGCTGCTAAAATTCTGTTGAAAACCTGCCATTGCTAAGGTTCCATGCTTGCAGGAGGCAAGCAAAGAGCCAAAACAAGAATGAGGAGGGAGGCAGCACAGAACTTCTGCCTGCAGTCTCCAGCAAACAGCAGGAGGGAAGAAATGGAGAACAGTGAGCTGGAGGAGATTAAACATGAAGGAAAAGAAAGAAGAGTGTCAGTTCACCTCTGTGTTTAACAGTACAGTATACGAGTAGGAGCTCTACATGATGCATTTGCTGATGGCCTCTATCCCTCAGAGAGGCAGACTTGTTCTGAATGCCTCAAGCTGCTAGAAGTTTGAAGCCACTTTCTACACTTCTATACAATTCTTGGCTTTAATGGCTTTATCTCAATCACATTTGTTCAGTAGCAGGTTGAAGACTAATAACTGAGTCCACCTTGCCCCTTGCCCTCCCCCGCAAATGTCTGCACTTACAAAGTTAGAATGTCAAAGAGAAGATTCTGTTTCTCATTTTAGTTTGTACTGGTGTAGCTGGATTTAGACAGTAGATGGTCTATACGCTGTCTCCTCTCCTCCATATATTCCAGTTGTAAGGGTTTTGCACACTAGAGATGCACTGTGTTTGGTAATGAGATGTTATCTTAATATTAATCTGCACTGCTAAAGCAATGGCTCAAAATTCTGAGATAGCAGCAACCCTAGTGCAATGAAATGATATTGGATTATTCACAAGAGCATTCCTCACACATTAAAGGCTGAAGTGGAGTCACATCTGAAAGCGGCAGTCCACCGCTGTCAAAATGTGTGAGAAGAATCCTTTGTGAGCACCAATATAGCTCTTGCTAATGAAAGGACAGCCAGCCAGTGTGGTGTAGTGGTTTGAACTTTAGACTATGATTCTGGAGACTGGGGTTCGAATCTCTGCTCTGAACAAATCTTGCTAAGAAAGCCTCATGATAGGTTCGCCTTAGGGTCGCCATAAGTCAGAAATGGCTTGAAGGCATACAACAACAATGAAGGGACAGAAAAATGCAAAGCAGACTGACATCACGGCCTGGAGTCAATTACCTGTTTCAGGGGAGAGTTAAGGGGTATTCAGTACAATGATGCCATTTTCAGGGGAAGCCTTGTAACCAGCATAGGGAGAAATCCTGTTAGTGGCATACACGGGAGGCTAGGCTGGCCCCCTCCCTGCTTCTTTTCGTAACCAGACAAAGACATTCCTTTTTAAGCAGGCATTTAATGGATGAGCTGGAGAGCTTTTACTTATTTTTAATTTTTTTTAAAAATAAATCTGGTGTTAGTTTTATAATTTGATATGTTTCATTTGTTTTTTATGCTTTTAATTGTTTTCAGCCTTTTGGAAGCTGCCTTGGGTTCCATCTTGGGAGAAAAGATTCAATCAATCAATCAATATTATGCATGCATATGTCTCTCTTTTTTGGTCACTGTGGAAGTTAGCACAGTATTCTCCTACATTCTCTGTAATGATCACATATTCCCCTCCAGACTCACAGTTTAGCTGCTGTACCACTCAGCCCTCCACAACTGCTGGGGGGAGCACGACACAGAATGATTCACATCATTCACTGAGACCTCCACAGAACCATAGTGGATCTCAGCAGATGATGTAATCATTCTGTGTCTGGTTCCAGGGACATAGCTAGATGCTTCTCCAATCCCTCTCCCCAGTCTCTCACTAGCCACTGTATGGTTGTCAGTTCAAAGGGTGTTGCATAGTTACAACTGTGGAACTATTACTCTACACTATGCCATATAGGATCTTGGAGCTTACAAAGATATGACAACCATCTTGATGGAAGAAAATGGTGAGTAAAAAATGGGACCTCTCATCTTTAATTTGATCACCCTCTTTTTTTCATTAAAACCAAGCAACCAATCAACCACTCCTCTTCTAAAAAGGTGGGGGGAGAGAAAACCAACTATGTATATTGTAGTTTTAACCATCACAAGTCGTGAATAACATTCTTAAGCACAAGGGTTCTCTGGAAATCTAACAATGTTATTATTCAAGCTGTCAGCTACCCAACAGTCATGCAAGAATCAACCAGCTAATGACCAGCATTACACAGCCACTGAATGCAAATACACCCTTGTGCATATTTTAAACAGAAAATGAATCTCATCATTGTCTAGCTTTCTCTGATTGCTATGAAAATAATATTAATCTTTCAACTGTCTGGAAAACAAAAGTGTCTTCTCTTGGTTAACTTAATTCTATCCATTGCTAATGAACAAAATTAGCATTGACAGCCACTTAATATGTGCAATTAAGTTTTCAAATTTTGCACATTTCAATATAAATTGTCTGGCAAGAAAAAAACAAGTTTAAGAATTTAGACAACAAATCTTTGGTTAAGTTTATAATTTTTATAATGGGATTTAGAGGAAAGATAAGGGTATAATGGACCTAAAAAAGCAGTACTAAAACCCAAAACATTACAGTAGGTGAGATAAATATGCACTTAAATATTTCTCACTGAAACTGAAGGAGTCACCAAAGTCTTTCCTACAACCTGCTGTCCCTTATTTTTTATTAAATATGACAATGATTGTTCCTAGGGCATTCTTCACGTAAAGCATATGCTCAACCATTGAGCTATGGCCCTTCATGAGCAGTTCTCACCATATACCAGAATATAATCACAATATTTGTATCCCCTACTTTCACCCTGACTAATTTTCCTACGTGGGTTCTTTCTGACGGTCATGCAGTTGTCTATGCTCTGATCCAGCTATGCCTATTTGTGTATGGATGCTGGTGTCTGAACACATATCCTCAGATGAAGTATGAGCAACATGTGCAAACATGTCCTGCATGCACATTCCTGAGGCTGAAAGATACTTTTCAGGAAGACAGCAGAGGTGGAAGGGGAAGGTGGAAAGTGGAACTCAAATTCAGTTTCCCTACTACTAAAGAGACTGAAAATCTTCATGGCTATCTGTGTACACCAGGGCTGCCATAAGCAGCTGAGGAGACATTATTCAGATAGGTAAGTACCCCTTCCGGCAAGCTTATGTTCAGATCTGAGAGATACACCATTTTGTCTGCTGCCCACTGAAATCTTTGCCTTTATGTTCTTCTAGCTGAAGGTGAAGAACCCTTTGGGCAGATAATGCATTATAGAACTGATGAGTGTTCTTCCAACTGGAACTGTAGTCTCAGCATTCCAAGTGGGGAAAATGAGGTTACATTCCTACTGAAGAATATTTTATCATGTAAATAAATAAAATGACGCTTAATTCTTCAGCAGTAGGAAAAATGCAGAAGAATTATGTTTGGTTCTTATTTTGAGAATGCAATCAGTTTAGCATTTCCTAAACCAATAAACAAGTCGGAATGCAGTACTCTAAAAGCAAACAACCCTAAATCCACACCCATACAAAATGCATATATGAAGGAAACATTTGCACAATGGTGGGGGAGGGGAATATAAAACAGCACTGTATTAAGGAAGTACATGAAAATATTAGGCAAAACTGTGCATAAAATGCTATATTAGAAATTTTTTTAAAAAAATCAAAATTTTCATTTAGAATTTTTTTTGGAAACTCTTATGCACTAGGACTTAAAAAATACTGAGTTGTGGGTCCTACATTGGGTGAAACATAGGATGTAAAATAAAAATAAAATAAGTAAATGTAAGCAAGAATTCCTACGTATTGTGTAGTACAGTTCTGCTCCATATCCAAAAGGAGTGTTCATCTAAGTAGAATAAAGCACATTCTACCAAAACATATAATAATATAATAATATTTATTTATTTGTATCCCGCCTCTCCACATGGATCGAGGCGGCGAACAACATGAAATACATTATACATTACAAACAGCATGTATTTCTACACCGCTTATCAGCTAAGTGCTCTATAGCTCTATATAGCATTAGAAAACATATGGTGGAACAAAAAGAATTGTTTTAAAAAGCACACAAACAAATCAGCACTGAAAACAAACAAACACTTCTTGTTTTTTCCTGAAAACAGGCAACCTACTGACAAGCAGAGCACATCATTTTGCTCCATCATGGATCACTGAAAAAATGGCAGAAAATTTGTGGTCCCAAACCAATCAAGAAAAAAATGGATAGATCTGCTAGGGCATTCTTTGTGGTAGGCTTAATGTACTGTCAGTCTAGTTTTGTGTGGACTCTGCAACATAATGTGATGCTGAGGCACTAAAATGTCCCATCCTAGTGGAGGAGGGTTAAAATCACAAATAAATGACAAAGAGTGACATAACAAATATAGTACAGTGGCCCCTTCACTTAAAGAACCCTCATGAAAGTGGAAAAACCATGAATAACTCCCCCCACTCTCATTCCCTTCTGCCCCCCCCTCGCAATTCTCTCGTCTTTTGCCTTGGTGCACATTCTCTGCACCAGAACAAAATGCATGAGAATAGGAAGGGGGAGCTCCAGGTGGGAGAGAAGAAGGTGTGTGTATGCCTTCCCTGCCTCTGTTCCCTTGCATTTTGTGTTCTCTGTGCTGGGCCAAAATGCATGGGAATGGGAGGGGGAGCTCTGGGGGAGAAGCAAGGTGTACGCATGCATTTCCTCACCTCCATTTCCTTGAGTTTTGCCTCAGCACACATTCTCCGCAACAGAGCAAAATACATGAGAATGGGAAGGGGAAGCTCAAGGTGGGGGGAGGCACATGCCTTCCCCCACTCTCATTCCCTTGCATTCTGCCTCAGGATGCATTCTCCATGCCAGGACAAAATGCATGGGAATGCGGAACTCTGGGGAGGGGGAGGGAAGGCATGTCCCCCACATTTCCCTGCTTTTTGCCTAGGTGAGCTTGCCTTTCTTCTTCATGCCTGGAAAAACAAATGGAAGGAGGAGAAATGCGGGGGGGGCACATGTGTGCCTCCCAAATAATAGTTGTGAAGGTCAAACCCAAGAATGTGGTGAGAGGACTGTATTGGAAAAATGAGAGACTGAGAGCACCCCGAAACTGACAAATTCTTCCATCCTTATTCAGTATGTAGATAAACTGCAAAAGTACCGGTAGTAGTGTTATATGTTCTAAAATTCTACTTGGTCCTGAAGGCTGGTTTGAAGTAAAAGTACATGTATTAATGAGGAAAACTTAGTCTTGATAACTGCAATTTGTTCCCACAGTAACGTACTGTGTTGATATTCAATAACAGAATGAAAATAACTTGAAGGAAACATTCATTTATAGCAATGGAACTAAAGTTAAATTTAAAATAATGATAATTATACCCACCTTTCTATAGGAGGCTGACATAGGTCTTCTGCTCTCCCTAGAACTAGATCGGGACACATTTCTCGATGAAATCATCTCCTTCTCACACCTTTCTACTTCCTTCTTGAGTTTCTCTCTCCGTTGCTGATCTGAAACTTGGGAAAGTGCGAGGAAAATGAACCAGAATTTAAAACACTAGTATTATTATAGTTCTTTGTGTAATTACATTATGAGCTATTTTGTGTTAGATGGACTGAGAAAATTCAGAATTATTTTGAGCTAGACTCCAGTTTTGAAGAGTACAGGGTGACCCAGTGAGATGATAAATCTTAGCAATTTATCCTGTCTTTAGGACTTCATTAAGGGAAAGCAACATTAACAAATTAAACATATAAACCAACAAATTATTTTGAAACAAGCCAGTATGCTTCATAAGATAATCAATCAAATGTAACCAAAAGGTCAGAATATGACGTTTCTCAGTACTGAATTGTTAATTGCAATTTCAGCCTTAAGATGAAAGGCTATTATTAACTGTTTCTGAAAAATGAGCAGAATTTCCTGTAAAATTAGTGCAAATTCTCAAAACACTGTGGAGATAACTCATTCATTCTGACCCAAAGTCTCGGATGCCAATGAGGCTGTGACATTTACGTGAAGTGATCTCTGAATCATCATTATGAGTGACATAATAAACATTTTCAATTTAAATGGCTGGCTATATTTCAGAGGTAGGAACTGGGAAAAGCACTGCCGAATATTCCTTAAAGAAAACCCTATGAAATTCATGTAGTTGTCATAAGTCAACAGATGACCTGAAGGCATGCACGCGCGCACACACACACAAAAAAAAAAACATTCAGGATGCATCTCCTGTACATCTATTTATAATACCAGTAAGAACAGGTTGCTTACCTGTAACTGTGGTTCTTCGAGTGGTCATCTGTGCCATCATACACTAGGAGCTTTAGCGCCTGCGCGGTAGCGTTCGGAAACTTCTAGAGCTCGTTCGCTTGGCGGGAACCCCTCCCCCACGCCGGTACTGCGCATGCTCCTCCCGCCGAGCAACGGTCTCTCCTCAGTTCTGTCGTCCGCCGTAGAACCTACAGGGACCTGAGAAAGAGGGGAGGAAGGGCGGGTGTGTATGATGGCACAGATGACCACTCGAAGAACCACAGTTACAGGTAAGCAACCTGTTCTTCTTCTTCGTGGTCTCTGTGCCTTCATACACTAGGAGACTGTGTAGCTTACTGGTCGGACGGCGGGTCAGGTCCTACAGCACGGAAGCCAACACCTCACGTCCAAACCGGGCATCTCTGCGCGACCGGCAGTCGAGCCTGTAGTGGCGCACGAAGGTCGATGGTTGGGACCAGGTCGCCACACGGCAGAGTTCATGCAGGTCAACTCCTCGCAGGAGGGCCGCAGAAGTAGCCACCGCTCTGGTGGAGTGGGCTCGAAGCAGGACTGGCGGAGGCTTCCTCGCGAGCTCATACGCCAGTTGAATAGTCCGTACCACCCACTTGGAGAAGCGCTGGGTGGACACTTTAAGGCCCTTCCGACGTCGCCCATAGCAAACGAAGAGATGCGGCGTCTGTCGGAAGGAAGCAGTCCTGTCCATGTAGAAGGTCACGGCCCGACGCACGTCCAGGGAGTGGAGGGACCGCTCCAACGGTGTCGTCGGGTTCGGGAAGAAGGCAGGCAGGATGATGTCCTGGTTGAGATGGAAACTGGACACCACCTTAGGCAGGAACGAGATGTCAGGTCTCAGGACCACCTTGTCTCTGTGGAAGACCGTGAAGGGCTCATCGGATCGAAGAGCTGTGATCTCACCCGCTCGCCTCGCTGAGGTCACTGCTACCAAGAAGGCAGTTTTCATGGTCAGGAGCCTATCATCCGAGGTCGCCATCGGCTCGAAGGGCGGCTTTGTCAGCTGCGAGAGCACCAGCGAGAGGGACCACGGCGGTAGCGGCGGCGATACCGGCGGGTAGAGATGATGAAGTCCTTTCAGGAACCGCTTAACGGTATCGTTCCTGAAGAAGGCCGAGGCAGCCGATCGTGGCGGTTGGTATGCCACGATCGCGGAGAGATACACCTTCAGGGATGGAAACACCAGCCCCTGTTGCCGGAGGTGCAGGAGGAAATGCAGGACGGTAGAGAGCCCCGCGGGCGATACCGGCTCACTCCTCTCGTTAGCGAAGGTCAGGAAGCGTCGCCACTTGTATTGGTAGTTGCGACGGGTGGATTCCTTCCTGGCCGCGACGAGGACGGTACCAAGCACGGGATCGTCTAGTGCGATATCCTCCAGGCATGGAGGGCCAGGTGTGTCAGGTCCGGATGGAGGACTCGGCCGCTGGAGTGGGAGAGCAGGTCCGGTGTCGGTGGCAACCGGAGCAGGTCGTCTCGTGCGGCTTGTAGCAGGGGTGCGAACCAATGTTGCCTCGGCCAGTACGGGGCTACCAGGATCGCGTCGGCTCGGTCGGCGAGGATCTTCGATATCGTCCGGCCAAGCAGCGGGAACGGTGGGAACGCGTAGAGGAGTTCCCCGGTCCACGGAAACTGGAAAGCGTCCCCGATGGAGGCGCCATCGTGGCCCGCTCTGGAACAGAATCGGCGACACTTCGTGTTTTCCCTGGTCGCGAAGAGGTCGATCGATGGTTCGCCCCAGCGGTCCCGAATCAGTCTGAACGCCTCTCCGGAGAGAGACCATTCGTGATGGGATGAGGTGTCCCTGCTGAGGGCGTCTGCCGTGGTGTTCTCCTGCCCGGCCAGGTGAACTGCCACGGGATGCGTATGCAGGCGAATGCACCATTCCCACAAGTCGAGTGCAATGTTGAGCAGGGTTGTGGAGTGAGTCCCTCCTTGTCTGTTGATGTAACAGACGGCGGTGGTATTGTCCGTCAGAACCAGGACCGTCCGCCCCGCTACGACGTGGCGGAACGCCCGTAGCGCTTTCAAGACGGCGAGCAGCTCCAGCGCGTTGATATGGAGAGCGGTCTCGTCGTTGGTCCATCTGTCGCGGACTCTGAGATCGCCGCAGTGGGCACCCCACCCATACAGGGAGGCGTCGGTCGTTACCGTCACCTTCGGTGTCGGCTGTTGGAAAGGCATCCCTGACATCAGATTGCGTCGCGACTGCCACCATCGGAGGGATGAGCGGACGTCTCCCGGCAGCTGCAGTCGGAGTGTCTGTTCGTCTCGCAGGGGGTCGAATATGCGGACGAACCAGTGTTGAAGAGGTCTCGCTCTCAGCCTGGCGAGATATGTCACAGCGGTCGTCGCAGCCATGTAGCCCAAGAGCTGCTGGACGCTTCTCGCAGATAACGTCGGGGCCGTACGAGCGTGAGCGGCGGCCCGGATCAGGGTTTGGGCTCGAGACTCTGGTAGGTACGCCCTGGCGGAGGTCGAGTCGAGCGTCGCCCCGATGAAGTCCAAGATCCTCGCCGGCTCGAGGTGGGACTTCTTCGGATTCACCCGTAGACCAAGGCGGGTCAGGAGTGACAACGTCATGTGGACGTCGTGGTAAAGTCTCTGTTTGCAGGATGCCACCAACAGCCAATCGTCGAGGTAAGGGAAGACAGAAGCACCCTTCGTCCGCAGGAAGGATACCACCGGGGCCATGCACTTGGTGAAGACCCTTGGGGCAGTCGAGAGTCCGAACGGCAGCACCTTGTACTGGTAACAGGTGTCGTCGACTGCGAAGCGGAGGTACCGTCTGTGCTGCGGGCGAATGGCGATATGGAAGTATGCGTCTCGGAGATCGATGGAGGCGAACCAGTCCCCTCGATGTAGGAAGGGCAGGATCGACGGTATCGTGACCATCTTGAACCTTTTGGGGCGGATGTAGTAGTTCACCCCTCTGAGGTCTAGGATCGGCCGGAGGGTACCGTCGGCTTTCGGTACCGTGAAGTACCTGGAGAAGAAGCCAGTGGTCTTGGCTTCTTGCGGGAGCTGCTCGATCGCCCCTTTCTGGAGGAGGGACTGGATCTCTTCCAGGAGGGTCGGACTCGACGGCGTGGAATAGTAAACGCCTCGAGGAGGAATATCGAGAAACTCGATGGCGTAGCCAAGACGGACGATGGAAAGCACCCAAGAGTCCGTAGTGACACATTGCCACTCCGCGAGATGTCGAGCCAGAGTCGGTCGGTCTCCGAGCGCTGATGGTAGGCTGAAGAGTGAGTATTGGTAGGTCCTGCCAGGCACGTCAAAACCGAGACTTTGTCTCGGAGGAGGACTTCTTGGACGAAGCCGGGCGTCGTCTAATCGTGCGTCTGGCCGATGAGCCGGAGGATGGTCTCGACTGTCCAGACTGGGCCGAACGCTGGAACGACGAGGTGGAAGATCGTTGCCAGGATGGGCGGAAGGTGGAGGCCCTGCGGGCTTGCGTGGCCGGTTGTAGCCCGATCTTCTTGGCCGTCAGCCTCGCCTTAACGAGATTGTCCAAAGCTTCGTCGGTGGACGAATTGAATAGGCCCTCACCGTCGAAGGGAAGATCTTCAATCCTCCTTCTGGTGTCCTCCTGGATGTCGGCCGGCCGCAGCCAAGCATGGCGGCGCAGGCCGATGGATCCCGCCATGACCCGGGAGGCAATCTCCACTGCGTGCCTGGAGGAGGCCATCTGCTGCCGGGCGATGGAGATGGCCTCGTTGAAGATCACGGAGGAGGCTTGGCGGATGTCCTCCGGTACCGCCTCCATCGCTGGTTGCAGGCGATCGAGCACCTTTTTCAGGTATGCCGCGAGGCAAGCCTGAGTGTTGGACAGCCTGATCTGCAAGGAGGCGGCGGAATAGAACCTTCTTGCATAGGCGTCCAACTTCCTGCCCTCTTTGTCCGGCGGGGTGGTGTGTTGCCTGCCGGAGCCTTTCGTCTGTGCCGACTCGACCACCACAGAGTTCGGTGCAGGGTGATTAAAGAGATAACCGGCGTTATCCTTCTGCACCCTGTAGAGGTGTTCCAGCCGCTGCGGTATCGGCTGAGCCGAGGCCGGCCTATCCCAGGCGGCCTTCACCAGTCTGGATACCCGGGGCAGGAGAGGCAGCGGGGCCGTGGCAGGTTGCTTCCCTTCAAAGACGGAGAAGACTGGATCGTCGTCCTCCGGCTCCGCATCGGCGATCTTCAGGCCGAGGGTAGTGGCCATGCGGAGCAGCATCGCAGAGAACTGGTGGACGTCCTCTGGAGCAGAATCTGGGATCGGGTCCCCGAATCCCAGCGGAGGAGACTCCTGGGAGGCCGCCTCAGACACCTCTGATTCCGCACTCGAGTCGTACGACTCTGAGGTCGGTGAGTCCTCTCGCCGCTCGCTTTCCGGCTCCTTCGCAGTCGCCACAGGTGTTGCCTTCCTAGGCTTCTCTGCAGCCGGGGCGGTGGTAGTAGCAGCGTCCCGCTTGGGCTGGCTGACCACTGACTTCACCTTCTTAGTGGTGACAGGGGTAGTCTGGCAGGCTGACGTCGTCATAGCCCGCTCAGTCACCACCGACTCCGTAGGGCGCGTCGCCGTTGCTGTGACCCTAGGAGGTGGCGATATCGCCCGATACCGAGGTGAAGGCTCCCTCGCCCTATGATATCGAGGAGAGGGAGAGCGGCTGAAGGAGCGGCGGTCCGACGGAGATCGGCTTCGGTGTCGACGGTACCGAGCCTCGTCCCCTCTAGGCGAGCGCGATTCGCGCTGTCGACGAGGTGACCGGGACCTCCGGAAGGTCTCCCAGCGACTCGGGCCACGATGGTACCGATCTCGGTACGATGGCGAATGTGACCGATAAGAGACCGGGCGCTCTCTCCATTCAGATTCCCTCGCGTACCTGGCCACGTAGGACGCCGAGGTGTATCTGGAGGCAGATGAGCGAGGTTGTTCCTCTCTTGTCTCCCTAGGAGGCGGCGAGGCCACTGGACGCTCGGAAGAGCGGGACCGGGACCGGAAGGAGGTCGAACGCCGCTCCGGAGAAGCAGAGGGCTCTCTCTGCTGCAGGTCGGCCGACCTGCGACAGCTAGGAGGGCGGTGGCGCTCCTCCACCAGGGTTGGAGGGTCTGCCACAGGCGAGTCCGGGCGCTGTTGGGGAACGTCCTCGATCTCATCATCCGAGAGATCGACGGACTCGCCTCGCCCTTTGGAAGGCTGCTGAGTAGGAGGAGGAGTAGGAGGTTGAACGTCCCCAGCCGGGGAGCGCTTCTTCTCCTTCTCCTTGCCCTTGCCTCCGTCCGGAGCAGGGCGCTTTTTAGCAGGCATCTCCGTCAGGGGAGCCTCAGCCTTCCTCGCCGTCGAGGATCCTTTCGCTGACTTGGCAGCCGCCGACAGCTTCGGGATCCTCGGTAACGCCGAGATCGGCGTTTTCGCCGGTACCGAGCCCGATACCGACGAGGTGGACGGACGGCAGCCGCCGATACCGTCGATGGCGTGGTCGTCTTCTTGTCGGCCATCTTGGAAGTGGAGGTCTCGTCTATCGCCCGCAGAGACTGTTCCCAACAATAAGACTTAAGTCTCGCGGACCGGTTGCGGAGAGTTTGGAGAGTAAAATCCCGGCAAATTGGGCAAGTCCGGATGTTGTGGGACTCACCCAAACAGAAAAGACACTGCTTGTGGCCGTCGTTGAGGGCAACTTTGCGCCCGCAGGACACGCACTTCTTGAAGAGCGCGGACATAAGACGAAGAACGCCAAACTGCGAAAATCCGAAAAGACCAAAAGCCGAAGGGGGAGTCCGAAAGAGAGGTCAGAGACAGTCCAAAAGTCCGTAAAACCGTGAAAACAGCAAGCCAAGCACAAAAGTGAGAGGAACAAACCAAAGAACCTTCCGTACGCGACGGCGGACGAGAAAGAACTGAGGAGAGACCGTTGCTCGGCGGGAGGAGCATGCGCAGTACCGGCGTGGGGGAGGGGTTCCCGCCAAGCGAACAAGCTCTAGAAGTTTCCGAACGCTACCACGCAGGCGCTAAAGCTCCTAGTGTATGAAGGCACAGAGACCACGAAGAAGAAGCCACACTACCCTGTTCCTAATTTTATATAACTCCATATGGAGGTAAAGTCAATATGTATAGAAACTGATGAACTGGTTATATCCAGTTATCAGTCTGATATATCTAAATTTATGACTCATATCCAAAGACAGTTAAGTCCTATTGAAACAAATGAGTCATAACTAAAGTTCTCTGTTGACTCTGATGGGATATAATTCTTTGGGTATGGGTCAATGTATGACCCACACTGCTACTTTAAGTGTTTTTCTACCTATTAAGATTTACACATACAATAGATTTCATCCACAAATAATCATAGGGAATAGTAAAAAATGCAACATTAAAGGAAGGTTGAAACAATACCATTATGCAACAAAGCTGTAAAACGCTGACCTTATAGGTCTTGTTTTGCATGAATCCTAAAACAAAACTTGACTATGGGGTACTAAACTGTTCTATCTGCCAGAATAAGGGTTAAGGTGTTCATAAACATATTCCAGCTCAGTTCCCAAACTAAAATAAAATACATTAAATAACAAAAATTCAACCAAAGAACTATCTACTAATACAATTAAAATAGAAGGATTCTCAACGTTTATTGCAACTTCATTTCCAAAACAGGTGTGATAACTGCATAGAGTCTGAACTCAGCTGATGTGGATCACCATTACCCATAATGCTACAGAAAAA
Source organism: Ctenosaura bakeri (assembly GCA_948474755.1). NCBI lineage: Eukaryota > Metazoa > Chordata > Lepidosauria > Squamata > Iguanidae > Ctenosaura > Ctenosaura bakeri. The sequence continues at coordinate 29,873 of CAOLHI010000679.1, forward strand.
CAATATGATCACACACTTACTTCACATTATATGAACATGCATGCCTGGATAATATCAAGTTAATCCAACTAACCCACTGTTTGCTACTGCATCAAGGCAGAAGACAGTAAGATATAGCTATACTATTTAAGAATTTGTTAACTGGACATGGGACCTTGCACAAGCAAAGAATTCACTCTGCATTAAAACTACAGACATTCATCTTTCACTCATAATCTACATTGATAAATGCTATAATAAAACTGAGGAAAATCTCTGTACCATTATAAAATAAAGTAATTCAAAATAAGACGATGTAGTGTTTTTTAAAGAATATCCTGGATTTGATTTGCATTTGAGACCATTTGGTGAGGGTTAAAGAGAAACTGCTATTAAAAACCAACAACACACAGGTCAGATTCTTGTCTGTAAACTATACTAGTGTAATGGCCCATTACATTAGGAATTGTACTTTTAACAGCAATAGAGGAGGAAGGAGGGAAAAGTTGTTACTGGCATTGTGAATGTCATCGTTGAAACAGCTGCCAGCTCCTAGCTGCCTAATGCCTAGATTCCAAGAATGTCCTCAGAGCTATGATACTGTGGCAAGGCTGGCTTGGAAAATCACCTGCCTTGTACAGATATCCACAGCTAGCAGCATTTAACTCTGCTGCTGTTGACAACTTTCCTCCTGCTGCTGTAATATTTTACTGTGGCTGCACTGCTCCACTGCCATAGCTATGATCTCAAAGTAAAACAACAGGATTCCAGTCAGAGATCTTATATCACTTTGAGCAAAAGAATAAAAATTATTGGAAACCTGCTTTTCTATGTTTAGGTGAAGCCATCACAATTCTACACAAGCTGAATCCAGAAAAAGGAAGGAAGTTGGGGATGGGAGATATTTCCTCTTTCAGTCAATTCTCTTTTCACCATTGTATTCATCTGGGATAACTGTGAGTCAAGAAGGTTTCCACAATTTTGTACACTGGGTGTTTCTCCCATGTGATTAATCTTAAACTTCACAGCTGTTTTCAGACTACAGCAGTTACTGTTACTGATAGTTGCCATCACCAGATGCTTCTAATTTAACACCAACCCCTTTGTGGAATCTCTGAGGCAGAATATCTTTTACATTATAGTTATTTTTTTCTTTGAATCATGAACCCTGTTTTAAATTTTTTTAGACATTATTACTTTCTGTCCCAGAAAAATATATTGCCTACTGCCAGATGTTGATTAGTTTGTATAGGATCCTTCTATGAACTGGCGGTCTCAACAATTTCTGCAATAGTACTTTTGTGTTTGTTAGAAATTCCCATAGAAATATCCTAATCTGAACACAATTGAATTATTTTCTGTTTTTATTGCTAATATTTCTACTCTTGATTCTGTCTTCTTACTCTGTGTGTTTTACATATTTAGCATATTAAAAATATCACAGAACTGAAAAGCACTGGAAGGGTCATCCAATCCAATCCCCTTCTGATATATATAATTTTATAATTTTGAATTTGTTTAAATTTTCTGCTCAGGTCTTTAGTTGCAAGCATGAAAGTGTGACCTGCCCTATCATACAGTAAAAATGGTTTGCACTGCGCCACAGAAACCAAGATTGTAAACCAGGGCCAAATTCTACTTTACAATCCAGATTTCTAGCTAGGCAACCATACACCATAGTTTGCTGGTCCTGATGTAACAACAACAAAAAAATGGCTTCATACAAACCAGTAAGTAACTAATTAACTGGACTGAGTGAAAGGAGGAAGGAATGTGTGAGTACATAAATTGTTTTAATAATAGCAAACTGTGTTTTGACATTACATGTAAACTTTATTTCTCAGTTTTCCTGATCACAATGTGCAAACTGCACTGTTAATATAGTCTGAGGGAAAACTGCCAAGTTGATAAGGGTTTCACAACTGCTAGACTCAGACATGGGCACTGACACTTGTTTCATTGGCAGAGCTTTTGTCACATTTCTGTCACACTTTCTGCAGTGGCAGAATTCCTCCAGCCACTGGTCTCAATCAAAATGCTTAGAGTGATTCACAGCTTAGATGTTACAAATTTTCCCTGCTATTTTAAATCAGTCAGGTCATTCTATAATCCATACCAGCAGGTTTGATACTCTCATTGTGGTATGGCAGAATGACTGCTTTCCCACTGACTAAAATACTGGAAAAAGAACAGCTGAAGCTAAAGATGCTGTACGTGAAAAACACATTTATTTTGTTCAGACACTTGCAGCTGGAGTAACATGTTTGTTTCTTAAGAAGCAACAACTGTAAGAACAAAAACCTTTCATCGCCTCCCAACTTACTTATTTTAAAAAGAACAGAACAAAAAACAGAACAAAAAAGCTACTATTTTCTTACTATTTATAAAAGTGAGGGCCCGTTCCTCCTTTTTAGATCATGATGTGGGTCCTATCTGCCTGAATAGGTTTAAAAAGTCCTGAAACCTCTGATCTTACCTTGATAATCTTTACTGAGAGCCAGTCAGTTGTGGTATAGTTTAGCTGCTAGATTAAGACTCTGGAAGACCAGAGTTTGAATTCCCACTCAGCCACGGAAACCCATTGGATGGTCTTGGGCAAGTCACACTCTCAGAGGAAGGCAATGACAATCAATCTCTGAACAACCCTTGTTGAGAAAACCCCGCTATGAGTTTGTCTTAAGGTTGCCGCATGTCAGAAACTGTCAGGGCATTCAGAATGTGAGAGTGGTGTTTCCAAGAAGGTTTTTCTGGTGGATGGAAAGATGAGGTAATGTGACCTTGGCAGCACAGCTGCAAGGTTTGTTATGGTTAGCTTGCCTTGCATGATCCTGCCTCAGAAGATGGCATCCAACATGGGAAGAATATGCTGTGGAATGCATTGGACCACACGATGCATACCTAGCTGTGGTTAAGCCCTTAAAAGGCTTAGGTTTTGCTCTGTAAACTGCCTTTGGCCACATTTTGGATCTGCCTCTGGCCATTCTCTTTGTCTGTCTTCCATGCTGTTTTTCTACCTGTTATTTTGCTTCTAGGCATGCTGCCTGAAGCCCTATTGCTTACCTTGCGCCCTGTTTGAATAAACAGCACTTAGCCTTAGCGCAATGAGCTTGTGTGGCTATTTTTTCCCATCTGGAGCGGCTGGCGGCAGTTCAGCACTGCTTCCTACTTTCTGCACTCTGCGCATGTTCTGAGGTGCATACCTCACACCCTGACAGAAAACACATCACAGCAATCCTAGTCAGGTTCTCCCAAAGAGTTTAAAAACATATTTAAGGCTTTGTTTTACCTAGGTTAGCCATTGTTGTTGTGTTCTTTCAAGTTATTTTTGACTTTTGGTGATGCTAGGGCAAACCTATCATGGGGTTTTCTGGGACTGAGGTGTGTGACGCACCCAAGGTCACCCAGTGGGTTTCCACAGCCAAGCAAGGAACCCCTGTCTCCAGGGCCGCAGTCAACCACTCAAACCACTACACCATGCTGGCTCCGGGTTAGTCATAGCCAAATATAATCCCAAAATCAAGTAGAGAAGGATAAAGAAATACACAGAATAGAGGCATCAGCAAAGGGTATGTGGCATCATCTCCATTCTGGTTACTGCTATTGTCTTAAATCTTGAGTGATATTATGGAAGACCAGGCAAAAATTATGGTCCATTGATGTGACATTAATTAAAACTAATTCATTACAGCACAACAGGAAGTGAACAAACATAAGTTCTACAAATCCAATTTAATCTGGCATTTCAGGCACCACTGATCCAGTAAACGTATTTCAGAGACTGGCCTGTCTTAAGCTGTGTTAAGCCTATGTTGCAGGATAAACAATAAAGGGCCTTTGTAACACTGTGAAGACTAACAGATTCCAAGTGGAATACTACAGTTCTACAATGAACGCCGATGTGCCCCCTGAGTTGGAGGTAGCTTCGCTGGTGTGTGTCTTCAAGCTGTTTTTGACTATGATGATCCTATGAGGAATTTGTAATGGGGTTTTCTTGGTGAGACTTGTTGGGGGGAGGGTTTCCATTGTCTTCCTCTAAGGCTGAGAGGATGTGACTTTCCTGAGGTCACTCAATGTGTTTCTGTGGCCCAGTGAGGATTCAAACCTTGGTCTCCCACAGTTCAAATTCAACACTAAAATCACTATACCACACTTGCTCACTCTCAGTAAATGTGGCTTGCTCCCAGTGAATTAGTAGAGGATTGTCACCTTACTGTTTCAGAAGCTTTTGCCAACTAATGGTCACTTCATGAAATGCATGAAGTGTTATCTTACATGGACACAGCTACATAGATACGTAGAGTGAAAAAAAATAAACCTTGGGATGATCGTGCCATGAAAAGCAAAAGGTACAGCTTGTAAGATTTCTATTCAAAAATGTAATTATGAAGTAAATACCTATAGTGCACATTCCCAACAGTGGTAATTGGCACCACACAATTTTCCTATATTTTCAATATTAATTTAATTAAGTTTAAGCAAATTATGCAGCAGGCACAGAAATCATAGCAGCAATTAAGAAAAATAAAAACACAAATCACAGAGCAACTGGTGCATTAGGCTTGCCTCAGGCCTGGGAATTATGACAATCAGGAACTCAACCTGCTTCAAGATTTATTGTGAGGGGGAGAGGGTTGTAATTTTTATTTCAAACACATGCTACCCAAGTTTTGAGGCCTTCTAGAGAGGTCTTTCTCTCTGTCCCACCACCTTCACAGGTGCATTTGGTGAGAACATGTGAGAAGGCCTTCTCACTGGCTTTCCTAGGTTCTAGAACTTTCTCAGAGAGGTTAAACTGGCACCTTCCTATTTCTCCACAAGCAAGTAAAGAGCTGTTTATCCTCACAGGTCTTTGTTAACTGATTTTTAAAAGAAACAGCACTTGTATAATGTGCTGGACTTCTATTTGTTGCTGATGTTGTTGGATGGTTTAATTCATTTCAAATTTTGTATTATGTGGATTTTTAATTACATTTGTGTTAACTATTGCAAACTGCTCTGAGTCTCAAACTAGGATAAAAGTGGGATGATGATGATGTGAGAGGGTATTGGACTGTGTGGGAACCAGCTCCACTACTACCACCAAACAATGTCCTAAGTGTTCCACATGCGTTCTCAAGGATACACATGGCATTCTTCCACCCAAGGGAAAATCTTGATTGCATTGGACCTTCTTCATACAGAGGAGCTCCATGCACATATGTTGGTATTTGGGGGGCTTCTGGGGGTGCCATGGAGGTGTATATGGCCTATGACACACTTTTTGTCTACTTCTGTGCTATATGAAGTTGTCTGAACACTCAAGAATTGCTGCTTTAAAAGTGCTGTTCCAGTATTCATTATTTAGCACATGCAGAGAACTTCCTAGTGGTGCTGATGGAGGCACAACTCCCAGATATGTTGGTGACAGAAAACAAAATTATGCAACTCAACCCCATTCTGCTTGCTTAGAACACCTGAATGTCTTTTTAAGGTACACTCCTCTATTATGCTATCACCCGAAATGTTAGAAACACACTAGACATTGTATCTAAGGACCATTTCAGATTAAACAGCATTTACAGCGACACCTACGAGACACTGGCTGTAAGTTCAGTAAATGAATGAATGAATGGAACAAGCAAAACAGGCAACATGGTAGGTTTCCCATCAAAGAGTAGCAGTGGATATTAAGAGAGTGAGTTTAAAACATTCAACTATATTCCATTTCAGTATGGACTATTTTAATTACAGTGAGGTTATCTGGATGGGATTTGTTCACCCTCAGAGTCTGACCTGTTGCCTTATTTGGGATTTGGAGAAAGTTTTCCTCTGAGTTAAATTAACTAGCCACCAGGAAGGGATTTCATTTTTTCTCTGTAGTATGTAAGTTGGCTTGGCACCTTGCCTTATCTCTTCTACCACCTTTAGGCAGCTTAGCCAGGAGCTTCCAGGGTTATTTATTTCCCACAATTGTTATAAAGCAGCTGACTTTAAATTGAGGAAACACTTCTGTTAAGAAAGGGGAAAATATATGAAAATTTCCCAGAAGTTCTGTCCTTAAGAAAATGCAAATCACTAATTTCACCAGCTAGTGAATACTTCGCAATTGCCTCCCTTCCTCTGTACTTCACAGTCACTAACAGATTGTCTCAGATGGCAGACTAAGGCAGAGGTTTCAGTATATGGGTAAAACTCACAATTCTTTCCCTACCCTACCCTGGTGCACTGCCCTCCCTGTCACCTACAAATGGCTCCAGAGATTAACAGGGCCATTTTTTGGGACACATGAGGAGAATGGAGTGGGGAGGGGAGATTACCCCTCACCTTACTCCTGGAATGCATTGTTCTGTCAGTTGAAGTCCAGCACTGCATTAATGCCCAGTTCTCAATAAATGAATACTATTGAAAGAGAGAGAAGGGAGAAAACATTTCTTTTGCCCCCAAGTTTATATTTTCAAAATATGTTTTTGACTTGTGGTAACCCCATCAAAGGCAAACTTGGTAACATTTATTCAGAGGATATTTGCCAATGCTTTCTTCTAAAGCTGAGAGAGTACGACTTGGTCACAGTCACCCAGTGGCAAATTAGAATCCTGGTCTCACAGAGTCCTAGTTCCAATACTCAAACCACTAGCCCATGCTAGCCCAACACTTAATTGCCAATTTGGATATCTCCCATATTCCATCTTAAAAATGTAACTGGATGTAGATTTTTTAAATTTATGTCCTGTCTTTCTCTCAGCATTTGAAATGCCAGACAGCTAAACTGCAACATTAACTAGGATTTGCTAGTTCACATTTTGCTTTCTTTATCTTCTAACCTCATAAATGGTTCTGCAGAACTTGGAAGCTTCTGTTATTGCTCCATGACATTCTGGTAGGCCTAATACAGATGTTATTCTAATAAGGATTCTTCTATTTTACTTATGTAACATGGCCACTGTTACTTTTTCCATATTTTTGGTGTCAGCACAAGTGATGGGATATCAAATGCACAGAGCTATTTGCTGACCAGTGTTCCTGAATTTTGGGTCAGTTAGGCCCTCTTGTTGTCAACAATGGTGTGCCCCTCAGATCCTACTTATGGAAATGGGGGGTTTATCCTGGAAATTCTCACCATGCAAGGATCCACTTCTTACACTCAAAAAATGTGCAGACATCAGGGAGGACCAACCAGAGAAGCAAGACTAGGGGTGTGGACAGTTGGCCCTGTTTTTCCCTGTTACAGATAATTGGAGAGTGACTTTTTTCCTTAGAAGAAGGCTGTAAGAAATGTGTTAATCTCAGCTGAATTGTGATATTAAGAAGTTAAGCACGTCTCTCTCTCCCCATCAGACTGTATCATTCAAATGCAAAAAAGCTCATATATCAAAAAACAAGGCTACCAATTTCTTTCTCATCCCCTTTGAGACCCTTTAGGCTTAATTTTGTTCCCTATGTTCTCCACCATCCCTGCCGAGTCTCACAAAACAAACCTGTAAAAACCAAACACATGAATGAAGTGATTCCCTGCAATATTACTTCCTTTCCTACTTCAGTCCTTTAAGAGGGTGATTCTGTGTTGTTGAATCTGAGCTATTGTATCAAACTAATAAATAATCGACTAAGAAGGGTTTTACTTTTTTGTTGTTGTGTGCCCTCAAGTCTTTTCAGACTTAATGGCGACCCTAAAGTGAACCTCTCAAAGGGTCTTCTGGGGCTGAGAGTGTATAATGTGACCAAGGTCACTCAGTGGGTTTCCATGGCTGAGTGGGGAACTGAACTCCAGAGTTGTAACCCAGCATTCAAAGTGCTACACCACGTCCAAAGCATATTTTTGCCAGGATTGGGCAAACTGGTCTGTGAAGGATTTGCACATGACTCGCCCTGCTCTGTAGGTCAGGGTTTAAAACCGACAACTCTCCGTCTCCACCAAGCTATAGGATTAGAAGCAAAGGGGAGGCAATTTGAAAAATAAAATCAAAGGAGCTACAACGTATGTCTTAAAATGCTGAAAAAAGGGAGTTTTTTGGTGTACAATCTCCATGGCCAGAAAGGATCTGGCTTTTTTCTGCATGTAGTCTAGAAAAATAAAATGCAGGGCATTCACTACTAACAATTCATGGCACAAAAGCTTTTTAGAGATGAACACTTTAAAGGAAATACTTACATTTTATGCTGTTTAATCTGCTTTTCGGCACTGAACAGTCTACAGCAGCTGAAAACAAAACAATTAAAGTGAGTGAATTAACACTTTCTTGACAGCTTGCAATAGCCACCAAAAAAACTAACAAATAAACAGCCTGTCAATGGTATTAAATACGTTACTCTTTTAATTAGCACACTTATTTCAACTGATTCAGTTAGACACTTAAAAAGGACTCACAATTAGCCCTTACAGGAGTCAAGAAGCTCAATGAAGGTCCCATGTAAGCACGCACTTACAAAAGTTCCCTTCTAAGCATATGAAAGGCTCTCCCTCCATCCCAACTGCTACTGCTCTGGTCTTGGAGAGAGAGAAAAAGAGGCAGTCACAGCTCCATCATGCCTAAGCCCAGAAGCAGAGGCAATAACTGCTGGACTTAATCCCTTCCCACACTGCCTTCTCCTTTTGTGTCATGCCTTAATTAGATTATAAGCCTAAAACAGGGAAGTGTTTTATTGTTCTTTTACATGTAAACTGGTGCTACATAAATAACTAAATGATGATGATGGTGGTGGTACACTGTATCTATGGAAAACGTAACTCTGTTACAGAGATGTGTCCTCTGTAACTAGGTCTGTTTGTTTCTGCATACAAATACACACCACATGTACATGTACCCCAAGATAGCAGAGCTTAATAAAAGATGTTTCTTCTGTTTTGAGGCAATAACCAATACAGGACATGACTATTCCTGCATCAAAACTAGCTGCAGATAACAAGGCCAGTGACACATGAAAAAGAAGATCAGAATTACCACATCAGTATATTCTAATAATGAACTTTGTTACACACAAAGCATCTAGTTTCCAGTAACAGTTAATCCTATGAAGCAGCGCTATCTGAAAGGATGAGGCACTTCTATAGTTTGTTTACCAAGTGAGACACTAAAATGCAGATCAGAGTCATAATTAGACAAATCTGGCACCTATAGTTGTGTTTGTTTATGACTTCCAAACCACCTTTCAGGACAGAAAGTACAGAAATCAACAGATATTAATACAATGGAGTTTGGAATTTTAAAATCTTTAATTTTAAAAGAAGATTATGATGGAGCTGCATGAACCAACTAGTAGTTAAAATAACTACAACTTAGCAAAGAATTGGCGTACTTAAGATCCCCTTTCCCCAGTTTCAAGCTCAGAGCCTGGTCTGACGACACACAACACAGTTGTGATGGAGAAGTTAGTCTGACCAGTGCCACAATCTGAGAAATAATGACGACAGTAAAAAAAAAATCTATAGTATTGTCAATGTAAATGACACTTCACAGAAACTATTGCACCAGGTAAATAACAAGATAAAAAAAGTATCTAACTCTGCTGGATTGAGGTTGCTTATTTAGAATTTAAATTTCCCTCCTCATCTCCTGCCCTGTGGGAAAGGGAAAATTCCATTGGGTACAGTGTTGCTGGGGGTGGGGGATAGAAAACAGATTTGCAGAACAGTTAAAAAGTACATATCATCATAGTTAAGAAAGTCAGCTGGGACAAACTGCCATTTGATTCCTTTCCTACAAGAACTGCCTCCATCAGCATTTGTTCTGCATGGTTCCTTTAGAGGCAAAGATCAGACAGTAAAGATTCTGTCAGCTCAACTAAGGCCAACTGCCATTTGGCTCATCAACTCTCAGAATGGCCTTCAAAAAAAGAAGAACAGATAACACAAAGGCTGCTCTCCATCAGGCGTATTCATGACCACCTGCCACTTGGATTCTTCCTTCCCACAACTGCCTCATACAATGCCATTACAGGCTTCCCCCACTTATCTGACAGGGTAGGGACCACAGCACTGTCAGAAAACAGAATTGGGTGAAAAGCAGAACCCATGTACTGTATCATGGGGAACATGAAGAACTTATAGAGGCTCATTTGGGACTGACTGTGCATGTGCTGCTTGCAAAGTCTAGGCCAGCTGAGTGTCCCCCCAGCTTGCTTTGCAAGCAACACTCACATGCAAGCAGTTCCAAGTGAGCCTCCATAAGCAAGAAGAACTAATGAAAAAGCAAAACCCCTGCGGTATCGGCTGTGCGGAGGCCGGCCTGTCCCACGCGGACTTGACAACCTTCGCAATCCGTGGCAGGAGAGGCAGCGGGGTGGTGGCAGGTTGTCTATCTTTGACCATCGAGAAGACCGGGTTGTCATCCTCCGGCTCCGCGTCCACGATCTTGAGGCCGAGGGTAGTCTCTGGCTCCTTCACTGCAGTCGTGGACTGTGCCTTCTTGGGCTTGTCCACAGTAGAAACGGCGACGGTGGCAGTGTCCCGTTTCGGTTGGGCCACAACCGACTTCACCTTTTTGGTGGTGACAGGTGTGGTCTGGCAGGCCGTAGTGGTGGTAGCCTGCTTCGTCACCACGGACTCCACAGGGCGCGTTGCCGTAGCCGTAACCCTGGGAGGCGGCGATACCACTCGGTACCGAGGTGAAGGCTCCCTCGCTCTACAGTATCGGGGCGAGGGAGAGCGGGTGAAGGAGTGGCGGCGATCCGACGGCGAACGGGTTCCGTCTCTACGGTACCGACGTTCCTCTCTCTCCGGTGAGCAGGAGCGGGACCGACGTTGCCGCTGAGGTGACCGGGACCTCCGGAAGGTCTCCCAGTGTCTAGGGGCACGGTGGTACCGATCCCGGTACGATGGAGAATGTGACCGGTAAGAAGCCGGGCGCTCTCTCCACTCAGATTCCCTCGCGTACCTGGTCATGTAGGACGCCGAGGTGTATCTGGAGGCAGACGAGCGAGGCTGTTCCTCTCTCATTTCCTGAGGAGGCGGCGATCTTGGCGGCAGCTCCGAAGAGCGGGACCGAGATCTAGCAGAGGTCGAGCACCGCTCCGGGGAAGCAGAGACTTCTCGGGACCGTCTCTGCTGCAGGTCAGCCAACCCGCGACGGCTAGAAGGGCGGTGGTGCTGTCCCTCCACCAGGGTTGGAGGTTCTTCCACAGGCGAGTCCGGACGTTGTTGGGGAACGTCCTCGATCTCGTCGTCCGACAGATCGACCGGCTCGCCTCGCCCTCTCGAAGGCTCAAGAGTTGGAGGAGGAGTGGGAGGCTGGACGTCCCCAGCCGGGGAGCGCTTCTTCTCCTTCCTCTTGTCCTTCTCCTTACCCTTGTCTCCGTCCGGAGCAGGGCGTTTCTTATGAGGCGTCTCCTTGGCTGGAGCCTCAGTCTTACTCGCTGTCGAGGAACCTTTAGCTGCCTTGGCAGCCGCCGACAGCTTCGGGATCCTCGGTAACGCCGATATCGGCGTTCTCGACGCCGGCACCGAGCCCGATGCCGACGAAGTGGACGGAACGGCAGCCGTCGATACTGTCGATGGCGTGGTCGTCTTCTTATTGGCCATCTTGGAAGAGGAGGTCTCGTCAATCGCCTTCAAAGACTGCTCCCAGCAGAAGGATTTTAGCCTTGAGGCCCTGTTACGGAGAGTCTGGGAAGTAAAATCCCGACAAATTGGGCAAGTCCGGCTGTTGTGGGACTCGCCCAGGCAGAAGAGACACTCCTTGTGGCCGTCGGAAAGGGCAACTTTACGCCCACAGGACACACAGTTTTTAAAGGGCGCGGACATAAGACGACGTGACAACAAAAGGAGGAAGAAAAAGTCCAAATATACCAAATCCGAGGAGGAGTCCGAGAGAGAGGTCAGTAAACAGTCCGAAAGTAGTCAGAAATCCGTAAAGATGAAGCCAAGCAAGAAAAAATGAGGAACAAGCCAAAGAACCTTCCGTACGCGATGGCGGACAAGAAAGAACTGAGGAGAGACCGTTGCTCGGCGGGAGGAGCATGTGCAGTACCGGCGTGGGGGAGGGGTTTCCGCCAAGCTAACAAGCTCTAGAAGTTTCCGAACGCTACCGCGCAGGCGCTAAAGCTCCTAGTGTATGAAGGCACAGAGACCACGAAGAAGAACTCTTATTCCTCTTCAGATAGTGATCAGGCCTGTCTCTGACTTCCTCTTTGGACTGCCCTAAGGCCCACCTCTGATCTTCCCACCATCACCGGCAGCCTCGAGTGACTTTTCCAGTAGGTTGGAGATGAGCAAAACACACAACACTCAAGGTTGGTTTTGCAACTCTTAACCTCCACAGACTTGCTGGACTACACTTTTCTGAGCAAAAAGTGTAAATTATCTGTCCTGGAAATATTCATAAACAGGATGCAGCCCACCTCCCAGTTTAACATAAAAATACCTTCTTTTCAAAACCAAAGTTGACATCTGGTCACTACTGTTTCCCCTTCCCTCCAGTTGTTTGGTCCTTCTGGCAATCTGTGTGGCCTCTGGAGCCATCCCAGTTGCCCATCCCTTCTGTAAGCCAATGGCTCTTAATTTGAAAAAAATTCTTCTATCCTGGTTACATATCAACCAAAGACCACAACGGCAGGAAGATGCATATCTGAAGATGTGGTCTGAAAAGTTAGCTTCTCCAAGTTATGGACACACAACAAGCTCTGCACCAAACTACAAATCTCAAAATACCATAGCATGCAGGCATGGCAGTTAAATTTGCATCAAAGTACACAACTGTATTGTGTGAAAGAGACTAATACTGATAGTTGTAGGATCAGAAGCTTACAATTAATTTGATAAAAAAATACTAAAATGCTAATTGCCAAATGGATGCAAACCTTAAAGAAACCTCTTTAAATGGTGTATATGAAAATGAATTTTTCTGGGTAAGAGGAATGTACATCTTCAAATAGAATACTGATCAAATATGGAGGTTGACTTTGCAACACACAGAATTTGAAATTTAAGATTTTTAAAACCAGAATTCTATATAGTGACTATACAGCTTAAATTGCTATAAGCCTTAGGTAGTAATTCTACACGAAATTAAATCAGAGGAAAGGTCCACGGATCGCAATGGAACAATTTTATTTTGTTTTATTTTGGACTAGACATATATAGGACAGTACTGCTTTTTTCATTTTGTTCCTACTTGGGCATCTGGCATCTTTTTGTAAGGGATGAGGAAAATGTTTAAAAAATAAAAACTGCATATTGTGAATACACAAAGGATGAAAACACGGGCATGTTAAGGTAAGACAAGGCAAAATACACACACACAAACACACACACACACACAGAACAATCAATGCTAATACACTAGTGCCAAACATTAATTAGAATATAGTACCATCTTTGGAGAATGAGTATCTGCTCAGTGATCCAAAGAAACAGCACATGATGTAGCTTAACTATATAAAATATAAAATGCTGTATTCAGTCCAGCATTTCTGGTTTTGCTATAAATTTTAGGAAAAAAATAGTGTCTCCTCAAAATGCACAAAAGCTAGACCTTCTCATTTAATTTAGCATTACAAATATTCAGTAGAATGCTGGCAAGGCAAGGTATTTCTCCTATTAATTTTAAAATACCAGCTTTTAAATGTCAGCATTTTTTTTTAAAAAAAAATCCTGATTAAAGAAAAAAAATACATTCCTGAATAAGCATTCCATACAAGTAGAAGGTGAGATGAAAGGGGAAAATGCAATTTAAACAGGCTAAGAGACAGTAACTTATCTGAAATCACCCTATGAGAGCTAATTTAGAACAAATCTCCCTGGTCTTAGACTGACATTTTAACCACCACACTACAGGATGCTGATATTCCAAAAATTAAAACCGCTAGAAATGTTTGTACAGATTTCAAATATGCAGATTTTTACCTTTGGCAGAAAGGATTTTGTTGTAATGGACAGCCATGTGATCCCTGATCAGGTACTGGTTACTTAGTCTGCGAGAGGAGGAGTCAATGCAGAAAGCTATAAAATTAAAGCACATACAGTTATTATTACAAGATGCCACCTACCACTGCAGAAGCAAGTACAAATTTCAGAGCAGGAAGTGGAGAGGTAGATGAGGCATAATAAAAATATCTCAAAGATCAAAATTCACCTGGAAGATATCTTTAGAAGTCCTTTTAGAATCAATAAAAATTATGAACAACTAATAGAAATGCTTTTTGCACAATACTATTTCCTTCCACAGGGTTTATACACAAGGAGACATTCCTGGACGACTGTGCTCAAGGAATTCAAAATAAATACTGAGTTCGATCTTCAATTTTCAATATTATTTTAGTATCAAATTAGTTTCATAAGTAAGAGGGGTGAGTGTCTGAAGGCAGGCAACAAGAACTGGTAAAGCCAAGAACATTCATCTTATTAATGGCTGAAAATGGTTCTGTCTTGCTTTCCACCTCAATTTAGAAATGTACAAGGGAGCGCAAAGTAAAAATTCAAACACATTTGGCATGTATACTCCAACAAGCGACATTTAAAAAAATATTTAAAATTGGAAATATTATACAAAACTTCCAACGTGGGCCTCACCACAAGAAGCGTATAAAATTGCTCCGACAAAACAAGGATATTTATTAACATATCAAGATATATTGAAATGGGAGGGGGACAAACCAAGAATGTGTACAGTAGAAGAATTAAAGGCTGATGGATATGAGCTAAACTGGTTCCCATGGCGACAATTAAAAGAAAGGTTTAAAATGGATCAAAAACTGTACGGTTTTGAGAGAAAAGAGACTGAATTAGATTTATTGATGAAGGGAAATCAAAGGAAGAGAATCTCTAAATTTTATAAACTATTGTTGAAAAGAGAAATGGAACCAGAAGTAGTTAAAGATACAATGGTCAAATGAGCTCAGAATCTGGGACACCCGACTGAATTAGAAGTTTGGGAGAAAGTATGGAAAACTGATATAAAATTTACATCAAACTTAAATTTAAGAGAAAATTTTTATAAAATGCTTCATAGATGGTATATGACCCCAGAAAGGTTACAAAAAATAACTAAAAATGGGAATGTCAAATGTTGGAAGTGGGATGAAAAAATTGGGTCTTTTTTTTAAATATGTGGTGGACTTGTAGAAGGGCAAGAAAGTTCTGGAAGGGGATACATGATGAAATTCAAAGAATTTGTAAAATGAATTTTGAAATGATACCAGAATTTTATTTGTTAAATATGTTAGGACAACAAAGAGAGATAAGAAGTCATCAGAAGATACTCTCATACTTGATAACAGCTGCAAAGTTGACATATGCACAACATTGGAAAGAAAAGGACATTGACTTAGGAGAGTGGCAGAAAAGTTAGCACTTTCACTGAAAAATAAACCCATCCAGAACTTTGAAAGGGAATGGAAAAGAGTTTTGGATTGGGTAAAAATATGAATGCATATGAAACCAAAGAAAGAAATAATGTCATTTTTTCTTTTCTTTTCTGTAAATGGAAATGTAACTGTGATTCTTTTTGATAAATGGAAACAAAGAGGATTCAATGGGAGAATATAAATATGGAAGTGGGGGAGGCTAGGCTATATCTGTTACTGGGGTATATCCACCCGGTTTTTTATGTAATTAAATCTTTAATAAAAATATAATAAAAATATTTAAAATCATATCTAATTAAAAAAATAAGCCCTTTACTTTGATCAAAAATGGTAGAGGTGGACATTTATAAGAGGAGGATGTTTTGTAAGTCTCAGATGGGCTGGGAAAATCATCTTGGAAGGAAGTCAAATGATGCCTCACATAAAAGCCATAAATACAAGTCTCACCTAAGGAAAGATTCCTGTTTTAATAGTTGAATTAATAGTGTGTTTAAATAAAGTCTATTTCCAGCTCTGAACATAATGAGATTTAATTAGACAAATTCTTCAACAAATGTTCTTCTGTATAGTTTAAACAGAACTAGCTTAAATTAGGCAACATTTCCTCCAGTGCCCTTTATGTTTGTGGTATGAGAGAGTTTCTAGTTTGGTATACCAGATTTCAAGTGCATAATCAGCTCTCCTTCACAATCAACAAAACCAACAGTAGAACTGCTCAAATGCCATTAGCACTTTGGCTACTGTCTCTGGCATTTTGCTCCTGTTTTTGTTTCGTTTTTTAATAATTACTTGATTTGCTTATTCCTCCAGGTCTGATAGCTGGCATGACACTAGAGGACACATCCGACGGTTAAATTTATATATGGAATGGGAAAAAAAAACAACCCAGTAACATGAACACTCACATTAGACTGCAATTCCTCTGGTATCAAGCCATGACCAAGGAAAGCAACTGATCATAGAGCCATTATAGTGATGTTTGAGATATGTAATGTTTACCATTTAACAGCCATGGCAGCAAAACATCTTTGCATATGAAGGTGAGATGAGATCCTCAAAACAGCTATCCCAGAATAGCTCCATTATGAAGTCAAGCTGACTACTCTGGAGTAAAGTTGCTTAAGGATTGAGGCCTGGGGGTCCTGAGAGTAGATTTCATACCAAGATTGGAAAGATGCAAATAACTGGAGAGGAAGGTAGCTAATTATTCATAAAGCAAATACTTAAATTCTGATTATCAGTCCCTTGAGAAAGGTTCCGTAGTACTGGAGGCACTGTTGTAAACAATTTAAGTACTACTCTTGAATTAAACCATCCATTTAAGAAAAGTGTGTTTAAAATATAGTCAAGCTTCAGCAACTATCTTTTTACACAGAGAAGTACTCTTTAAATAAGTAAAAACAAGAAAACAAAAGGACTTAAACATTCTACTTAGCTGACATTCTTATGTGGAATAATGATATTTTATTTTAGATAAGTTTACAGGTCAGCCAAAAAATGGTTTAGCCAATTGATTGTTATTAAAATCTCAAACTGATGTCTTATCACAATGCTTAAATAGAAATTTTTTTAAATGGACAACACAATAAACATTTTATGTAAAGCTACTTTTGATAAATCAGCTTATTTACCAGATCAAGTAAATTACCTACCATTACTTTTAGTACTTAAATGTCCTTTGAATGGGCTTGCTGGACCATACCTAGGTATGGCTTGGTATTCCATCGCTGAAATGAATGAGGAAGGAAGGAAGGAAGGTAGATAATTAGAAGAAAACAAAAATACAACTTCCAGCAAACAGAATATAGGACAGTACCTATTAAATGCCAATGCTGTTTTTTGTGATTACCTATTGTGAAAAACATTAGTTTGTGGAAAATCCATCAAATCAGACATTAATTTAAGGTTTTTACATCAAGAAGAACACAGATCAGAATATCATTAATAGCAGTTGATTTAATAAATTGATTTTGTGTTCAAGCCATATATTAAAGTATATGCTTATGTTTCAGTGGGTTTAAGTGTGCTTAACTCTGCATAAGACTGGACTGTAAAGGAATATGAAGACAAATAATTTTTCTTTTCATCTGGAAATGAATGTGCGTTCCTAGTCCTGTTCCCTTTTTGATAACAAAGTATCTTGACTTTGAATTTCAAAGTATTTAAGGGCATGGTTTTGGCTTTAGGTAGGAGATGCTCTCATAGTTTTGTTACTAGCAACCATTGTTTGCATTTCTGCAAACCTTGAGTTCATATAAGGAAGCTAAATACATTTTTTTTCACGGTGACTTTGTTTTGTCCACAGTCCCAACAGCAGTTACCATCTGACCTTGCTATCAGAAGGATGATGTAAAACACCAAGGAGGTTGGTACTATAGGGGAAGTAATCTTCTTTTATGAGGCTTTTAGGCAGATACTTCCACTGTTGGGCAAAACTGCTCTCTCTGTAAAGCTCATCTTAAAGCAGTATTTCCACACAATCTTCCTGATGTTCTCAAATGTACTTAAAAGGTATGATATTCCATTGTGTGGGTTCTTTCATATACTTTTAACTGTTCCACATTTAGTATTGTATAAACAAAATCAAAACTAAAAGGGATATAGAAAGCTCTCATATAACTGAATAACGAATAATATTCCCTAGAAAGCTTCAACAGAGCATTTAAGGAACTGCTATACTAACTAGTTTCTAAGCATTTACCCATTAGTCTTCAGTGTTACAGAGACAGTGACTCTGTCTCTGGTAAGATGAAATGAAGAGAGTGCTCCATGTACTTCAACAACTATTAGTGAGTTTTTAGATGAATCCTTGTTGTTGTGTGCCTTCGTCATTTCTTACTTATGGCAACTCTATCACAGGATTTTCTTTGCAGGTTTTGTTTACAGAGGGTTTGCCTTTGCCCTCCTCTGAGGATGAGAGAGCGTGAGCCAAGGTCACTCAATGGGTTTCCATGGCTGAGCAGGGATTCAAACTCTGGTTTCCAGAGTCACATTCCAGCTCTCAAAAAATTAGACCATGCTACTTTGGTAGAATCCATTTATCTATACTGATTACTTGTTGTTGTTGTTGTTGTTGCGTGCTTTCAAGTTAATTCTGACTAATGGCAACCAAAAAGTGAACCTATTGTTTGCTTTGGCAAGATTAGTTCAGAGGGGATTTGCCTTTGCCTACATCTGAGGCTGAGAGAGTTTTACTCACCCAAGTGCGCTTCCATGGCTGAGTGGGGATTCGAACCCTGGTCCCCCAGTGTTCTAGTTCCACACTCAAATTACTATACCTTGTTGGCTGTCACTAGTTATCTCACTGGTTTTTCTTACCAGGGAAATATTACATACCAAATTGATTCAATTATTTTTAATCACTTCAAATTACAGGTTTGCATTTAGTTCAACCACTGTGTTGATCTTTATGCAAGATGCTGATGGAGACATAATGCTAATCATATGTAGTTCCAAAAATTAAAGGAACACAGGAAATGGCATGATATGAGAACATGGAAGCAGAATATAACCGACCACATTTGCAAAAATATATTATTCAGTACTTTTACTTAAAGATACTGTCTTTGAATGACACAATTTTCTGAATAAAAATATGCTGTTATTTACTTTTCTGGGAAATATTTTCCCCTCTAAAATATTCACATAGATAAATGATTACATGTATCTCATCAAAGACAAATGACAGATTCCAAAGCAGAAGCGACAGATATTGAGCACTGCTCCGTACATTATCTTGTGTGCAGCTGTTATATACAAGTGCAAAATTAAAATATGGCTATGACATGCCAGATATGAAGTATGAAATTACCCCTCTGTTATCTGCCCTGCTCTGTTATCTGTTATTTGGCCCTGATGTGCCAAATTGAAAATAACTCCCTTTGTTAATTCACCACTTAGTGTGTGTGAGAGACCGCCAGCAGCTCTGGATTTGTTCAATTTGTTGTTGCTGTTGTTGTGTGCCTTTAAGCCATTTCTAACTTATGGGAATCTTAAGGTGAACCTATCATGGAGTTTTCTGGGGCTGAGAGCATGTGATGCACCCAAGGAACTGAACCTTGGTCTCTTGAGTCATAATCCAATGCTCAAACCACTATTCCATGCTGACTCTCATTTCTTCAATACCATTTCTCTTAAAGCTAAAATTCATAAGGGAAGTGGGGCAAACTCTGGGGTCAGTATTTGCTGTTGAGTGCCTCCAGGCACACCTGACATCTGTATGAGAGGGACTACACTGACAGCCACAAACACAAAAGGAGAGGTTGAGGGAAAAAATTAGAAGAGGCAGAATAAGTCATAAGGTCTAAATGAAGAATGCTATGCTGAAAGCTATGTAAATTTCAACCTGTGGAGTCCTACCTTATCTTGATTTCACTGTAGATCTCACAGAAGTTATTATTTTGATATACCCCAAGATTAAACATAATCAACATCTTGGGGTGGGGGGATCAGTGCAATGCCTAGCTTCCATGTATTTCCTTGATATTAAGAAGATGGATTGGTTGAACATATTACTGTTTTTAAAATTCAAATTGTTTTAAATTGGTTAAATTGGGCACAATGTAAATATTTCACTAAATCCAATAAAATAAATAAATTATGAATAACTACTCTTGAATTGGAAGAGCTGGAATACTACAGAGAAAACAGTGTTTTTAATTAAGGCAGGTATCACTTTCTGCCACATGTGCTGTGGAAAATCTTTATAATCCATTAAATAGATACAAGCTACTAATACATTTATCATGGAAGATTACATGTCTCTTAATCTTTTTTAAGCAAAAGCTGACATATGGTGGAAAATATAAGGTGTGCTACTTCTGGCAAAGCTCTAAAAATAACTCAGCTTCATCATCCTTTTATTTATCTTCCGGATTGTTACAAAGTGACTTACAAAATGTTTACAATTTTTGTTTCTTTCTCTACCAAGAAGAGGTTCTTTGGATCTTGTAAATCAGCTGTGACTCTGCATAAGAGTGGGATATTTTCCATAGGAAGTAAAAATTTCCTCTCATACTGATTGGTTCAACAGGCAAAACACTCATGTATTCATCTCTTTTTGAGTCTATGTGATGTTAGGAATACCATAATGGCTGACAGTGTTAGGAAAATAGATCAATACACTATTTTTATAGGGTTTCTCCTTTCTCTTCCTTTTAGGTACCTTTAAGCATGCTGTAGGAAATAGCTCTTAAACATTCACATTCCCCCCCCCCGATTGCTTAGAGTATCTATAAATGTGGCTATTAACCATTTATCCGCATAACACCAGAGTGTGACTTAAGGCAACTGCACTGAGCTCCAAAGCTAATAGACACAATTCTAACTTTCTGTCTTTCTTTCTGCCTTCTCTGGTATTGGATCAAAGGTGGTTTACAACCTAAATTAAAACAAAATACCGTGAGCCCTCCACATTTGCGGGTTTCACTTTTGCAGATTTGATTATTCACGGATTATTTGCTATCAGCCTGCTGCTGCCCTATGCCATTTTTAACAGGGACTGCAAGCCTTGTGAGACTGAGAAACTGCAAACGAGGCTAGTAAATCCCTATTAAAAATTATGAGGGAGACAGTGGAGGTGGCAGTAAGCCCCACCAGCCACCCACTTCTGCCTTACGAGAGAACCCTGATGCCTCAAAGGAACCCACAGTGGGTTGAATATGGTGAACATATTTTGTGTGTTGAATACGGTTTAGGAGTGCCTAGAGTTATTCATGTTTTTTTCACTTTCACGGGGGTCCTGTGCCCTTAACCCTAGCGAATGTAGAGGATGACTGTATAGCAAAAAATACTATCTGGAAGACTTACTATGAAGTCACTATTATGACCACCACACTAATCTGTGTGGAAAGTACACTGAGCTTCCAAGCTGTGTTTGGGATGGAGCACAGTTTGATATTTAGGGCAGTTCCACAGGAAGTAACACAACATCTAGTTCAATTACTGGATCTGAGGTTTAATGTTAAGCACATGGACAGTTAGGATCACAGAGCAGGCAAAGGCAGCAAAGATAATCCAGTGGTCCCTTGCTCTGAAGATGGAGTTATCAGTTTCAATTAAAGGATCTTGTTGAAGGTTATGGAACACGTTCTTGCACCTGAGAATATATATCCCAGGGGCAGCAGTGCTGGTCATGACGCAAATTATAGCAAGATCCAAAATACACATTACAGTGGTAACTTTATTAGACCAGCCAAGACAGACAAAGTATGCAAGCTTTCAAAGCTCATCAATTTCCTCTTCAGGCATTAAAAGTCATTCTTAATTTTTAACTTCCATACCTGATGAGGAAATTGGTGAGCTTTGCATAGCCTATTTTGTACTCTTAGTTGGCCTAATAATGAGAGAAGAAACTAGATCAAAGAGCAGCTTAAATTGCTCACCAAGACAAGTGAGTACTCTTTTCAAGCTGAGGAAAGACAGCAGGTCTTCAAATGATAATGACAGGAAGTGGGGTAGGACCAATTCTCTTTGATCACCTGATAACAATATTGAGGAAGTTTCTACAGTTGGCCCTCCACATTTGTCAGGGTTAGGGGTGCAGGACCTCCTCAAAAGTGGAAAAAAAACAAATATTAAAATGTGTGTCTGTGGGAAGGGGACCAAAGCATGGTGGGGAGAATAGGCACCCAGGGTCTATACTAAGACAGAGAAAGGAGAAGGAAAATGGGTGGGTCAGCATGGTGGCCCTAAACTTCCTCTCTTGCCCATCTCATTCCTTGGGTGTGCAGAGGGCACTGGGAGAGGTTTTGTGGTGCTAAGAAATTTGATTGTGATCTTTCCTTAACTGACCAGACAGCATCTGGTGGAGGAGGAGAACCAGAGGTGGGTTTTTGAAGAGCTGTGTGGCCTGATAGGAATTGCCGAGATTGAAAGTTTCCCCGGAAAGGAAGAGCTTGATGTGGGGTGCAGATCTTGGAGAAATGTGCAAATAATCAAATCCATGAAAGTTAAATCCACAAATGTGGAGGGCTGAATCGACATACTTATGTAATTTGCTTAGCAGCTAGCACAAAGTGACCCAGCAACTGACCTTCTGGTCATTTCTTATTCACAATAAAATAAAATAATCTTCTCTTGGTACTAAAATGGACCACCCACCACCTACAAACACAATCCCTCTATAAGATGTTGGAGACTGTGGCAAGGCCTGCTTTTTCTCCTCATGGACTGGTATAGCAGTTTCCCCAGTCTGCTAAAGCACCTTGCCACTTTACACAGTGCTGCTTTTCTTTAAAAAACCACCTAAAGCCTTTCAGTTGTTATTTTGATTTATGGCAATGTGATTCTGTTTGGTTATAATTACTGAGAATCATTCAGCTGAACCCAAATTTTTATAAAAATGTACTCTAATCTTTATTAAAACAACAACCAGATTGCAGTATTGGTTTTCATATGTATGTTCAAACTCAAACAGATCTTCAGAATGTGTTTATACTTTACATCAGGACAAAGGCCCAGGTCTCTCTCACATACAGCCCTATGGCTACCTGTTTGCCAAAGGCTCATTTCCCAAATCTAGGTCTCCCTCTCTGACCAGACTCAAAAGTGGGTTGATTTCTCTTTCCCTCTCTAGGATTTTACTGAGAAAACACACTCTTTTCACCTAACCCATCCACCACCACCCCCGGTTGACTAAGAACTTATCTAGCTGAAGAACTGACTTTTAGCTCTTTCTCCTGGCAGACGGACTCCAAACCAATTCAGTGAGCCTGCCATATATGCTTTTACCTCCTTCACACTAATAGGCCGGGTTTCTCTCTTGAGTGGCTACTCTGGTTGCCTAGCAACCTGTTGCAGGGTGGCCTCTCTGACACCCAGGACAGCTACTCCTTCAGATTCAGTCACAGAGGCGTTTGGGACAAATAACAATAACAACAACAACAACATTGGGGAGACGGGAAGCAGTAGAGAGTGGCAGCTCCTAAGAAACCCCAGGGGACCCAAAAAGGCTTTCTAGACTCTGATGTTTGTCCACCCAGCCTAGCAAAATGGGTCTTACCATTAGGCAGAGTGAGGGAACTGCCTAAGCCAAATGCCAGGTGGCAATGGTGGCAACTTCCCACCTGGATTCCTTTCTTCACAGATAAAGCTCTTTGTGCCATGTGGCTTGCCCTTCAGTCTTCAAATCAGCCTAACAGCCCTCAGGTATGGTTGGAAAATGCTATGCATATCTTGTATTAAACAGTCACTCCACTCAACTTCTTTATATAGAATGGGAAGAGAGAACTCTTTTGCTTCTGGTAGCAAAATGACCTTGTTAGGCCTTGTACCTAGCCTAAAATGAATGGCATTTCTCTGCAATACTCTCAACAAACCGATCTCCCTTGCTTCCAAGGAACTGCCTTTTTTGGGAGCAATTTTAATCAAAGAGTGGAAAATTGAATATATAAAGCAGTATTGTGAAATACAGCCATCTAACTACCGTCTCTCTATTTCTCTTATCATGCTACAGCATGAAAGAAAGATCTACAGCATACAGAGGAGCTCACCTCAACCAAAAACCAATTTTTGTAGAAGACAAATATTTGTACAAGATTCACACAAAGAAGACAAGCCACAGGCTGAATAAGAAAGCACATACTAATGAAAATATACTTTTAAAAATGAGCAAATTCCTTCTTCTTTCAAATGTGGCCATTAGTTAAACCTTGAACGTGGGTAAAAGATCTAAACAAGCTGAAGGAGAAAAAATGCTTGTAGTTGATCCACCAATCAACTTGAATTCTATCCAATATACAGGCCTGATTTAGAGTGACAGGGAAATCTTTATGGATACACAGGAATATAAAATCATGCCTATGTCCTTCTGAATTTGCCCTGGCTTCTGGGTTTAATTTACAGAGATGTTCATGATTTATAAAGCCTTAAAAGGCTATGGTCTACAATATCCTCAGGGATATGCTTTCACATGAATTACCTCCACTATCTTTTTATTCAATGTTTCATTAATCTGATTAACATGGATGGAACCTGGAACAAGACACCTCTCTGGTTATTGTTAGAGGACTTATTAGGGGACTTGTTCCACATTGATGCGCACCTCTATATGCCCTTAAACAGCTGGTAAGAACATCTTTAGTTAGGATGGCAATAGGATTTTTTTTTCTTGTGTAAGGGACTTTGACTTGAGAATTTATAACAATGTGGTGTTTTATTGTGCCCTTATTGTTTCATGTAGAACTCTTCTGAATAGTACGCCACTGCAAAGATCGATAGCACATTACAAAACTAACATAACCTAACTGTTTTCAGTGTTCTCTCTTTTACTATTGAAAGACACATGCCTCCAATTCAACACGTATGTATGACAGTAAGCAGCCTGTAGATAAATTATGACTTGTTTGTCACAAGTAAGATCACATTTTGTGTGTCACTGATTAGCAATGAGGCTGTTTTATTACTGTTTCAACCCTACACAAACACAGGCATTAGGAGATAAACAACCCAGTCCAGGCCATCAGCTCTGAATAATAAAGCTGTTCTAGAGAAAATATAGTAATAAGCATACATATCAATAATGTAACTTGCTTCAGTTAAATAAAACCGGTTGTTTTATTTAACTGACTGTTTTGACTCATATATACGATTAAAGAATCTCAGGGAGGAGTAAAAGTTCAGTTGGCTTAATCAACTTGGTCCCTGAAATTGGTATACTACACTATCATATTATGTATTGTCTTAATCCAGCAACTTGCAGCCTCTTTTTCAAGATCTCTGTTTAGAAGATTAAGAAGAATTTAACAATAAGGAGACTGCTAGAACAAGACAAATTTCTAGGTTCTTTAACACTACTAAGTGTCTACTCCAGTGTGCTGCAAAAGAAGGTTACACTGACCGTCTTCCTTTTACCCTGGAGAAGAGTAAGGCCCAACAAGTTGAAACAATTTCCCACACAAGCATAACGTGTACCCAAGAACATAACCCAGAATGCTCTGCAGCACAGAGAGCACCATTGTGCACAGGCTCAGAGTTTCCTCAGAAGAAACATCTGAAAAGCCATGGTCTATAAAACTGAAAACAAAACAAAACAAAAAAACCTTTCAAAAGGCATTTCTGAGACAGCTTCTTGGAATAGTCACTAACCTAGCTTTGTAAATAACTTCACAGAAGTTATTAACCTGATATTTATGTATTTATTTGCGATTTTGGTAACAGATTAGTAGGTTGATCGTATGGTGGCTTCAGAGGAATTCCCCCTCTTCCATGACCAACATGGAAATATCAGACATTGGTCTCTTCCAAGGATAGATTTTAAAGTTAGTTCTACCAAAAAAAAAAAAAAGGCTGAAAGAAGGAGAAAGCTGACAGGTTTCTCATACTCTACAGCTAGCATGAAAATCACACAGACTGGCAGAGGAGAAATAGACTAATCAGTCCCATCCTCTGACCCCTCACTCACCTCCATGGACTTCCAGTCATCTACAGTTATCTAGGACTTGCTAAAGCAGCATAATGGGAAAATGAGAACCAAATTTCATGTCCCTAAACCAGCTACCCAACACACATAGCTCTTAAGTAATTACAATGGTTGATCAATTAGTACTTTTTATTTAGAACACTGATACCCCACTCTTCAGTCAAAAGGTTTCCATAGTAGTTTGCAAATTGTTAATTGTACAGTTCCCTACCATTAGGGCTTACAATCTAATAAGAGAGGACAGATAAGGAAAATGGGATGGCAGTGGGGGAAGAGGAAGTTCAGCATATGCTGGTTGCTTTTCTCTCTCTCAGAGGCCACAGCAGTGGCAAATTGGAAAGGAGAGAGGGTCTCTCAGCACAATAGAAAGTGCTTCACCACTCAGGCCATTTGTGCACTAGACTGTTATAGTGCTATTATTCCACTTTCAACACTCTTTGCAATCCTGAGGTTTGCCATTTAGGCCCCTCCCTAAACTGCAAACCCCAGGATTCCACAGGATGTTGAAAGTGGAATCACTATAACAGTCTAGTGCGCTCACAATTAAACAAGTTGCAGAAATTAGCCAAGAGCACAAGCTAGCAATGCGAGAGGCAGGGCAACGCAGCGGAATCTTTTACCCAATGTCTACGGGGTCAGGCCAAGCCAAGAAGCAAACTAGAGTTTAAGAATAATTGAGATATTTATTAAATACAGACAAACAGTGTATGCAACACACACACACAGATAACTACAGAAAATAAAGAGGTATAGAGGGATTTTGAGAGGGATTGTTGAACTGGGTGATACGACACCTGTCCTGAAGCCCGGATAGATCACTGCAAAGGTCTGAAGTTGCGCAGTCTCAGCCAATATGACTGAGTGGAAGGCTCGCCAAGCACAGCGGCAGCAAGATGGGATGTAACTCAGGAGTGATCCAAGGATGGTCTCGGAATCAGGGGTTTTTATAGGGAGAAATGTAACTGCAGGCTATTCCGTACTTGGAGAAAACAATGAGTTTCGGGTGTGAGACAAAGCTTTGGAAAAGTCAAAATTTAACATGATTGAGTTAAGTCCAAATTGACAAAGAAGTAGCCAGTATGCAGATGCGTAGAGTGCTTGACAATTGAGAATTCAGCTTGCCAAGTTGCCTGCTCCGGGCAGGGATCTCTTTGTAAGCAGTGTGCATACATAATTGAGTGTTTGCAGAGAGGTCTCCTAAAGTGGTGATCTGGCTATTTCTGGCCTGCCTGTATTGTGTTGGGATATTGCAGCGTTTAGTGGCCGAGCCAAATTCTGTGCTTGTCCGGGGGCCTCACAAACACATGGAGAGGGATGGTGGAAAAGAGCCAAATTATTAATATCAAAATGATATCTATGTCACCTTAAGTGCAGCCCAGCCATGGCAGTAACAAGCGAATCTGAGTAACACTTTTTTGTTTGTGGACATTATTACATCAAAATGTAATTTTTTAAAATACTTCCCTGAGTCCTTTCAAGTAGAAACTTGGAGTCTGCGGGACCATATTCTATCCTCCTCACAAACAAAAAAGGAGAATATCAACAGTTGTGGATAGATTCCAGCATGAAAAGCAGCCATGCTTACAAAGAGAACTATGACAACATCAAAAATACTATCTCTTGCTTTAACAACGCTTGCATTCCCTATCTCACTCAGAAGTTTGCAGAGGAGAGAAGCTGGACCATACAGGAGAAGTGGCAACTGGAAACATAGTTACACATTTCACTATGAATGACACTGGCCATTTCATGAACAAAGGCAAAGTTGGACACTGCTTCAGCACTCATATTTGTATATTTTAGTACCTCAAACCTCTGTGACATAATATATGTTAGGCTATCAAGTGGTCTAGCTGCACATACTAGGTATAGTTCTCAAGGATAGAATAGCCATTGGTAAACTAGAAGTCAACAGAAGAAAATTTGTTGCCAATTTAGAAAACAGGTAACTGTATGAGGCAACCATTCTCACCTAAGTAAGGAGCAGAATACTTGCAGAAGAAGTTTTAAAACATCTCAGTACTAGATATCTTTGAGGTGATGAGCTGCATAATTCCAGCTATGATTCAAATTTCTGTTAATCCAAAGAAACTGAAACATTACACTATTATGCATCAATTCTGCCACAGTCTGCAGATAGATACTTTTTTTATTAAAACATTTATATACCACCCTTTATCTAGAGATCTCAGGTTGGTGTACAGTAAAACCAATATAAGAAGTTTAAAACAGTATCAATAATTAAAATGATTTTTAAAAACTAAAAACATAATGTTTAGCAGATTGAAAGTTTTAAAATACTTTGAAATGAGTTAAAACCATGTACATGGGGAGGGCTTTTTTGTAAAACTGATTAGGCTCCAAAAGCTTCATGAACAGCCATGTTTACACTTCCTGCAGATATGACAGCTGTGTTGCAGCCCAAGTGGGCATCTGAGGTATGGATGTTCCATAAATTGCATCCATAGCAGAGAAGGCTGAACCCTGCATTCTCCCACAGCATATTACCCTCACCACTGGGACACAGAGAGCCCCTTCAGCACAGCTTAAACCTGGTGCAAGTGCAAATATAAACCTGGCGCAAGTGCAAATACAGAAAGTGACTCCTTCACGTACTGAAATCTCAAGGTATTTAGGGCTTTAAGTGTCATTACCAGCACCTTGAATTCAGACTACAAGCACATCAATGCAATTCCTTTAAAGCCAGTGTTATAAGGTTTCTGTACGGTGTTCTAGTCTGCTGTTCTTCGTATCAACTGCAGTTTCTGAGTTGTCTTCAAGAACAGTTCCACACAGAGAAACCTTGCTTTTATTTATTTTTTTAAAACCAAAGCATGATCTATAGTGCATTAGTTTTAAATATTTCCACGGAAATGTCTGCATAACTGGTAGAATGTAGCATTTAATATAGTGGGTCCTCAGTATCTGCTAGGGTTTGATTCTAGGACTGCCCCCGCCTCCCATGGATACCAAAATTTGTGCAAGCTCAAGTCCCATTATGTAAATGTAGTAAAATTGTGTCCCTTATATAAAATGGCAAAATCAAAGTTTGCTTTTTGGTGTTTTTAAACAATATTTTTGAACTGTGGTTGCTTGAATCCGTGATGCAGAATTTGTGGATATTGAGAGTCAACTGTAAATGCCAAATTCATATTGTTTTTGACATTTATGGTTGTGATAATAGGCTCTTCCCATTATCTAGGCAATACAGCTGAAGGGAGATAGTTCTTGCTACTGGTGAACAAGGGGTTAATGAGGTGTTGGGTTGAGGCTACATTTATTGGGGGTCAGCATCACGGAGGACATCAGAGATCACGAGAGTCAGCTGTCCAATCAGCAAGACCAGATAGGAGAAAAGGTAAGAAGCATCAAGATGCTTTGGTTAAGAAGTTTCAAAAAGGCCTCAAAGACCACAAAGCAGAGAGAGAAAGAGACAAAGGACCATCCATGAGAGACACAAAGCCAGTGGTAGGCTGGGGCAACACTGGGCCCAGCCTTCTGGCTTCCTCCCCTACTACCACCCCAGCATCTGGATAATAATGTGAGTAGATTAGGAATGTTCTTAGTTCATCAAATTAGGGGGTTTTGTTCTTTTAAAACTCTGGCTGAAATGACTTAGGCTTGTCTGTAACTTATAACTATCAAGTACAGTCATCCCTCCACATTCGCTAGGGTTAGGGGCACAGGACCCTCATGAAAGTAGAAGAACTGTGAATAACTCTAGGCCCTCCCAAACCATATGTCACACACACAAAAGTATGACCACCATATTCAACCCACTGTGGATTCCTTTGAAGCATCAAGCTTCCTTCACAAGGCAGAAGTGGCTGGCTGGAGGGTCTTGCGGCCCCCTCCACTGCTGCCCCACACCATTTGTAATAGGGACTTACACGTCTCATTCACAGTTTCTCAGTCTCATGAGGTTTGCAGTCTGTATTAAAAATGGCATAGGGAGGCAGCAGAGGTGACAGCAAATAATCCATGAATAATCAAATCTGCAAAAGTGAAACCCACAAATGTGGAGGACCGACTATAATGCCTGGAGGAAGTAGTCTCTATGAATAAGATACCTTTTGGCATTATATTGCTTGTTTAGAATAAAAGCTTTCCTTAAAGAACTTTCTATCCACACTCTCCCTCCCCACATGCTTCCTGGCTACACGCGCAGATAGAATTCCTCTTTTCCACAGATGGTGAGGGAGGAAGGGGCTCTAAGTGTAGAGATTTTTTCCCCCACTGGCTTCCCACTAAGTCACAAGAAAGGGATTAAAATCAGTAGGTGGTGGCCGCAAGATTTCCAAGGGCAAGACGGAGTTCCCATCTCCTACTCGAGAGCAGGAATCAGCACTGAATGGGAGAATATAAGCTCCCCCTTTCCCTCACAATAGTAACTTCAGAAACCACTGTTCAACAAGTCAATAATTAGTCTACTCTGATTGGTACTCTCTACACTTACAGTCATGGGCTCATTAGGGTTTCAGACAGGACTTTTTCCAGCCCTTCCTGGCAATATTAGGGTTTCAATCTGATTTTTTAAACGCAAAGAAGATATTCTAGCATTGAGATTAATTCAAATTCTGCTGCATAATTTCTCACATATTACTAATATGCTTGCTAGTGATACATGTTAAACTGTATTTCCGCTAACTTATCACAGAATGTCTTAATTTGCAAACACTTAAAAGCATTTTCCATATTCACTAGGTCAAACCTGACTGAGACATCATGACTGCATAGAGCTGAAACAGAACTATCATTTATCTATGATATGAACCTCACCTTTCTGTATAGTGTTGCAGAAAGTTGGTCTGATCACACACATTATATGAACATGCACATCTGCATTATATCAATTTAGTAAATTTAACTCATTCTAGATTCTAACCCATTATTTTCTACTCTTGACTGATAACACACCAAGGCAGAAGAGAGTGAATTACAGCCATTCTGAAACTCTTTTAACTGAAGGTGGTAACTTATACAAGCGAAGCATGTGCTCTACCACAATGCAATGAGCATTCTTCTCACACTTAAAATCTCCTTTAGTTTGTGGTATAATAATAATAAAGATGATTTCTACAGTGTTGCTCTTGCACTGTATCAATATAAAACACAATAAATCAAAATAAAAGGGCAAAGTGTTGCTTCTGAAAAAATACTCTGGATTTGATTTGTATTTAAGACCAACCAGGTATCTGTAGCTGAGACCAAATAAAAGTTTATTTCAGGTTTATTGGCACAGGAGGAAAGATTTTGCTTCCCCTCCACTTCTGCATGATTCTAAATAAGACAAAGAACGATCTCAACTGATTGTCCTCAGCTGAGGAAATGAGGGCTCCAGTGCTGGTCTTCCAAGAACTTTGGGGATTACAATTGCACTCATCATTTTGCAGAATTTACCTCCTACAAATAGATTTCACCCATCTTTAAGCAGTTCTTCACCATGTACATGCCAATGGTGGCCTACAGCAATAAAAACTGCAAAATAAAAGAGAGTAGTACAAACTGTAACACTGAAACTGTCAGCAAAAACCAAATGAGGCTTTCCTAAACCAATCAACAAGTGAAAATACAAAACCTGAAACTATTAAGTCTAATAAAATATTGTGACTCTTCCTTTCAAACCCGCACACTATTAAGGCCAATAAAATATTTGACCCCTTCTTTCAAACTTGCCCACATTTGCTGGGTAGCCAAAAAAGGCACTAGGTAGGCATCAACAGCAGCTTAAATTAGCTGTTTTAACAGTAGCCTTAAAATACCCTGAGGAGACTGTGGCCTTCCAGCTGCCCTTTAGACTTGAATTCCATCAGCCTCAGCCAAATTTAAGAGGTGGGAGTTGTTGTTTAGCCACAAATGGAGGGTGAAAGACAAGATTCCTCAACACTACTCCAAATACTGGCACAAATAAACTGAAGGACTGGACCATGACATTTTTTTTTTCTCCTGAGAGAGACAGTGTGCTGTAGTGGTTTCAGCCTTGGGCTATGACCCTGGAGACAGGAGTTCAATTCCCCACTAGGCCAAGAAAAAACCCATTAAATGGGATAACAACTTGAAGGCAAACAACACCCCCATCTTAGTAACTATGGCCGTTTCTGCATTACACTGTTATAGTGCTATTATTCCACTTTCAACACTCTGTACTTTACTGAGGCCAAAGAGCTCTCTGGCTGAGAATTCTAAATGCCCTTGTCCTACACTGCAAGAATCCCAAGATTCCATAGGATGTCGAAAGTGGAATAATAACACTATAACAGTCTAGTGCGGAAAAGGCCAACCTGTTTGTTTTCTAAAGAGGCACCATAAATGGAGCCTATTTCTTCCTTTCTGTGCAAGGCAAGATGGGAGCGAGAGCAGCCACGGCGGCGAGGCGCATACTAGGCATCTCCCACGCTCCTCTTTCCTCCCTTCGTACGTGCTTGGCGAAGGCCACGCGTTCTAGAACTTTCCGTCCCCGCCATCCCTTGAAACGGAACGTTCTGGAAGGCCGAGAGACCGCGGAGGAGCAGTGCATTCTGGGACACGCATGGGAAAAAGGAGGCTCGCTCCATGCCCGGTGGGCAGACGTGGGTGGGGAGGGATAGCTGGCCAGCCAGGCTCCCTCCCCCGCCCCTGCATGTGGAAGAGACTGGCCCTTTCCGCACTAGCCTGTTATAGCGCGATGATTCCACTTTCAACCTCCTCTGGAATCCTGGGGTTTGCAGTTTCGGGAGGGGCCGTCCGGCCCCTCCCGAAACTGCAAACCCCAGGATTCCAGAGGAGGTTGAAAGTGGAATCATCGCGCTATAACAGGCTAGTGCGGAAAGGGCCAGTGCCTCCTAGCCGGGATGATCTCAGGGCTCTTATCTCCCTCAACGAGGCTCCGGCATAGCCCCTGGGTGCACGTATAGGAGGACTCTGGCTAAAGACCATAGCAGAGGAAGCGCAGCGGATTAGCGGCGCGTCCGTCGCTCCTTCTCGGGGGGGGAGCAAATCACCTAACAGGCCTTTAAAAAGAATGAGGGGAGAAAGGGACGCGCCCAGCCTCTTTCCGCGTGAGAAAGCTTTGCGGCCGCTCGGGAAACCCACAGAGGCGCCTCTTTCCTTGGAGCCCAAACCGCGCGGCCTCCCCGGCCCCCGCCGCCCCCTCGCCCAGGCTCTACCTGGGGTCCACCTCCTTCCGCCGCCGCCGCCGGCCTCCATCCTGACTCCCATCCTCTTGGGCTGGCTTCCCTTTGCCCGGCGGGCCCCAAAAACAGGGTCGGCCTGGCCTGGCCTGGTCCGGCCCGGCGCCTCTCGGTTCTTTTCCCGCCCTCTCGTCTTTCCCTCTCCGGGCCGGCAAAGCAAAAGCGGGAGGCGGGCCTGGCGGAGGCTTGTCGGGGTTGCTATGGTCACCGTCGCTCACTTCGCCTCCGCCTGGAGTGTTACGTCCGTCCTGGGACCGGGAAAGGCGGTGGACGGGCAGCGACCGGACAGCTACCGCCCTGGCCTAATCCTTCGCCTGTTTACTTGGGAGAGAATTTGGCGGCGTTCCCGAGGGGTTTAGGCCGCCCGCCTGCGTAGGATTCGAACAGCCCCAGAAGGAAGGAGGCTGAGGGATGCCGCGCGGTGTATAGTTGTTCAGAAGTAAGCCCACTGTATCCAATGGGCTTACTTATACCTAGGAATCTTTAGTACTAGTGTATATACCCAGCCTTGCTCCGGATTTCATTTTCTCATAGGTAATACCTGTTAGAAGGATTTAAGATCCTGCGTCTCTAATTCCCCAAACTGTCTTGTCCAGTACCTGCAGCTTGTCTCCATATTCCCCAATCCAATCTGTATTCAGAGTTCTTAACATACAGAAGTTGGGTCCTGAGGGAATACATTGCCCTCCTCCCTGCTGCTAGGCTTCATCTCCATAGCAACTGACCAGGCCCAAGAGTTATCTGGCTGAGAATTCTAAAGGGTCTTCCCTAAACTGCAAACCCCAGGATTCCACAGAATCTTCTTAGGCAGCCGATCATATCAGGTCTTCTCACCTGACACAGGCGATTATATGAGGTCTTCTCTGCCTGACAGGGACAAACAGAAAAACTTTGACTTTTATACATTAGATTCTGACATTTGAGAATGAGCCCCCTGCAACACAATGGGGCTTAGTTCTCCATGAGTGTGTGTATAGAGGCACTGTGTTGCATGACATCAGTCTTATGGGTACTGTCCCTAGAGTAGGTCCATTTCTGCACTACTCTGTTATAGTGCTATTACTCCACTTTCAACATCCTGTGGTAAGTCTGGGGTTTGTAGTTTACCGAGGCCCAAGAGCTCTCTGGCTGAGAATTCTAAATGCCCCTCCCTAAACTGCAAACCCCAGGATTCCATAGGGTGTGAAAAGTGGAATAATACCACTATAACAGTGTAGGGCGGAAATGACCTAGGTCACACTGGGTATTGCTTTGCAATGGCAGAGGCACATTATTGCCTGCGACAGTTCGTAGCCTCCTTATATTACAATATTACAAATTGTTCTAATTTTTGTACAGTCTTTTAGAGCTGCCAACATGAGGTTATCATTGAGGGAGCTCAAATCCTCTATATATTAAATGGAAGAGACAGAGTGCTTGTTTTATAGCATTTCTGGATAATTAAAAGCTCTGTTTATACTTTTTCTCAGGTATTTTGCTGGCAAGCCCCCCCCATTTTTCACTCTTTGCTTTTTTACTGTTGACTAGCCAACTAGTGTGTGTGTGTGTGTGTGTGTGTGTGAATGAATGAATGAATGTGTATCTGGTAGCCAGATTTTTGGCTGCCAGTTGCTGACTGACCCTTATGCTCCTTATGCAATTAGAGGAGACTTTACAGATACAGATGGCCTCCACATTTGTGGGTTTGACTTTCGCAGATGTGATTATCTGTGACTTTTTCCAACTCCTGCCCCCCACCTCAAGTGCTTTTTTTCCAAGGGAACTTTCTCTCTTCGTGGCTTTGATCAGGCCACACAGCTCTTTAAAAACCAACCCCTCATCCTCCTGTACCAGCTGTTGCCTTGCCAACAAAGGATGGATTGCAGCCTTTCTCAGCACCACAAATCCTCTCTTGATTCCTCACACATGCCCATGGAGGGAGATGGCCAAGAGATAGGAAGTATAGGGCCATTGTGTCAACCCAACTCCTTTCCTTCTCTTTTCCCCCAGACCTGGTTTGGATCCTGGGTTTCTGCTGTCCCCACTATGCCTTGGCCCTGTTCCCATAGACACACACACACACTTTGATATTTGTGGCTTTCCACTTTTGTGGAGATCCTGTGCCCCTAACACTATCGGATGTGAAGGGCCAACTGTACATAATACACTTAGAATGTATACCCCATGGCACACTTGTAATACATGCCCTGTCCATGTGGATGGAGGACAACTTGGAACAGTATGGGAACAACCAGCAATGAGGTCATTATTTATGTTGCTACAGATGATGTGTAAGTGGGATGTGAGAGTGAATTGGGCCCAATCTTAGGATTTAGACAGTAATCCTAATGTTCTTTGGCAGTTGTCCAATTGAAGCATTGATTGCACTCAGACCCTCAGCTTTAGGAACATCCCCTGCACATCATGTTTTTTCACACCACGCCTTCTTATGAGCATCCTCATTAGCTGTTACATAGGAGCATTCAAAAGTGGAAATAACTTCCACTTTCCATTCCCACACATTATTCCCCCCCCCTTAAATGTCCAAATCAGCTCTAAAACATAAATAGAATATACTTCTGTTCAGCTCTGACTGCCAAGCTGTCAGTCACAGCTCCAATAGTAATTTCCTGGGTAATGTTGATATGAAAAAATGCAGAATACTTTCATGCAGAGGATATACAATCTCTAATGAAACTGCAGAGTGCTGAGGCAAGCCTTTTCAATGCCAGTAAAATAACATACATGCAAAACAGGTCCCATAGCTAGAGAATTTAGAATTAACCAGAAAATCAGCATGAACATGTTTACTACTCAGTTGCATTTGAAATACCACACAGGAAAGCAGCCAAGTCTAGTGTTTATTCAAAGAACTATGCATTGGAAATGTAAAGTAAAGGAAGATGAAAACATGTATTCTGGACTGAAAGGCTGGAAACACTCCAGTTGAAAAATCCATCTAATAGAGTCCTTTGAATGAAAAACCATTTATAACTTGGCCACAGGTGCATACTAGCACCACCGATTTCAGTAGTGTAATTTTTACGTTGTTTTGAAAAAATGTTTGCAAATGGCAGCCTTTTACTCATAATGCTGATTCTTTGTTGCTTGGATTCTAAAAAAGCTAATTTTAAAACAGTGTGCCACAATTCGCTTTTTAACGAATGTGGGAATGCCAGCTCTTGATGACTCATTCCTGGATATCATGTCACTGGAATTTCCTTCAATTTCCAAAAGACAATAATGTATTTTGTTATTAGAACGTCTACTGTTCCTCTTCTGAAATGCTAGTATTGAACCACATTGGACCATAAATATAAGGATGCAATTTAGAGAAGGCTGTTTTGAAATCCCATTGACAAGACTTAAAATATATCTTATTATTCTGTGGCTTATGTGTGCTAAATTTTCTTTGTATCGTCCATGAAAATATAGGCTTAAAATCACTTTAAAGCAAGGAAAAAGACAGGATGAGTCCTGCTGATAGGGCCAATGTAATATGTTCTGCCATATGAGGCAAAGAACAAGATTGTGCCTGTCCCCACTTCTACTGACAGAAACAAACTGGATGAGCAGTTGAATTTTGCATCACTAATGGCATTGAAACAATGTCTTAGTTTACTGGATGCAGGACAAACTGTGTGGCACACAAAGCTCTTTTTGTTATTGCTGTTAATTGCCGTCAAGCTGACTTCAATTTATAGTGACCCTATGAATGAGAGGCCACTAGGTGTTCCTGTTCTCAAGAGCCCTACTCAGGTCTTGCAAATTCTGGGCTGTGGTTTCCTTGATTGAGTCTATCTACCTGTAATGCAGTCTTTCTCTTTTCCCACTGCTTTCCACTTTATCAAGCATTATTGTCTTTTCTAGTGAGTCATGTCTTCTAACAATGCAGCTCTGCCTTCCACAAAGAAAAAGGCCTGTGTGTGTGTGTGTGTGTGTGTGTGTGTGTGTGCCAGTGCCACTGCTGCCTCTGAACACCTGGTCTAAGACAGTTATCTCACTATGTCTGGATGGTAATTGTGTGGGGATGGGGGGGCAGAGGAGTTGGTTCGCCCTGTGTGGCAATGGTTTTGGGGCATGCGGGCTAGTGTTATTTCCGCTATGGCACCCCCGGTGAGGAGCCCCAGATATTCCTTTTGATATCATTTAATTTGGCCTTAGCTGGACTGGTTGCGATTACCTCATCTCACGTGTTCGCAAAGTTCTCCGGATAAGCGCGGACAGAGAGCGGCTGTTAATGGTTTACATTCCATTTCTCTTTGTAGCCAGCAATCCAAAACTCTCCCGAAGCTCTAGGGAACTTCCTGCCACAGACTCCTCAATAGCCATGTGGCTTCCAGTCAAATTACTCTTGTGAGTTGGGCCATCAACGTCTCGGCCAAAGGTATTGTCTCCACATGCAAATCCCATCACGTTAAACCTGACCTCACCAAATCCTTTTGTCCAGCACCGAAACCTCTTTTGTTCTCCTTTGGGACTGCCATAGCTGAAAGGCACGATCTTCCATATAAAAACCCTTCATTTCTAACCGATCCTCGGATCACCTTTGACTGCCATCCTGCCCTGCCGCTGGTGTGTTTAAAGGACTCCCCTCAGCGCCCCACGCTGAGCTTTTTTCCCCGAATCTCCAACTTCTCCCCAGGACTACGGAACAGGTTGTATTGCCTTCCCTTGCAACTCTTTTTCTTTTCCAGTTAGTTAGTTTATGTTTGTCTTCTGTGTTTTGTTCTCAATAAAGAATTGTTTTTCATCTGTAACTGTAATTCTCTAACCCACCGCTGTATACATAGGGTGAAAGATCTCGCTACGTTACCCTGCCTCTCGCTAGCAAAACCAGTGCTCTGAGTTTAATTTCCCCATCTTCAGTATTTTAATTGGTAAAGCCGGGCGCCCCTCGTGGGACCCCCAGTTTTCAGGGTAACTCTAGTAGCCACATCCCTGTGCGTCCTCCTGGCCACTCCCCCATGCACAGTGGCCCCTCCCCTTCCCTCCCCCACACTCTAAGCTCTGCCACTGATGGCTGGACCAGTTCACTAGTTTCTTATACAAAGTGAAAACACCAGCTTTCTAGATCTTGATATCCCATGGCCATTGACGAGGGCCAGGTACTGGACAATGAGGTAACAACTTGCTCTGTTTCTTAGTTGACATTAGGAATATGGAGGGTTGAGATGCTACCTTGTGACTATCATTCCTGCCTATGTACTTATTTTTATCCCCTCTAATATATCCTCAGGCTCTGTATTTATATATTTTAAAAACCAAACCAAACCAAAAACCAACCCCGCCCCCCTGAGATTACAAAAGTTAGTGGGTACTTTTCCCTGCTTTTGTTCCTGCTTCTTCATTCCATGGAGAGTTCTGGAAAACAGACCCAAGAAGGGAAAGGATAGGAAAAAGAGAGCTTCTTTCCTCTCTCTGTTGTACTCTGACAAGTGTAATCTAATCCTTTATGATGAATTAGATAGACAAAGAGAAACAGCAAAATTCCTGGTCAATTGAAAGTCAAATGAGAGAATAGGGACTCTGCTAGTGCTGGATGGGGTTAAACTCCCCTTGAAATCTCAGGCTTGCAGCCTGGGTGTTCTCCTGGATTCGATTCTGAGCCTGGAGGCCCAGGTTTCACCAGTGGCCAGGAGTGCATTTGCACAGTTAAAACTTGTGTGCGAGCTGTGCCTGTTCCTTGAGATGTTAGATCTGGCTGAAGTGACACATGCCTTGATTACATCTCCGTCAGGCTGCCTTTGGAAAAATTTCAGCGGATTCAAAACATGGCAGCCAGAACACTTACCAGAGCCAGTTACAGGGAGCATATAACTCCCTTGTTAAAACAGCTCCATTGGCTACCTTGCTTGTTTTCTGGAAACATTCAAAGTGCTGGTCATGATCTATGAAGCCCTATTTGGCTTAGGCCCGGGCTATTTGTCTCCCTATGTATGTATGTGTCTCCCTATATAAACCTGCCAGAGCCCTAAGATCTGCTAGAGAAGACTTTCTTTTGTTCCCGCTACCATCCCAGAGTCACCTGGTGAGGCCATGGGAGAGAACCTTCTTTCTAACTGTCCACTCCCACCATCTGGGCTGGCCCCCTCCTTGCTCTCCTTTTGCTGGCAGGCAAAAACATTCCTATTTAAGCAGGCTTTTAATATGTAATCAGATGAGCTTTTAATTTAACAAGATGTTTTTAACGTTTTTGTAGGTTTTTATAATTTATACGTTTGCTAATGTTTTTATTCGTTTTAAATGTCTTATTAATGTAGTTAACTTTTTGGGGAAGTTGCCTTGGGTCCCAATCTGGTGTATAAATATAATAAATAAATAAACGAATAAATATTTATTGTTGGTTACAATAACCTAACAGTGTAGTCTGATCATATCTGTACACCTTTAACATGTATGTGATACAATAAAAACTTGTGGGTGGGAACAATAGGAGAAATTCGTGGGATGACAAATTGACTCTTACAATCATGGATCTAATTAAAAGGGTAGTGTAATAGGAACATTATCTAATCTGACTACTAAGCTGTTTGTTAACAATAAAAAGAAGAGGAAGAAAAAAGAAAAAAAGCCATCATAACTACAAAAAGTTTGTGGTAATCCTCTAATGCCCATAGTAAAAGAATGAAAGCTCAAAGCTTGGTATGTTCAAAGGTCAAAGCTTAAAGGATTTATAAGATTAGAAGATGGTAGACATTACGAAAAACATGCAAAGGCATGACAGCCTATTATTGATTTTTGGGAGCAAAAATACCTCATAGCTATAAATGCATATAAATTTAGTTTCAGCTGTGTAAATACATTCTCCTTGCTCAGTGCTGCTTTGAAGAATAAACTGAAGTAAATCAGTTTTTTGTTAACTGAATGCCCACCATAAACATTTAAGAATAATGCTTTTGGCTTAAACATTTAATTTGTATTAAAGACTACAAAATGCAAGACAATTGTCAAAAACTGAACTATGGGCTATTTTTGTCAGTTCTGCAAAGTTGGGTGTGCTAAATGAAATGATCAGATACTTGTATCCAGTCACAGATATGCGATATGAACCTTTGCCACAATCCAGGACTCTTCAGATGGCCAGGATAGTATAGACATGCCAAAGAGGACAAGACAAGAATGTCAAAATAAAAAGGTTTACAGCTTTTGACCCAGTGTCATATAACATCGCCACAATGCCACCACTCCAGTAGCCACTCTGTAGCACTGTTTTGTGAATTTTGGATTTGGTTGTATAGTTGACCCTCCAAAAGTGGGAAAATCACAAATATCAAAATGTGGGGGGGGGGGTAGGGAGCCAAGGCATGGTGGGGAGAGCAGGCACCAAGGTCCAAACCAGGTCAGGGAGAGGGAAGGAGAGTGGATCAGCATGATGTCCCCATACTTTCTCTTTTTTGGCCATCTCCTTGGGTGTGTGTGGGGCATCAAGAGAGGATTTGTGGTGCTGAGGAATCAGGCTGTTACTTGTCCATAGCTGGCCAGGCAGCTGCTGCCGGAGGGAGGAGCAGGAGGACCACCAGAGGTGGATTTAAAAGGGCTATGCACCCTGATCAGAATTGCTGAGAGGGAAGGTTCCCCCAGAAAAGCAGCAGTTGAGGTGTTGGGATAGGGATTGGAAAAACTCCCAAATCCGAGAAGGTGAGACCTGCAAATGTGGTGGGCCAACTGTATTGTATAGGGCAGTTGAAGAGGGGAGTTTGAGTCACATAGGATGTTGAAAGTGGAATAAAAGCACTATAACAGTATAGTGTGGAAATGGTTGAAGTCTCAGTACGTTTAGAAGAAAGTTTTTTTTCTCAGATTAGCTCAGTGTATGTTGGTCAGGAAATATTTGCATGGCCTGCTTCAAGGGCTGTTAAAAGCAAGGCATAGACTAAGTTAAGATCACAGGTTGTAAAAGAAAGATTAAGATAAAATGAACTAAATGTTCCAAGAGCATAACAAGCTGGAACATGTCCAGATGATGGTGACCAAAATGGTCAAAGGCCTGGAAACCCTGCTCTTAGGATTAGATTTAGAGGAGTGGATATATTTAGCCTGGAGAAGAGAAGTTAAGAGGTGACATGATAGCCATGTTTGCATATTTGAAGGGATGCCATATGGAGGACAGATCAAGATTATTTTCCACCACTCCAGAGACTAGGCATGGAGCAATGACTTCAAGATACATGAAAAGAGATTCCACTTAAACATTAGGAAGAACTTTCTGATGGTGAGAGCTGATTGACAGTGAAATATGCTGCCTGGGAGTGTGGTGGAGTCTCCTTCTTTGAAGGTTTTTAAACAGAGGCTGGATGGGCATGTTTTGGGAGTGCTTCAATTGTGTATTCTTTGCAAGGCAGGGGGGTTGGACTGGATGGCCCTTGTGGTCTCTTCCAGCTCTGATTCTATGATTACAACTGTTCCCTGGTTACTAAGCAACACATTCCTGTTACAATTTTCTTTGCATTCATCTCAGTCAGTGGTCTTATAGTTCATTGGAAATACCTTTGTCCCAGAATTCTGATTTACTTGCACCAATTCATGTGTAACCATTTTAGCAATTTGACGTCAGTTCAAATAGCCTCTTTACTGTTTGTACAGCACTTTTCGAGGTTAGTTTCAAATGTAGTATATGCATGGCATGGCTTTGGGACAGATCTGTTTCTTTAATACAGTGATTCTTAACATGGGGTTAAGAATTCCAGGGATTGACACAGCCCTTGCAATGGTTTCACAAAGCCCTGCTGCTGGACAACAACAGCAGCAGCAACAGGGATGCAGCAGTGGGGAGGGGGGGGTTGAGAGTGCCGAAACTGCTCTCTCGTTTGCAAAGAGTTTGGAGTTAGACTGCTGAGCTATTTTTTAATTTATTTTAATTTATTTATTTATTTGTATCCCGCCTCTCCATATGGATCGAGGCAGCGAACAACTTACAAATAGCATGTATTTCGAAACATTTCTATACATGCCCCCAACAAGCTGGGTACTCATTTTACCGACCTGAGAAAGGATGGAAGGCTGAGTCAACCTTGGAGCCGGGCAGGATCGAACTCACAACCTTGTGGCTTGCAGTACTGGCATTTAACCACTGCGCCACCATGGCTACAACTTATTAGGAAATTCTAGTCTCTCACAAACCAGGTGAACTGTAGTAAAAGTTGTTCATCACACAACAGGTGTTAATTGGCTTACCTAGTGCCCAATTGTATGTGTTATCAGAAATAATTTTGTGAATAGAGACTATAAAGAGTCTTATTGTCATTGTCAATAATTTCTACATCTAATTTCCCCTCTGACCTCACTGTTGATAATCCTACCTCCAACCATGTGTAGTATGTGTATGTGTGTGTGTGTTTACCTGGCTGTCTACCTGGCTGCCAAATGAGGATAGAATTTTATGGATTGATGATATTCCCTGAGATAGCCAAATGCTTAAGTCACAATAAGACTGCAGATCACTCACTCAAGATGGGAAAATAGCAATACTTATTTCCATTTCCAGATAAATGTGGGCAGACCAGGCTATAAATCTACTTGTTTTACAGCATTACAAAACTCTTACGTTATTTTTGCTAATCTGAGGCATTACTTTTGTTACTTTCATCTAGCATTTAAGACATCCACCATACTTAGGGCATAAGCATTTTATTGATAGTTAATTATCACAAAGAAACATTTACATATGGCACATGTGTCTGGTGTCACCTGGCAAGGGAAGTAAGGGCAGAATTTATGGCCAGGATGACTAAAATTAGATTGTCAACTTCTTGACTCTTCCAGTTAATGCTCCTAATTAGTGTCTGTGTTCTTTAATGCCTGGCATTTCAAACTGAAATGGCAAGAACAGAAAGGCTCTTAGCAGCAATAAAGTATAGCTATAGTTTGCCATGTCCTTACTTCCACTCAGAAATGTTTATAGACAAAAGCAGATAAACAGAAAATTGTGCAGCATCAAGAAGAAATCGAGAAGTGGATATTGTTGCAAACCAACCGCTGAATTTTACATTACAGGATAATGTTATTTTAATTCAGGATGTTATAACATTAGAACATATGGCTTGTAAATATCCCAATGAGTTCTTTTCTGCATGCAAAAACAGAGTCCTCTAGCACCATAATTATGTTGAATTTCTTATGCCATGAAGGCCATTTCCTCACTGGACTGTTATAGTGCTATTATTCCACTTTCAATATCTTATGGAAACCTAGGGTTTGCAGTTTAGGAAGGGGAAGGGGAATAACAGCACTGTAACAGTCTAATGCAGAAATGGCCAGACTTTCATAGTCTTTATCCCACTTGAGCATATGCATGAAGTATTGTCAAGGGGTGTGTGTGTGTGTGTGTGTGTCAGAATCTATACACACACACATACTACGCATGGTTGGAGGTAGGTAGGACAACTGTGGACAACTGACATATAGAAAGTACCACATGGTGCAGAAACAAAGCCATTTTACTTGCTCAAGTATTGCATGAGAGGAACCTATAGTAGGAGGTTAAAAGTAGGGATGTATGAATCAATATATAATGGTCTATCTTTTGCATGTTTGTTGTTGTGTGCCTTTAAGTCATTTCCAAGTTATGTCAACCCTAAGATGACCCTATTACAGGGTTTTCTGGGGCTGAGAGTATTGATGCGTTCAATGCCACCCAGTGGGTTTCCAAGGCCAAATGGGGAATCAAACCCTAGTCTCCAGGGTCGTAATCTAATGCTCAGACCACGACACCCTGCTGGCTCGTCTTTTGCATGTATTCACCCTTAAATCCACTCTGCCCAATTGCTACATCATTCTGCAATTTGTGTTTAAAATGCATACAGAAAGGTACATTTATTTTCATAGGTAACTTGCATTAACATGCACAATTTACACACAGTTTGTATGCATTTTCTCTTATATGTACATTTTTATGTAATATACGTGTTTTTGTATGCAGTTTTCCCTAATGTATTCACAGTTGTGCATATTTCATTCTTTTTTTTAAAATTTTTATTAATTATATAACTAAATCACAAATACAAAACAAGAAAAAAAAATTAAACACCATGTGATATACATAATAGTGAATTAAAAAAAAATAATTTTTTTTCTTTTTCTTTTTTTTTCTCTTCTCTTAAGCAATACTAACTTTCATTGTTATTTTGCACCTTTACCCTTAAATTTATAAATCTGTTCAACTATTATAATTTCACATTTAATTCAATATTTTTCACATCCCCTTTAATCTATTTCTATTGTTAATTCTTTTAACTTTTTTTTTAAAAAAACATTGACATCACTTATCCTTTTAAATCTATAAATCACAAGTTTAACACACACACCTACTAAGAATTACAAAATATACAACATAAAAGAAAAACAAAACTAAAACTAAAAAATACCCACCCCCCAGAGCCAACTTTTTATTTAATCCACTTTCCAAAATTGCCATTCTTCTTTTGACAGGGTAGTATTACTATCTCTTTTCAGAACTTTATCCAAAAATATTTTCCAAATTTCTTCAAAATCATTCCCTTTAACCAAACCTTTCATAAACCTAATTCTACATGTTAGTTTATCATTAATTGCGATTTTCCACACTTCGTTATACCATTCCTCTATTTGAAATTTTTCATTTGCTTTCCATTTTTTTGCTATTATTAATCTCGCTGCAGTTAACAAATTTGTTATTAATTCTTTCTTTACTTGAGTACACTCAACCTTATCATATATAGATAACAATGCAATATTTGGACATACTGGTATA
Source organism: Ctenosaura bakeri (assembly GCA_948474755.1). Taxonomy (NCBI): domain Eukaryota; kingdom Metazoa; phylum Chordata; class Lepidosauria; order Squamata; family Iguanidae; genus Ctenosaura; species Ctenosaura bakeri. The sequence goes on from CAOLHI010000679.1 coordinate 74,427, forward strand.
TCTGCTCCTATAATCTCTTTTATCTCTTTAAAAACCTTTTGCCAAAACTCCATTATCTTATTGCAATTCCACCACATATGCATATATGTACCAATTTCTTGACATCCTCTCCAACATAATCTTGAATATTTCTCATCTATTTGATTTAATTTCACTGGAGTCAAGTACCATTTCCACACTAATTTATAATAATTCTCTTTTATTCTTATTGATAATTTTTTTAAATGACGTTGTTTCCAAATTTTTCTCCATTCTTGTATATCTATATTTTGTACTATCTCTTCCTCCCACATTTTTTTTTAGAAAAATGTGCATATTCATTCTTAGCTGACAACTGCATTACAAATTTGAAGAAAAGTGGAATCCTAAGGATAACTGTGTCCCAGTCCTATCATTAGTCTGGGAACTATGAATTGGGTCAATTCATTTAAAAATGAAGATCAAACAAAATTTTTGAAAGCTGAGATTCAACTGATGCACAGAAGTGGAAGAACACAGAGATTCCAAAGAATGTGGACTAGTTGATAACAATTGTTAGATTTAGTTGAGATGGACAAATTGAGGATACTAATAAAGGAATCTCTTGTGAAAGACTGGGTCCCTCTAATAAGCTTTTTGCAAGAAAAATAATATGACTTACCAGTGGAAATATTGGAAGGTATCAGTAGTTAGTTTTTTTGAGGTAAAGTTACCTAAAATCTGAGTCAGGAATGCTGGAATCTATCTTTTAAATATGTTTATTATTTTCTTTCATATTTTTCTTTCTTTCTTAGTGTATAGTATGTAGTGTATTATACTGCTCTGTGTTCATTTTATAATTGATATATACTTCTTTGTGGTTGCAATTTGTTTTGTTTTTTTTTAATTTTTCCTCTGATTTCCTTTTCTTTCCTTTTATGTAGTCTGCATGTAAAATAAAAACAACTTTTAAAAAAGTTAATAGAAGAATAAGTTCCTTTATGTTGGGCTGTTCAATGTATCATTTGCTCAGTTTGTTATAAGATCTGATTGTGGTCTTACCCTAGAAAGGTCTCTTTTAGACAAGCATGTAGTGACAAGGCAGACTCAGCATTAATCACATTGTTCAATATTTCCAAAATCCATGCCTCCATAAAACAAGCCTGGAAAGTGACTGTAAAGCATAAGTAAAGTGTAGGTATATCCTATAAATCATAAGTAAATCCTTATGCTACATTTTCCCCAGAAGTATACAGCAAGATTTTCTAAATCAGCTCCAGTCTTCTGCCATAGTTCATGACTGCAAAACATACCAGAGCCTGACAGCTGCTTTAGTTTGTAGTGACAGCTTGGACACAAGTGAGAGAATGTTGTATCTCCTCATTCATTCCACAAGAGCAACTGCCATTCCATTATGTTTTCATCCAGAAAGTTAAAGTTAATAAGACTGCAAATATCACCAGTGCTGTTTTTGTCATAGGTGCCAGGTTTTATATTGGTTGTTGTTGTTGAGGGCGGCTTTATATACTTGATGCTATATTTTCTCTCTTGCCTGGCAGCATGAAAGAACTAGCCAGGTAGTTTTCTGTACCTGAAAGGTGTATAAAAACCAGCATGAAGATATATTTACTCCCTGTCTGAAAGCATTAAAAATGAAGAATTCCATGATATAGCTGACGGATTTTCTGATCATGGAAGGCTTTCCAGTCATTTTCTTAACCATATGTAAAACCTTGAAATCTAACACATTGGCATTCAAGTCTGCATTGAGGTTTGTGCTGGAATGCAAAACTAGATATTTGATACATGGTGAGTCAGATGATCTATTTGCTACAGTCAAGAAACACCATGGGCAGAAATTGCACACATACACACACACACACCCAGGGGCAGCTGGTGGATTTATTGCTGGGGGTGGTGGTGAATCCCTTTTTGTTTTTATGGGTGCTTCCCCCACAATTGCTTTAAGGTGTATAGAAGTCTTCCCAGAGTTGGACACAACTCTCATTGGCTGAGCTTATGTTCAACTCAGAGCAGCTGTAAAGCAGTGATTGTAAACTGAGAATGGATTTGCCACCATTGCCAAAATGGACCCACTGGTCACGTAAACATACACTTTCCTGCAAGCTAGTGCAATAATCCTTCTTAGTATGCAATGCATAATTATTTGATGGAATCTGCTGCCACTGTTTATGATGATAGCCAGTACCTTTAGGCCTAAACCCAGTTGTTAGTCCCAATTAGATTAAGTGTTTAATAGTCACATAAAACAAACAAGTGTTACAGAAGTGTTGATTTACCACTTTCAATTTGATTCAGCTACTCTAAATGGAACTAACAGTTGAATCTAGGCCTTAAATAGATCTAAAATGGGATTAGACAAATCCATGATGGGTAAGTTTGTCACTGTCTACTGGACATGATGAACATATGGATCTGAGATATTATTTCTCTAACTATCAGTTCCTGAGACAAAGTCATGGTAGAAGGAAGTCTATCTTTTGAGCTTCCTAGAAGCAGCTGGTTGGCAACTAGTTCTTATTGGAGTATATATAGCCCTCCCAATTCAGACTGTGGCCTACATCCATTGCAGATGAAGGAATGCCTGCATAGACCTTCTGTTAAGACAACTAGCATAATGATAGTTTGCATGTGCGAATCATTTTCCAGATTTCAACATTCTATCTGAATTTTAATATTGTTTCAGGTCACATTTTTTAGAGGAGAAAATTCACATATTATGCTTGTTATTGGTCACCTTGGTGGGTGGCCTGCACTAGGAACTGGACATGGAGAATGTGTAGCTATTGGTTTTGCTAGACCTTTCAGAGGCTGTTGATACCATCAATCATGATATCCTTCTGGGCCACCACTATGGGAGTACTGTTCTACAGTGTTTCCAGTAATCTTGGAGGGAGCAACTCAGAAGATGGCACTGGAGGATTCTTGTTCCATTCCCTGACTGTTGGCATGTGGGAGCCCTCAGGTTTTGGTGTTGTCCCCTATGTTGTTTAATGCTGCATAAAATTTCTGGAACCTTCTAGAAGAAGGTTATCTGGAATTCTGGAGTTGGGTGTCACCATCACACTGATGACATCCAACTCTCTCTCTCTTTCTCTTCCAAGGAAGCTATCTGGTGTTAAACTAATATATTTTATCGGCAACAGACTGGATAACAGAAAACAAACTGAAGCTCGATCCATGAAAATAGAGGTGTTTTTGCTCAGTCAAAAGGCAGATCAGGAAAGAGGGATCCAGCCTGTACTGGATGGTGTTACACTGCCCCTGAAGTCTCTGGTTCACAGCTTGGTCATATTCCTGGATTTAGAATTGAGTCTGGATGTCCACGTTTTGGAAGTGGTCAGAAGTGCATTTACACATGTAAAACTAGAATACTAGCTGTACCTGTTCTTGGACATGTCATATCTGGTCACAGTAACACATGCCTTGATTACATCATAGTTGGATTAGGATAGGTTGGATAAGGAGCCCTGGTGACACAGTGGTTAAATGCTGGTACTGCAGCCACAACGTTGTGAGTTTGATCCTGCAGGGCTCCAGGTTGACTCAGCCTTCCATCTTTCTGCAGGTCAGTAAAATGAGTACCCAGCTTGTGGAGGTCAATTAGCTAAGGGAGTGTTTTGCACTGATAAGCAGTATAAAAATGTAAGTGCTATTGCTGCTGTAACATATTGTATGTGGAGCTTCCTTTGGAGACTGTTCAGAAACTTCAGTAGATCCAGAATGCTGAAGTGAGGCTGCTGACTGGTGCTGATTGCAGGTAACATATGTAAAAATAGCTTCACTGACTACTAGTGCATTTCTGCACAGAAATCAAAGTGCTGGTTATGACTGTATCCTCTATACAAGCCTGCCCAAATTTCAACATCTTCCAGAGAAGACATTCCCTTGGTCCTACCACCAGCACAGTCATGTTTGGTGAGGACACAGGAGACAGCCTTCTCAGTGGCTGCTCCCAGGTTGTGGAATTCCTTCCCATAGGAGGCTCAGTTGGTACCTCCCACTCTTCTCTTTCCAGTGGCAGACAAAGACCTTTTTATTTAGGTTGATCTGTGGCTCATAATTCATGTGCCAGAAGGGGAAGTTAACAGGGCTGTGCATTTTTCTTTAAGTGTATTTTTAACTGTTTTAACCTTTCATTTTTAATAGACTTGTTTAATTATTTTTAACCTTTTGTAGTAATAATTTTTTTTAAAGTTGTACCTCATTTTAGATTGGATGTGAGATGCCTTGGGTATAAGGAAAAAGGTGGGATATAAATGGATGGATGGATGGATAAACAAACAAACAAACAAATGTTGTTGCTATTTGCTGACAGTTGGCTTCAACTTATAGTGACCCTACCCAGGCCCATGGCTTATTTTATTGAATGAATTCATTTGAAATGCAGTCTCTCTCTTTCCCCACTGTCTTCCACTTTACTGAGCATTAACATCTTTTCCAATGAGTCATGTAATCTCATGATATGGCTGGAGTATGATAGTCTCAGTTTTGTCATTTTGGCTTCAAGTGAGAGTTCATGCTTGATTTATTCTTGGATGCATGTATTTGTCTTTTTGGTAGGCACATTAAGTTTTGGCAGACCAGTCATCAAGTGCACAGCATTAAATTATAACATGTGCATGTCTGAGCCAGCCAGCAGTTTCTGAAATTTAAATAGCTAGAGAAAATAACCACTGTCACCGGTTATTATAGCCACGCAATACATTCTTCAGAAAAATGCCCTAATTATTAAATATAATATATTGGTGATATTTTAGAGTAGACACAAATATGATTATTGCAGACCACATTATGAACATTATTACTGACATTATTACTAATCATGTTAATAACATTAAATAGCTCACTTACTGCCCCTTACTTTGCGCCCAGGAATCTCCAGAAAGAACTATACAGAATGCTACTGTCCAAGGTCCTGAAACAACTGTATAGGAGAAAATACTAATAGAACTAATAGAACATGGCCTCAAAGCCTGGAAAACCCACAACAACCTATGGATTCTGGCAGTGAAAGCCTTTGACCTTACAACAAACAACTATATTGCTTGTCATTTTGATTTACTCATTTTAAAATGCTTTCCTAATACTTGAGTTCACAGAATTAATGAACTGGGAGGAAAAACCTAAAACTTCAGTACAGAATATATATACATTAAAGGTACGTATTGAATCATGAAATGCTCTTATAAATTTCATTTATTGGAAATACAATTATACTGTGATCTCCAAAACTGAAAATAGAAAAAGACATATCTTTAGAATGCCAGTCTAATTGGGGGAAAAAATTACTGCCATTATACAGACTTTGTGGAAGAGAATATTACCTCTGCATAGAACTAGATTCTTCTGGTTTTTCATTTTTTACCTATAAAGGAATATCACACATTCACAGCTGGTCTAATAGTGCTCCTGATATTATGTTCCATTGGATTCTTCCCTGTGGCCAGTTTTTACATGGTCCAGCTTAATTTGTCAATATTTATTCAAAACAGTTCAAAGGAGCTTATTTATGTCTGTCACACAGTAAGTATATATTACCTGTATTAACACTGACTCCTTCAGATGGGGCAAATGTGCTGGGAGGTTGCAGTAGCTGTTATAGTTCTTCTTTGTTTGTTTGTTTAGAAAATCAAATGACATTTTGTTGCCGGACTATTTTTTCCAGTGCCTGGTACCAGTTGCAACATTTTATTCCCATCCTTGAATGGCAATAAAATGAACATTTTTATTATGCTATGTCTCTGAATTTTTAAGGGATATGTTTTACAATTGCTGAGACATATTTGAATAAAAAAGTATTTTTTCTTCTTTGCATGTTAATTTTTTTCAGAGTTATAGTTCATTAACGCATCAGTGAAATGCACTATACTACAGCAGCGCTACAATTCAAACATTTTAAAAAATTAAAAATCAGAGGAGAGAAAGTTTGCCCTTCATGGTATAGGCCTACCACAACAAACCATGCCCCAGTTTTAAAAAAATACAAAACTCTGGAAATTTCCTAGTGCAGTTCTAAGAAATCATTACAATCTGACCCCCCAAAAGAATGAAATGGGTGAACATGGAACCAACAGTTATCAAACCCATAGAACTGTATCATGGAAAATCATGCTTCAATAAACCAATGTGGAATTGCCCAATAAGGATGAATATTTAGGACAGCAGTGAACAACTTCCAAGCCTTTCCTTTGGTCCCACCACCTTTACAGGCATGTTTGGTGAGGATGTGGGAGAAAGCCTTCTCCATGGCTGCTCATGAGTCAACAGTGTAATGCAACAGCCAAAAAAGCCAATGCAATTCTGGGCTGTATCATCAGGAGTATAGTGTCCCAGTGGAGGGAAGTTATTAGTGCCACTCTGTTCTGCTTTGGTCAGACCTCACCTGGAGTACTGTATCTAGTTCTGGGCACCGCAGTTGAAGAATGATATCAACAAATTGGAATGTGTCCAGAGAAGGATGACCAAGACGATCAAAGAAGGATTATGAAGACAATGACCAAGAGTCCAAGATGATCAGCCAAGGCTTACAGCTCCCTAATTAGAGTCTGTCATCAGCAGCCACGAGCAAAAGTTGTAGCAGTTCATTAGGCAGTTACCAGTCATGGTTTTGCAGTCCAAATCCACAGTAAATCCAGAGTGACAGTCCAGTAGTGAAGTCCATAAATGAGGTGAAGGTCAAGGTTTCTAGGAGCATGAGCAAGGAGTCCAAACACAAGCCGTGTTGCTACCCCGGATAGAACAGTTGTCCTCCCATTCTGGTCCCTCTTTATATAGACTGAGTGCCTCTCCCAGCTGTTTGCCTCATTAATGAGTTCTTATTATATGAACACTCCGAAATTTGTGGGATCTCCCTTTTCCACCTACACTGGCTGCCATAAGTTTTGTCCCTCTCATATATCTGTGTTGCAGCTATTGCAAAGGATTCTGTCTGGATCCTGGGACAGGGCATGACAAAAGATTTGAAAATTAAGCCTTATGAGGAATGACGTAGGGAGCTGGATAGGTTTACCTTGAAGAAGTGAAGGTGAAGGCATGTCATGTAAAAGATGGAGTGACCTTGTTTTCTCTGATCCAGAGACTAGAACATGAACCAATAGAATCACATTACAAGAAAAACAATCCATCTAAATATTAGGAAGAACTTTTTTCACTGTAAAAGTGGTTTGACAGTGGAATAGATTGCTTCACAGGGTAAGGGAGTCCATCTTTGGAGGTCTTAAAACAGAGGTTCGATAGGCATCTTTCAGGAGTGCTTTAGTTGTGCATTCCTGCATGGCAAGGAGTTGGGTTATATGCCCCTTATGGTCCCTTCCAACTCTTAACATTCTATGATTCTATAGAACACCCTACCACAGGAAGTCTGGTTAACCCCATCTCTGCTCACTTTCTAGCAGCAGGTGCAGACCTTTTCATTCAGGCAGGCCTTTGAGATTTAAATTAGGTAGCAGCAGTGTATGTGAAGTGGTGTGCTGCATTTTATTTTTTAAAAATCTCTTATTAGTAACTATACTTCAAAGGCATTTTAACTATGAATTTTAATAGTATTGTTACTTAATTCTTTTAAAACTCTTATCAAATAAGATTTTAATTTAATCCTGTTTTAAAGTTCTGTAAGCTGCCTTGAATCCCATCCTGGGAGAAAGTGGGGGTATAAAGTGAATAAAACAAACAAACAAACAAGTAAATAATAAATAAACTCTAGGGCCACATGTGACTCTTGACTGTTCTCTCTTGAAGTAAGTGAGACTCTACCTGCTTCTCTCACAGCTCAACAGATCATATAGCCTGGTAGCAGGAAGAAGAGGCTGCTGTTCCCTGGCTTCTTACATTGCTGTTTACCTGTTGCAGGTAGTGTCAGGGAAACTGTAATTTCGGTAAAGATTCTTTGGAGAAGGGAGCATGTTTAAGTTTGTGTTTATCTAAGTAGTCTGAGATACACATATGTAGAAGAACTGTTGGGAAAACTTTATCACAAGAAAACACTGGCTGGAAATCAGTTACAGCTGGGCAGTTACAAATGCATAACCACTATAGATATGTAGCTACTTAATGGCCTGAGGCCCACCAATTCTGACTAACTGGGCAGCAGCTACTGCGTTTGACAAGGATCTGTTCCCCTGTTGATCGGGAAACAGATAACTGATGGTCCCACCCTCTCCCATGAGTGATCTCTAGTGTGACAGGCAGAAGAAGGGTCCTTGTTGCAATCCCCCCTCATGCTTGTGATCACTCATGTGAAGAGGTGGGTGGGAACATCAGCCAGCTGCTCCTGATTGACAGGGGAACAGACCCCTACTAATTGCAGCAGCTGCTTGCTGGGAAGTGGGAATTTGGGGACTTTTGCAGTCCATATGTATCTTCTAAACTAGGAAGTATGTAGGGATAGTGAACAAGAAACATTCATGAGTGTGCAACTCTAGATTATGCACTTATACCTAACTTCGTGGATTCTGGCCATCATTCTTAAAAGCACACCAACATAAGTAAAAATTCAAGGCTTCCTTTTTTTTAACCAATCCCTATGAACAACCTTGGCTGAACACAAGAATAGATAATGGTAGAAAGAAGGAGAGAAACTCACAGCATTGGTTTTTTTCAAGACATTATTGCAAAAGACTACTTAAAATGCCCAATTTGCAATTATACATTTCTTCTCTAAATTACCATCTAAAGAACTTATGCTATAGGTGTTACCCTGTATGTTGGGGGTCCTGGGAGGGGCGCCCACATAACCAAACAAAAACACAGAAATTAGACTCGAGCACTCTCTTAAGCTAACGAGAGGCAGGGTAACTTTAGCTAGGATCTTTTACCCTATGTCTACGGTGTCAGGTCAGAAAGCGTAGCCAGACAAGTTTTAAAGTAACAAAAATAACAGTTTTATTAAAAGACAAACAACACCACATGCACACAGCTAACTAGAAATAGAAATGGAGAGTTTTAGGGGAGTGAGTAATACGACACCTGGTCTCATAGTCCTGGAGAGAAGCGGAGGTTGAGGGGAAGAAAGCTCAGCGTGGTTCGCTGAGGGGAGCTCACTGGACAAACCGACAGCAAAGCGGGATGGAAGTCCAAAGTAGTCCAAGCAGTCCGGAGCGTTCCGAGGAAGGGAGGCAGACTCAGTTATTGAGAACTGAGGGGAAAACTTCACTGGACAGAGCGACAGCAAGGCGGGATGGAAGTCCAGGGTGATCCAAAGTGTTCCGAGGAGGACTTGAAAATGGGGACTTTTTATAGGGTGGATTTTACCTACAGGCCATACCATGTTCAGTGAGAACAAAGGAAATTTGTAGCTGGACAATGGCGTTGGAAAAGGTCAGGTTTCACATGATGAGCTTAGCGCTGGGTGACAATAGTATGGCCAGTATGCTAATGGCCCAACATAAAGGAATGGCTCGGCACTTGGCCGTGCGTCTTTGTATAGAGTCACGCTGAGCAAGGCCAGTTTGCAAGAAGGTGTTCCCTGAAGCATTGGAGAGGCTTAAGTTGCCTGCCTAAATGAGGTTTGAAATTTACAACTGTTCACGGCCGTGCCTAATACGTACTTGTCCGGTGGACCTCTGCAAACACGTGGAGTAGGGTGGCAGAGAAAGGTCAAATAAAGGCCAAATTATTTGATATCAAATGATATCTAGTGCTCTCACCAGACATATCATAACCGTGGTAACATAGGCAAATATTATGCCATCATTAAAACAATAAATGCTACTCGTGGACTGCTGGACTGATGCTTCAGTTATATGAATCACAAGGTAACTGTGATAATATCTGAGAAAATGTGGGAGACATTAGATAGTATAATAAAAATAAAAATATTTGGGCTGCAAATACTTTTACACTAGGTCCAGGGTCAGGTAACTGTTGTTGGATTATTGCTAGCAAACAATACATTTACACACAATCTAATCATATTATTTATCTAACATTGTAGGTATATTGAGTACCATTGTGGTGTAATGATTAGTGCAGGACTGAGATGTGGAAGACCTAGTCCCCACTGAGCCATGGAAATCACTGGGGACAGTCACTGTTCATCAGCCTGACCTATTTTACAGGGTTATTGTGGAGGTGAAATAGGGAAGAGGTGAGTCATGTATGCCACTTGACTTCACTGAAGGAGAGATAGACTAGAAATGCAACAAATAAGAAACATACAAATGAATACAAAGGAAGATGATGGGGTTTGGTCTGGTTACATCTAAGTGAATTTATCCATCTAAGTTTTTGAACAACAAAGGCTGCAATCTGGAGAGCATATATATCCTGCAATGCAGCTGTGAAATAGTTTGTGGATTGCTGTCTTAAATCGCTACAAGTGCCATTTTGCTTTCATTCTGTACAGACAGTGCATTACAGAAGGCTTTCCTTCTGCAGAATGTTCCCTGAATGGAATTATCTTCTCATTTTGCATGTGGTCAGCACAATTTAAGAACAAAATACCCATTTGATAGCTATAAACTACTAAAGATGGCAATAATGCTACAAATCAAGAATGTTTCAATTATTTTATTACTCAAATAAAAATTTTGTAGGGGAGAATATCTTGTGGCATTGGTGGGTACATTTCACATAAAGCTCAATGAATTGCTACCACATGAGGAACAGAGGAGCCAAAGGGGAGAAAATGCTGGCAGGAGTTGTATATATTCTTCAAACATGACAAGAATAACATATGATAGAATGTGACAGCTGTGTGTTGCACTATGAACAAAGGCACTTAGAGACTAATGAATGCAAATGCAGCGTCAGCTTCCATTGGCCAAGAGCACAGAATATGAGATGAGTTGCTGGCTCTGTGAAATCACTGCACCACTGCCTCTGAACCTGTGCAAGTACAATGAATGACTAAAAGTAAATCCATTCCCCTCTTCACAAATTCACATCCCAAATATCTTTTATTCAGTTGTTAGCAAGCTGTGGATATGTCCAAAATTTGGAGAGACAGTTTGTTTGAGATGGGATGCAAGAAGAAGTTCTAGCAAAACACAATTTTAATGTAGTCCTGGAGGAGCGGATTATCAGTGGCCACTACTAATGATAATTTAATATTGCCTTTTGTATCAGAGGCTGTATAGTTTTGTATACTAGTTGCTGAAACATGGACAAGATGGTGGTTTTGCCCTCATGTCCTACTAATATTGGAGTGGCCACTGTCTCAACAGACCCTTTGGTCTGATTTGGGAGGCTCTTCTTTGTTTTAAATCCCAGTCTTAAAAGAAATTGTAAGAAGTGGTGTAATGGTTAAATTTGAACTTTAATATTCCCCACTGTCAGCCCTCTAAGAAGAATCTAAAAAGGCAGGTAGCTAAAGTGATCCATATCAACAAACTACTTCTAGCAATTTTCCTTTCTATCAGGAGCAAGTGCTTTATGAAGCTAATGTAAAACCAAGATAGCTCATAACTATACAGGGCTTCTGGAAAAAAGTCCTTCTTCCATCTCTTGCCTTCCTCTAGCTATTGTGGGGATTACAGCAAAACTCAGAGGGAATAGGGAGGTGAAAGAGAGTGACAGATGCCACATTGTTCCACTTGATCAAAATATCCTGAGGTTTATCTCCTTTTCTGAGTTCAGGTTCTTATTTGAGAAAGTTGTGTAGTTGATACAGCAGTGTATTAACTACCAGCATAGACACAAAAGCACTCTGACATTAAAGCTGAACAAAGCAGAACCTAGTGTTCTAGAGATGATGGCTCTGAGGTCGATGAGCAATTGATTGTGCCGGAAACAGAGCCAGTGATAGATCAAACTATCTTGGAAACACCCCCATCAGCTGAAAGACAAGTTGAGACAGAGTTGCTGCAAACAGTGCCAGGAGGAGAGGCGACCAGCAATGATTTAGAGGAATTAGATTCACCTTTACCTCCCAGCCTCAATCATGGGGGAGACAGAAACAAACAGCTCAGAGGGAAGCTGTTTGGGCAAGATTGAGTAAACAGAACAATGATGAATAACACTTGTTTTTGTCAGCGTATAAGTCGGCCAGCATGGCTTGCTGTTTGCTTGTAGCAAATCGCTACTCAAGCCCACGACTCTTGTGTTCCAGCTCTCTTGACCCTTTGGGACTGGCCTTTGGCATTCAGGACACTTTGGATTTGACCTTGACTTCGGCTCAGCTCAGCATTTCTCCTTGATTGTTTGCATTGGATACCCCCCGCTGCCTCCTCCTCTTGGGCAAGTACTATCACCTTCCTTCCCTTGCTGGCAGAAAGGCACGGGCAGGAAGCTGAACCCTGACACCTAGTCTTACACATGGAACAACACTTCAACCCCAAGTAAGAAATGCTATAGCAGAGCATTCAATTTTCAGCCTTCCAGATGTTGTTGGACTACAACTCCATTATCTGTCACCAATGGGAGTTGGAGTCCAACAACATATGGAAGACAAAAGGCTGGAGGGCCAGACCTGTCTAGACTACAACAGAATAAGAATACCAAAGAAATGAGTATAATAGTGAAGTTTCATAAACTGATATCTGAAAGTAAAGTTGCTATTCAAATAGATTTCTACATTTGAGGCAAAACCAGAGTCTCCTTCTTTGGCAAAACCACTGTCAGGATTCTGTAAGAAGTTTCAGGAATCCAGATGTGCAAGGGTTTAATGGCCTGAGTTTAAGGACAACAGCAATTTGATAATCACTCTGTTTTGGAAAAGAAGTTAAGAAACCTCTTCCAAATGGAATAAACACCATTCAGCAAAAGGAAAACTGACCAGGGCCAAGTGGAACTACACACAAAGCCCACAAAGCCTAGCCCTGCAGCCTCTGCTCCCCAACAGAAAAGTATTTTAAATGAAACTACATGTTGTTTCAGTGTAAACTCTGGCAACCACTCCTCTTTGTTTTGCTGTGAACGATCTATATCTAGAGCAGGGGTTCTGAATTTAGAGGGTCCATGGATGGGCTTGAGGGAATCCATGAACATGGTGTAATTTTGTTATTTATTTTTTTTTAATTTGGTGTCCTTTCTTTTACTTTGAACACTGTATTTTCAGCACATTTTCAGCCTCTAGGGGCTACAGCTTTCATCAGATTCTCAAAAGGGAGAAAAGATGGAAATGGCCTAACAGATGGAAATGGTTGTAAATGAACTGTGAATGGCATATTAGTGCAGGAGGGGTGGAAGGGGAAGATAGAATCTCCTCCCAGTTTTGGTGATCATGGAAGCAGTTTTGTATCTTGCCATGGATGAAGCCAGATTAAAGAGACAGAAATGAGGGGTTTAGTGTGCAAATTAGGAAAGGTGATGACTTCCAGTAAGAAGGAGAGTTGTAAGGTAGCCGTCCTATTTTCCTATTCAGCAAACCATCTTAGGCCACAGCAAATTCCCAAATTGTGCCTCAGCATCTGTTGGCTCAATGTCAGTTGTTTCATTTTTCCTGCCCCTTCCACATTTTCACAAAAGTACCATGATGCAGTGTGCAGGAAAATGAATAGTAGCAGCATTTGAACTTTACCTAGCTCTTTATACAAACATGAACTCTGGGGTGTATTTTCTTTTTTAAGACTTCTTGACTTATTGACAAGCAACAACATATAACTAGAATTCCTAGAGCTAAAATGAGTGATCATTTCCCCACTCACCAACGGAGACATCTGTGCATGCTGAGAGTCTGCACTGCTGACTTTTGGAAGTTTCTTACTCCTTAATTATTTACTAGGAGAAAGTATAATTCTCAGAATTTTGGTGCCCAAGTGAGGATTACAATATGTTCAAAGTCTTCATTGCAGAAGGATGGAATACAAGAAGAGGTTGTAGTTCTGAAAGCCAAGACTGTTGTCAGATTGGTAAAAAAGCCTCTAGAAGTCCCAGGTTTTGTTCCAGTACAAATCTGTTTTATTGTGGAGGGTCATATGATGTTTTCCTCATCAGAAAGTATTTCCTGGAGGCTGCTGGTATGACCAAAACCTCATTATTCCCATTTCCTAGGGTGATTTAAATTAAAGAAGTACTGTCCAAAATGAAATGTATGTTGTTTGCCTTATGTGTTTCTATCATCTTGGAACCAGTACAAATGTCTGCCATGTAAACACAATGGCCTTTTCCTCACTACACTCTTATAGTGCGATGATTCCACTTTCAACATCCTATGGAATCCTGGGGTTTGCAGTTTCGGGAGGGGCCAGCCGGCCCCTACCGAAACTGCAAACCCCAGGATTCCATAGGATGTTGAAAGTGAAATCATCGCACTATAAGAGTATAGTGCGGAAAAGGCCCATGATTGTTTCTAGGACACAGATTCAACAGAAATAAAGCAAGAGAATGAGGAGACTTAGCACTGACAAAATGACATGAATGCTTACCTAGTATATACTAAAGCACTTTAGCACCTGGACTGTAACTCCTGATTAACAACAACAACAAACGCCACCTCGGTGGAAATGGATGAAAATCAGTTTCTGAAACATTGTGTGAGACTGGATGTGACCCATGTTCAGTGGGAAGGGGAAGGACACATGGAGGGGAGAGAAGGAAACCCATCATATTTCAAGAGATTGGATGCAAACTTATGGATATGTAGGTAAAATCAAAACAAGAAGAACTAGAAACTCTCAATACTTTGATGCTGCCTGGTTAAGCCCTACTTTTCCCCAGCAAGCCCTGCAAATTGAAGATTTGGGGTAACTGAAGGAGCAGAAAGAAAACTGATAGATGATATGCTGGCAGTCATGGAGGAGCTCCTAGAGGAGTAATTTGTTGGGATTATAATTCCAGAATGTCCCAGCCAGCCTGCCTTTTGTTCCTATGGCAAGTGATTCTGGAACTTTACAAAATTAATGAGAAAAAAACTTCACTTTTTACGAAAGTTCTTCAAGAAAAGGCAAAAGTTGGTATCATTTTAAGAGGCTATCTCGTCTATTTTATCTATGTATTATCAGCTGTGATGATTTTTGGCACCAATACACTTCATACAATGTTCTCATTTCTTTGCTTCAATAATTTGCTGTATCTCAAACTCTACATTTTCTTTAAGAACTTCTGTAAAATACAGGCGTTCTCTACATTTTGTTTGCTTCAGCTGTACTTTGTGTAGACATTCTCACCATTACAATAAATTGCTTCATCACAAAATTCATATAACACATGGAAGGCACTGTATGAGGAAAAGTAGAATCACTCACAAAGATCAGCAAATGCTGTAATCATTTTGGGGGCATCCTTTAGTGTGAATTTGTGTTGTCCAGTTATGGAAAATGTTGTGGGTTCTTTTGTTTTTCTTTGCTGTCCTAAATACTTGCTGGGACTGTTTATGATAAATGTTGCAGCAGCAATAAAATCCATATAGCCCTTAAGTTTCCTTTTTTCTCAGAGATCCATTCATCATCATCCTACTCATTATATACGTGTATTATGCACTTTTCAAAAAGCATTGTTTACAATGTGGATTAGCTATGTGGATAATGAGGACCACTGTCAATATTCTTTGCACAGAAAAGACAATGCTGCTTCTTGTTGAAAATGGAGTTAGATCCTCAACACTTTTGTGGGTCAGACATTATTGCATATAGCTGGATGTCTTTTTATTCATCTTTTCCTTTTGTGGATGAAGATGTTTGGCTCTGTACAGGTCAATAGTGTGCATTCAATTATTTAGTCAATTTGCTGTCACCATGCAGCATACTGACATCACTCAAAGATCTTCTGCATCATTTTTATTTGACTATTACATTTTTAGATAATTTCAGAACAACTGATACAATTATCACAAATCTTCAAACTGGCTGTTGCTGCAAGAATTATTGGCCATCCTTGATAACGGAGAAGAGTCCATCTTTTATGTTTTTAGGACATATGCAGCTCAAGAAATATAATGATTTGTGCTATTTCAACCCTTCCTCTATGAATTTCTCAACTGTTACCATTCCAGATAATCAAGTACGTAACAGAATACACCCCCTCCATTTTATCTCAACCTAATTTGTTACGAGATAACATAAGATCAATTCCTACCAAACATGTAGTATGGGAGCAATGGGTGGCTATGGGATGGGGATTGTAGGTGACACTGGTATAGGGAAAGGAAGACTGAAAACAGGTTATCCAAACTAAACTTTAGAGCCTGGAATGTTTCCTTTTGAACAAAAGCTCCCAGAATGGCCCAGTCAGCATAAGTGATGGATGGAAGGGTTTGTATTTAAAAAGCTCTGAACTAAGCATAGGATATCTTCAACTCATTAAAGGCTTGGTGCCATAGAGTTAACTGAGGAGTGTTAGCTCATTCCCGGACTACACTGTTATTCGTCCCCCACTGCCCACGTGACCACGGGTGGCGGGGGGACGGCCTTTGCCACCCTCCCATGAGAAGAGATCGCCTGTGGGGCGAGCAGAGCTATTTAAGGCCGCCCCGCCCCTCTGTCGGCCTCTTTTCTGAATCCCTTATGTTAATTAGGCATATTAATAAATTGCCCCAGTTCAACCCAAGTTCTGTCTGCGATCTCGTTATTTTGTGGGTTGGGCGGCAATAGTGCTTTTATTCTTCTTTCAACATCCTGTAGAATTCTGGGGTTTGTAGTTTACTGAGGCCTAATTGTTCCTTAGCTGAGAATTCTAAATGCTCCTCTGTAAACTGCAAACCCCAGGATTCCACAGGATGTTGAAAGTGGAATAATAGCACTATAACAGTGTAGTGTGGAAATGGCCTTAGATACACAGGCACAAAGAAAGCTTAGATACTACCAAACAAGGAATTTTATTTGTTTATAGCCATTTAATAATCCAGACAAACACGAAATGAAAGATAGTCACCAATCAGAATGTATATATAACGTTCATCAGGGCAACATAAGCTTTATATTGCAAGTTGTCTAATAATGGCAGATAAAGCTAAAAATTGTACAATGACTGTAGTCACACATTTACCTAATCTTTTAAATAAATAGTTCATAGGGCAGGAACCTCATTTTTGTGGTGGGGATTTAAATAATATCAATCAGTTATATTTAATAAAGTAGGAATTTAACAGAGCTTATTACAGATTTTATGTAAATACATTCACTTCACTGTCTTTCAGATAAAGGTCTTTTCTCAGATCTGCAATCTAGGATAGCCAAAGACAACAGACTGAATTGAGATTTTGTGAATGCATACTTAAAGTATTTATATATTTAAAGTCTCTCTGTAAATTATAAAGCAAACCATGGAACCAACCACATACATGCATGAACAAAAATAAGGATCAACAACATAATTTATTTTATATAATATGGACCCCATTTATCAATTATTCTAAATGTAATAGCAGAAAGTATAGCTCACCTGCTTCAAACACTAGTTTAGGGAAAGATTTACTTAGGAACTGTTGAATATTGTAATAAATCTGGATGATACTGGAGAATGATATGTCTTTTTTGTTTCTTGCTGTATTGATTTTATGCATCTTTATGCATCTTGTGACTCATCTATCTATCTGAATGGAATTTTTTAGAGATTGGTGCTGTTTTTGCAAAGGACACTTGGACAAGCCAACTGCTAGACCATTACCTAGCAGATGATGTTGTCCAACTTACAGCAGCGGATTTACACCTATGGTCATTTAATGAAATTCAGAAAAGCCTAAATGGGCTACAAGGAAATTATTTATTATTATTATCACTATACTACTATTGCTACTGTTGTTGTTGGTGTGTGCCTTCAAGTTGTTTCCAATTTATGGTTGCTCTATTACAAGGTTTTCTTGGCAAGATTTGCTCAAAGAGGGTTTGTCTTTGAGTTCTCTGAGGCTGAGAGAGTGTAACTTGCCCAAGATCGTGGGGGGGGTTCCATGGCTGAGCGAGGATTCAAACCCCGGTCTCCAGAGTCTCAGTGCAATGCTCAAACCACTACATCACACGGACTCTCACTATGATAACTCTATTCATTTATATTCCAACTATTTTGGTCAGTTTTAACACTGGACATTAGGACTGGTTTTGGATCGCTCTTAAAAGTTTTTAAAGAGCATTTAATGTGTTTTAAAATATTTTTAATATTTGTATTAATTGTTTTTATTTGTTCAGAAGACACAGGCTGAAATCCTCAATGAGTTTTGAAGCTCTTTCATGACTTTGAGCTGGATTTCTCTCTCTCTCTCCCATATCCTAACCTACCTCACAGAACTTCTGTTAGGATAAAATGATGAATGGATCCCTTCCTGAGTTCTCTTGAGGGAAAACAGAAAAAATGTAGTAAGAACAATTGTTCTTATTCTGCAATTAGCAGGACCACCTGAAATGTAAGATGTATCCCTATCTCATGGGTTTATCATTTGTGTGGGTGTGGATTTTATTACAATTGTGTACAAAATTAAATAGCCAATTTAATTTATACATTCTAATAACATTCACATTTGAACATACTAAGCCACCTTTTGTATTTGGGGTTTTGGACAGATAAACTCTCCATTGTAACCTCCTCCATTTTACGTGGCTGTTTCCATTTCTCTTAACCGTTTAACTGACTGAATGAGAGAAATCAGTAGGCAAAAAGCATGCCCCTTCCAGAACAGCTAAACCAAAGGAAGTTATTTCACCATAAAAGAAATAGAGTGGATGAATAGATGTAAATGACATAAAACACTGTATACAAGTGCACGCAAATGAGCAAAGTGACAGTTATAAGATTCTTAATCTATTAAAATAACGTCCCCCTTTACTGCCATTTTGGGCCTAGTTAAAATAATAACTGCTGGCTCAAACATACTCCCACTCTATTTCTACATGCTAAATGCAGGATGACAAGAATGGCCTCAGCCTAGGCCCTTTACCTTTTGACTCTCAGCATGGTTTTAGAGCAGCTGCAGAGTCTTATTCTTTTTGAAATTTCCTTCACACCTCCTATTCTGACTCTATGACCTTACAGATTTCCTCTTCATAAAAACTTTCCTCAGGCGAGCATGGCTCCCCTGAGGCAAAACTGCCTACTTCTGCCCCTGAGAACATTGTCATTGATCCGTCAGTTGGTCTTACACAGTTGTAGTCCTCACATATAGAACTGGGATTTATTTAGAGCTTGGGGTATGTTGTTGCATATATCAGTTTACGTAAGTCCCATTTTGCTTCTGCTGCCTTTGGGATGCATAAGTTTAACTGTCATGTTTTGGCTGTAAGGTTCTTCTTTTATTTGGACGAGTGAAATACAAAGTACTAAGACAAACCGTTGCACTTAGCTAACTATGCATTCACCCAGAACACCTTGCAATTTTCCTTGTGTTTTTCTGGGAATCATACTATTGTTTGTTCCTTCAAAACAATGTACATCTTTTAGAAAAAATGCAATTATTCTCTATCTTTTTCATAGCCTATCTCCATAAGAGTTGGGTTTTTCTTTCTTGGTAATCAGGTTAGGAGGAGAATACAGTTCATTTTTTGTCATAACTACAGCTCTTTTCGCACTGTCTTAAAGGGCCAGACAACACATAGGGATATTCTTTTTGCAATGGAAGAAGGGTGCCAGGTCTCTGGGCTTGCAGACCCTGAGGCACAGTAGACAAAGTCTGGGAGCTAAGGTATGGTTTCTGGAATGCAAGTCTGGCCCTTGCATTAGGTAGAATCTGCCTCAAGCAACAAGTTTTGGGTGCATGAAATGGCAGAAACTTGTTACTTATATAACTTCTTGTTGTTGTTGCCAAAATAGGGAAAGTGGCTTGTGAGATACTGTGTCATATAGCAACATGATCCAACTTAGTTAAACTTGGTTCATACATTATGCAATCTGAAGGTTAAAAGCGTGGGTAGCAAGCACCATTTACTTTTCAGTCTCAGGAAACAAACTGTTTTGTGCCAGTTCTGCTAGTATATTTGGTGTAGGGTTCTGCTGGCTTAGGAACTGAGTTTAATGAGTTTAATGACGCTTGGTTTGGGGACCCAAGATGGCAACTGGCTAGTCACAGCTGATACAAGGTATTTCTAGAGTCCCAAGTTGGAACTTGGTTGACACAGGAACAAAAAAGCAAAAGAAAAAAAATTCTCAAGAAGAATTCTTAATATTTTACTGCTTTTTATGCATACTCTAAGAAGCCTGTATCACCACCACCACCACCACCACCACCACCACCATCATCAGTTTTAGAGTCTTCTTAGTTAACCGCCGTTTGGGACTATCATTGATTCTGATTTCAACAAAGAATCTAGGTATCAGTAAAGGAGTGTTGGATAATGTGGCATGTTCCAAGTTGTGCTACTTTTTGTATCATCATCATCATCTGTCAACATGAGGGCTTTTAAGATATTACAGCAATAGCAATAGCAGTTACATTTCTATATTGCTTATCAGTGCTAAGCACTCCCTAAACGGTTTACAATGTTTTTTTAGCTAATTGCCCCCAATAAGCTGGGTACTTACTTTACCAACCTACACAAGGATGGAAGGCTGAGTCAACCTGGAGCCCTGCAGGATTGAGCTCACAGTGTTGTGGCTTCAGTACCAACATTTAACCACCGTGCCACCAGGGATCATATTACAACCAATTTACCAAGAAGTAAGGCATTGATGCACATAATTCTTTGAGACTAATTTCCAAGTACAGTAGGCCCTCAGTATCCATTGAGGTTTGGTTCCAGGACCTCCTATGGATACCAAAATCCATGGATACTCAAGTTCCATTATATAGGTATAGTAAAATGGTGTCCCTTATATAAAATGGTGAACAACTCAAAAGGTTTGTTTTTTGGATTTTTAAAAATATCTTCAGTTTGTGGTTGGTTGAATCTGTGGATGCAGAATCCATAGATACAGAAGATGTTTACGTATGTAGATGTTTACAGGATTGCCTTGTAGACTAGTGATTCAAAAATCTGAGCCTCCAGATCTTCTTTAGCTATAACTCCCAGAATCTCAACCACTGAGCCATATTGACTGGTATGTGATGGCAACACTTTTGTATGTGCTATCCTTGAGCCCTTCTGCTATTCTTTGAACTTGGATACTGATAATAGTGATCGGGTTGCTGGTTCACACAGGTAAGCTATGATTATGGGAAAGTTTGTGGAAAAACTAAGGAAAAGATTATGGATGGCTCACACAGCATCCAGTGCACTGACCTGATAATCTAAGATAATGACTCTTGCTCTGATCAAGTGATACTTATGTGTAATAAACTTGTATTAGTTTTGTACATTTTACTATTACAGCTTCCTGCAAGAATCTTGGGGATTAGAATTTTGTTAAATGCTCCCTAATCTCTCTCCTGCTACACTAATACCCAGGGTACCAGGGAATTCCTGACAAATCACTTTAAGTCTCCAGTGTAGACCTGTCCTTTGAGTTTCCACAGCAATGCAGCCTGGTGACAGTTCCAATGAAAATCGACATTCAAATCTCCCATCAGCTAACTGATGAATAATGCCAGTTAATCACTTGTTCTTTTGGTCTAATTTGAGTCCTTCTTACTATTAAATAACCTACAAGAAAGTTATACAATAGAACTTGAATTACTGTTGCTGGGTCATTTTTGTATTTCAGAAGGAACATCACAATTAAACTTAGCAGTTTTAAGGTGCTTAAATTATTCAGCAAGATTTGCAGATACTGTACACCATGAGCACTACAGACACCTTTTTACCCATTTTTAAAGCTACTTGGCTGATGTCAAGACAACTTTTTATAGTTACTATTCATAAATAAGTTGTGAGCATCCCGCTTATAATGGCTAAAAAACTCTAACATTTAGAAAATTGGCCTTTAGAATATCATAGACATAGCACTGGAACAAGTAGTTTTTTTTTGTTTTTTTTTAAATCCATTTAAAAATCAAGTTCTGGACAATGCATTAAATCACTGATGTCCTAATGAATATATATGTTCGAAATCCTTTCTTTGATGCATCCAAGTAACTGAATCTAGGTTGACTCAAGCATTTCAGAATCATAGAATCATAGAAATGCAGAGTTGGAAGAGACCACACGGACCATCCAGTCCAACCCCCTGCCATGCAGGAACACCCACAAAGCACTCCCAACAGATGGCCATCTAGCCTCTGCTTAAAAACCTCCAAAGAAGGAGACTCCACTACACTCCGAGGCAGCACATTCCACTGCCGGACAGCCCTGACTGTCAGGAAGTTCTTCCTGAGGTTCAGGTGGAATCTCCTCTCCTGCAGCTTGAATCCATTGCTCCTTGTCCTGGTCTCTGGAGCAGCAGAAAACAAGCCCTCTCCTTCCTCTACATGGCATCCCTTCAAATATTTAAACATGGCTATCATGTCCCCTCTTAACCTTCTCTTCTGCAGACTAAACATACCCAGCCCTCTAAGTCTATCCTCACAGGGCATGGCTTCCAGCCCTCTCACCATTTTGGTCGCCCTCCTCTGGACTTGCTCCAGCTTGACCATGTCCTTCTTGAACTGGGGTGCCCAGAACTGGACACAGTATTCAAGATGAGGTCTAACCAAAGCAGAGTAGAGTGGTACCAGTACCTCCCTTGATCTAGACACCATACTCCTATTGATGCAGCCGAGAATTGCATTGGCTTTCTTGGCTGCCGCATCACACTGCTGACTCATGTTCAGTTTGTGGTCTATTAAGACTCCTAGATCCCTTTCACACATACTGCTATCCAGCCACGTGTCCCCCATCCTATATTTCTGTATTCCATTTTTTTCTACCTAAGTGTAGGCTCTTACACTTCTCTCTGTTGAATTTCATTTTGTTAGCTTTGGCCCAGCTCTCCAATCTATCCACGTCATTTTGAATTTTGATTCTGTCCTCTGGTATGTTAGCAACCTCTCCCAATTTGGTGTCATCTGCAGATTTGATGAGCATGCCCTCTATTCCTTCATCCAAGTCATTGATAAAAATATTGAACAGCACTGGGCCCAGGACAGAACCCTGTGGCACCCCGCTAGTCACTTCTCTCCAGGATGAAAAGCAGCCATTCGTGATCACCCTTTGGGTTCTGTCGGTCAACCAATTACAAATCCAACTAACAGTAGCCCTGTCTAACCCGCATTTTACTAGCTTCTTTGCAAGAATGTCATGGGGAACTTTGTCAAAGGCCTTACTGAAATCGAGATATGCTACATTCACAGCATTCCCTTCATCTATCAAGCTAGTAACTCTATCATAAAAAGAGATAAGATTAGTCTGGCATGACTTATTTTTGAGAAATCCATATTGACTTCTCGTGATTACCGCATTGCTTTCTAAGTGATTAGAAACTGACTGCTTAATGATCTGCTCCAGCCTCTTTCCAGGTACTGACGTCAGGCTGACTGGGCGATAATTATTGGGTCCTCTTTTTTTCCCTTCTTGAAGATGGGGACAACATTTGCCCTCTTCCAGTCTGCTGGAACTTCTCCTGTCCTCCAAGATTTCTCAAAGATTATAGCAAGCGGTTCCAAAATGACCTCTGCCAGTTTTTTTAATATCCTAGGATGCAATTCATCTGGCCCTGGAGACTTGAATTCATCCAGTGTGGCCAGGTATTCCTGTACTACCTCTCTACCTATTATGTGCCTCATTTCCTCTGCTTCCTCACCTGCTTCCCAACAGCCAGGTTGAGTGCTTGTATCCTTCTGGGAAAAAACTGAGGCAAAGAAGGTGTTAAGTTGTTCTGCCTTTTCTCTTCCCCCTGTTAGTAATTCGGCATCTTCTCTGTGCAGCGACCCTACTGTCTCCTTCTTTTTCCTTTTGCTGCGGACATATTTAAAAAAGCCCTTTTTATTGTTTTTAATGTCTCTGGCCAGCCTAAGTTTGTTCTGTGCTTTAGCCTTTCTGACCTCCTCCCTACATCTCCTAGCTACTTGCTTAAATTCTTCTTTGGTGGTTCCCCCCTTTTCCATTTCCTGTACATGTTTCTCTTAACCCTTAGCTCAGCTGAGAGAAGGCTTTCTTAAATTCATTTCTGAAAATCAGACCACCTTATAATAGAGTTAAAAGCCACAACTGGTTTCCAGAGTTGTGATCGTAAGAACAGCCATACTTTAATCTAGAGAAATACAATATTTTGGGTACATTTTGGTGATAGTATTTAGAATTTAATAATTAAATCAGAATCAAATGAAAGACATTCACTGATGAAGCTACTTCCATCAGCAGAATTAGCCCCTCCCCGCTGCAGTCCTGCAGTACACATCACAAATCTGCTCCAGAGGGTTGGGAAAACCTCTGGAGCTGGTTTTGGGTTAATGTTTATGACTATAGGGGAAAGGAAAGGGCAAGGAAGTTTCATCCTTCTCCACATGATGCTATAGTGTCAGTGCAACATTAGATATAGGTGCTATCCTTGAGACCTTCTGCTGCTCTTTGTCCTCTGCTCTTTGTCCATCACTATTTAAAACATGTAAGAAGGTGAGGGAGCTGGGCATGCTCAGTTTGATGAAGACTGACAGGTGATATGACTGCATTATTTAAATACTTCAAGAGCTGCCACAAAGAGAACTGTGCAGGCTTGTTCTCTGCTGCCTCTAGGTCTAATGATTTTAAGTTACAGGAAGTTAGATTTTGATTGAACATTAGAAGGAAATTCTTGACAGGGAGAGCAGTTCAGCAATGGAACCAATTGCCTAGAGAGGTGGTGGGGTCTCTTTCTCTAGATGTCTTTAAAAAGAGGCTGGACAGCTATTAGCTGGGGATGCTCTAGCTGGAGATCCAGCATTGAACGGGGGTTAGACCTGATGGCTGACTGGGACTCATCCAATTCTATGATTCTATGACTGCTTAGTTCACAACCATACTCATATAACTGTTCTGTATTTTACAGAATCATAGACCTGGAAGAGACCTCAAGGGCCATCAAGTCTAGCCCCTTACCACGTTGGAATACACCATCAAAGCATTTCCGATAGGTGGCCATCCAGCTTCTTCTTCAAAACCTCCAAAGAAGACTCCACTACATTCCAAGGCAGCATATTCCACTGTTGAACAGCTCTTACCATCAGGAAGTTCTTCCTATTGTTTAGGTGGAATCTCTTTTCCTGTAATCTGAAGCTACTGCTCTGGGTCCTAGTCTCAACAAACAACAAGCTTGCTCCATCCTCCATATAACATCCCTTCAAATATTTAAACATGGCTATCATGACACCTCCTAACCTTGGCCATTTCCGGACCACATTGTTATAGTACTATTATTCCCTTTTCAATAACCTATGGAATCCTGGGGCTTGCAGTTTAGAGAGGGGCATTTAGAATTCTCAGCTAGAGAACTCTTTGGCCACAGTAAACTATAAACTCCAGAATTCCACAGGATGTTGAAAGTGGAATAATAAACTATAACAGTGTAGTGCAGAAATGGCCCTTCTCTTCTCCAGGCTAAACATACCCAGCTCCCTAAGCCACTCCTCATAGGGTATCGTTTCCAGGCCTTTTACCATTTTGGTCACCATCCTCTGGATGTGTTTCAGCTTGTTAATATCCTTCTTGATATGTAATGCCCAGAAGTGGACACAGTACTCCAGGTGACATCTGACCAAAGCAGACTAGAGTGGTACTATTATTTCCCTCAATCTATACACTGTATTCCTATTGGTGCAGCCTGGAATCACATGCCTTTTTAAGCTGCCACGCATTTAGCTTGTGATCTATTAAGATCTCTTCCACATGTGGTCAAGCGAGGTATCACCCATCCTGTTCCTCTGTATTTCATTTTTTTCTGCTTAATGTAGTACTTTATCTTTCTCCCTATTGAAATTCATTTTATTTGTTTTGGCCCAGCTCTCTGATCAGTTAAGATCATTTAAAAATATGCCTTCTGTTCATAAAATACCAGAGACTGCAAATTCAAAATAAAATGATAAAAACAGTTTACCATACAAATTTAAATATAATAACAACACATCCTTAAAAACACACCACCACCACTCCTGAGGCAAATAACATAGCAAAATAGCCATCAAATACAGGATGTAGAAATCTGTTTTGAAAGGCTTACTTGGAATAAATAAATATTACTTATTTCCAGAAAGCCAGCATGGAGAAAGCTGAAGGAACAAATGGCACCATGACAGGGAAAGCCTTCTTCCATGTATATTAAAGCTGGTGGTAAGACATAGAGGAGGTAACCTGCAGCAGACCTTAGTTCTTGAGCAACATATATAGCACTTCTTTGAGCATTGGGGTCTCCAACTGTTTAGAGCTTTGGATGGTATCATCAGTACTTTGAATTCAGATCAGAAGTATACTGATAGCCTGTGCAATTCCTTTAAGACTGGTACTATATGGATTTTATATGGTACTTCAGTACCAGTTCTTCTGCTGCATGTTGTAATAGCTGAATGTTCCATGTCATCTTCAGAACCATGCAGGTCACATTACAATAGTCTAAGTGAGGAATTGCCACTGCATGGACTACTATGGCTAGATTATTACTGTACAGGAAAGGTTGTAGCTGGTGGACCAGCAAAAGCAGGCCCCAAGCATTCTGAGACATAAAGTCCACGTGGGCCTGCCATGATAAGGATGGATCTAGCAGTAGTTCCAAAGTATGTACCTGATCCTTCAGGACAGCTCAGCCTGATTCAGGACAGGTCACTTACCCAATTTTTGAACCCCAGGTACCATGAATCCACATGGCCTAAGTCTTATCAGGATTCAGCCTCAATTTATTCATTCTCATCCAACTGTCTACAGTATCCAAGCTCTGGTCCAACACTCGTGCAGCCGCAGCTGCTTCCAGAGCCAAAGATAAATGTTAAACAATAGTGTACTTCTACTTAAAAATGATGGTGACTCAGAATTTTCCTCACTAGTGGTTTAATGTCATACCTCAGTCATAAAACTCAGGTGCAAACACAGACAGGATCCTCCCAAACAGCCACAACATACAGACATGGTCAATACTTACTGCAGCCCAGCACAGATGAGAAAGGGAGAGCCTTCAAGACTCAGAACACTTAGATATAGAAGACATATTAATCAGGCAAACAGCTGGGGAGGCTGCTGCCTAATAAATACCGGAGATGGGGTGTGGAGAAGTCATTGCAGACAACTGGCATTTCTGGTAGAAGGAATGCATTCTTATTTTGATCCTTGACTCATGTTCCTGGAAAACCTTGACTCACACTGTGTATGCTGACTATGCTGCTGGATATTCCCTTGAACAGACACTCTGCATTTATTACTGACTTGCACTGCTGAAACAAAAATAGTAACTGACTGATAAGCTTTTGTAAATCTTGTCTGCAGCTGCTGCTATAGACTCTGCTGCAGGACCGTGAACCGTGGCTGGCTTTCTGGACAGGACATTTAAGCTATTTAAAATAATTAAAACAGAATCTTCAAGAGAAGCAGTTTAAATCATGATTTAAATGAATCTGAATCAAATCAAAGCACCATGGAATAGACCACCTTGGAGGGTGGTGAACTTTCCATCTTTGGAAGTCTTTAAGCAGATATTGGATGGGTGTCTTTCAGGACTGCTTTATTTGTGTTTTCCTGAATGGCAGGAGGTTGGAGTAGATGGTTCCTGTGGTCCTTTCCAGTTCTATGATTCTAAAAGTGATCTGGGTTAGCTGAAATGGAAATGCCCAACCACTGATCATGACTCAAATCAGAAACACTGTGATGTGAACATGACACAATATTCCTTGAGGAATGTGTCATCTGCAGAAGGATTATAGCTCAGTGGTAGAATACCTGTTGTGTATGCTGAAGGTTCTATGGTCAGTCTCTGGCATCTTTAGATAATCAAGTCTCCAGGGCCAGATGAATTACATCCAAGGATATTAAAAGAACTGGCAGAAGTCATTTCAGAAACGCTTGCAATAATCTTTGAGAACTCTTGGAGAACAGGAGAAGTCCCAGCAGACTGGAGGAGGGCAAATGTCATCCCCATCTTGAAAAAGGGAAAAAAAGAGGACCCAAATAATTATCACCTGGTCAGCTTGACATCAATAACAGGAAAGATCCTAGAGCAGATCATTAAACAGTCAGTTTGTTATTGCTTAGAAAGCAATGCTATAATCACGAAAAGTCAACATGAATTTCTCAGAAATAAGTTGTGCCAGACTAATCTTATTTCTTTTTATGATAGAGTTACAAACTTGATAAATGAAGGGAATGTTATGGACATAGCATATCTTGATTTCAATGAGGCCTGTGACAAAGTTCCCCATGACACTCTTGCAAAGAAGCTAGTAAAACGCGGGCTGGACAGGGTTACTGTTAGGTGGATTTGTAATTGGTTGACTGACCAGACCCAAAGGTGCTCACCAATGGCTGCTTTTCATCCTGGAGAGAAGTGACTAGTGGGGTGCCACAGGGTTCTGTCCTAGGCCCAGTGGTATTCAACATCTTCATCAATGACTTGGATGAAGGAGTAGAGGGCATGTTGATCAAATTTGCAGATGACACCAAATTGGAAGGGGTTGCTAATATGCCAGAGGACAAGATCAAAATGACCTGGATAGATTGGAGAGCTGGGCCAAAGTTAACAAAATGAATTTTAACAGAGATAAATGTAAGGTCCTACATATAACAATACGTGTGAAAGGGATCTAGAAGTCTTGATAGATCACAAGCTGAACATGAGTCAGCAGTGTGATGCAGCAATCAAGAAAGCCAAAGTGATTCTTGGTTGCATCAATAGGACTATGGTGTCTAGATCAAGGGAGGTAGTGGTACCACTCTATTCTGCATTGGTTAGACCTCACTTGGAATACTGTGTCTGGTTCTGGGCACCTCAATTCAAGAAGGATATTGACAAGCTAGAATGTGTCCAGAGGGTGACCAAAATGGTGAAGGGTCTGGAAGCCATGTCCTATGAGAAGTGGCTTTGGGAGCTGGGTATGTTTAGTCTGCAGAAGAGAAGGTTAAGAGACAACTTGATAGCCATGTTTAAATATTTGAAGGGATGTCATATCAAGGAGGGAGTGGGCTTGTTTTCTGCTGCTCCAGAGACTAGGACAAGGAGGAATGGATTCAAGCTGCAGGAAAGGAGATTCCACCTGAACGTCGGGAAGAACTTCCTGACGGTCAGAGCTGTCTGGCAGTGGAATATGCTGCCTCAGAGTGTGGTGGAGTCTCCTTCTTTGGAGGTTTTTAAGCTGGATGGCCATCTGTTGGGAATGCTTTGATGTGTGTTCCTGCATGGCAGGGGGTTGGATTGGATGGCCCCTGTGGTCTCTTCCAACTCTATGCTTCTATGATAAGACTCCTGTGTGAAACTCCATCAAACTGTTGCCAGTCAGCATACATAGTACTGATTCAGAAAGACCAATTCCCTGGATAGATTTAAAACCACTTTCTATGCCTTGATTCCAGTTTATAGGCTTGAGTTGTCTTTCTAGTAATGTTGTAACAAAGGCCCTTTCTGCAGCTCCCTCCCATCCCACCATGGGGATGGGACAAGGACAGGACTACAATGACATTTCTGCATGACTTCGTTATAGTCCTGTCCTTCTACTATCCCGAGGTGGTGTGATCACAGGTTCATTGATTGATTTTCCCCAACAGTGACCCATGATTGTGCCACCATTCTGCACTTACCTATCCTGCAGAAGGGCAGGAAGCACGATGGCAGTTCTTCCTGCCCCAGTGCAGCCTGGAAAGTACCTGGCTGTGCTGTGGAAGGAAGGGGTGTGTCCATCGTACTCCCTTCTGCAGGGAGCCAGTCCTGTGTGGAGGGGAGCGCTGCTGTCGTGCTCCCTTCTTGGCAGAGCTGCTGTTGGGATCACCACCAGACACTGCTGCAAGAAGGTAAGCTGTGGAAAGGGCCTAAAGCAGCTTACACAAAGCAATCTGGACTGCTCCTCGTTGAAATAGAGACTGGTCTGCTGCTAAAGTGCCCATGAAGGAGGGACAGCACTTTATTTTTTCATAAATAGCAATGTGATGGTTCCCATGAGCACTGGAGGAATCAAAGATGATTTCAGAAGAAATCTTCTGAGAACTCATTGACATACAGAGGCAGCCTGGATTTGGAATGCAACTCCCTCAATTTAGGTTTAGGGAAAAGATAAGCTTGAATAATCCAAGCTTTCCTGATTACAATCAAAGTCATCGTAACGTGACTGCAAAGCACAGTCTAATCTCATTCTGGTTTTCATTCAGGTCTACTGAACTTGTGTCACTTAGAATCCCAAAGCCTCTTCAGACTTCAATGGGATTTTCTTCTATTCAGACAAAATCAGTCTTTGTCTGGGCCCCACAGCAACAACAATAATATTAAATGCAAGTCCTACGGAACAAGCTCATTATCATTCTTTCCATGTCTGAACCCAGGAACTCTTTCCCCCTCTGTAACCAACCCCAACTGAGCTCTGCAGGGGCTTCAGGATTAGGGAGAAAGGAGAGTTGCAAGATGATAAACTTCATACCAAATTGTTTTATGTTTCTTTCTACAGCTTAACGGACATTTCTGGAGATACTCTTCCCAGCAGAAATCAACATAATGCCAACTTAAAATTGTGCTGTTTGTATTATTTCCCCCCTCCTCCATCCTTTTAGATTAGTAATGTACAAAGTTTGGAGTGATTCCAAAAATTCCTGGAAAAGATTTACTGACTTTTTGCCCCTTGCTTCTCAAAGGCTTTGGAGAAAATACAGTAATTCTTTGATATTAAAGAACAGTGGGTAGAAAATAGCTCCAGATCCCAAAATGTCATGAAATGCTCATCTGGCATCATGTTTAGATGAACTGAGTTTTTTCCACCTAGCCTGTAAAAAATTTTTGTAAAAAAACAAAACCTTAAAAGTGGTCCAGTCACAAATAGATAGCCAGAGTAATTTCTTTGGCAGAGAGTGTTCTGTTCTGGAACTGGGTATAGTTCCAGGCTTCCCCAAGGCTTTGTTTGGCACTGAACAGTGACACACATTATTAAGATCAGCTTTACCAGCAATAAATGATGCAGCAAATGGTATGCGTTCCAGCCCTTTTGCTGATGGGGTCCAGCATTCCCTCACAGCCAATGACAGAATTGGGCCCTTAAACAACTAATTCAACCTAGACTATCCCTGGCTAGCATTCAAATTCCATATATATGCGGGGGAGAAGAGATATGGGGCTACTATGTTGGTGTGTATCCCCACAGGGTGAGGCTGATGGAAGATAGATTTTTAAGAGTTATGTAGCAGAGAAGTAAACAAAGAAAATCAAAGTACACAAGCATAACCCATTTCCCCTCAATATCTATGACAGCTGTGCAAGACAGTTAGTACTAACAGAAAATCTATTTTCCCAGTTTGTTCTTGGCCTTCATATCTTTTCCCAGTCTCTAATGCCAGACTAAAGAAAACAGTATGAAACTCACTAATATAAATTAACTCTATGTCACTGGACAAATTAATGTTTAGCTATGATGATAAGAAGGATTCCAAAACCTACCTGGTGGCAGAGCTCAACTCGTTACAAAGGTTTCATATGCTACCAGTTTGTCATCCTGCTCAGAAGTTACCAGACTACTTTTAAGGGCAGCCCCAAATACAGTGTAATAAAGTGCCTTGAAAAAATCCAGTCTGGAGATGGTCAGTGCCTGGTCCTTCAATGACAAAGCTGGATCCAGAAATATCCCAGGATGAGTGTAACTCCATTCAGAACAGGCAATCTATCTATTTCCTGGACATAGTCACCACTCACCCCAAGGCCCCTGTCCTGCTGGATGCAAGCTCAGATACTGATTGATTCTTATCCAGTCCACCACTGCCTCTAGGCTCTGGTCTAGAACCTGTGGCTGCTTGAGTTGAATGTTATCAGCATCTTGATGACATTTTGCCCTCATCCCTTGATGGCCATTCCCAAAAGTTTTATAATGATATTAAACAGCATTGTCAGTAAGATGGCACTTTGAAGCATCCCACTACACAGTTGCCAGAGGCTAGGGAAACAATTTCACAATGCTATTCTCTGGAACCTGCCCTGTGGGCAGGAGTGGAACCACTGCAGTACTGTGTATGAATCTGGATCAATCAAGAACAATACTATGGTCAATGGTATCAAAAAATGCCAAAAGATCAAGCAAGAATAACATGCTTATACTCCCCTTAACTCTGTCAGAGTAACCAAGACTGACTTGGCCTCCAAACCAGATCTGAACTTGTATTTAAAGGTGTCAAGATAAGCTATTGCTACGAGATAATGGAAACCTTACTTTTCTGAACAAAAGCTTTCAAAATGTCAGTTAGCATGATCAGTTTTAATGCAATATGTAACTCTTCCAAGGTCTGAGTTTCGAAAGAGTCCAAGTTTCGAAAGAAGCCAAGATATTGAACCAATCTTCACACCTGAGCCTGCCTTATTCTGAACTTGGAAACCACAATTTCTTGCTTGGAACAAAATGTAATCGTTGTTAATTGCTTTCAAGTCAGTTTCAATGAATGGTAATTCTATGAATGATAAATCTTCAAGACACAGCATCAACAGCCTGCTCAATTCTGTGAACTCAGGACTGTGACTTCCTTGAATCTGTCCACATGTGGACATGTGGACGCTGTCCAATTGTGATCTTCCCCTTTTCTTACCAACCCCCCCCCAACTTTACTAAACATTATTGTCTTTTCTCATGAGTCATATCATCTTATGATATGGCCAAAGTGATAGGCTTAGTTTGATAATTTTGGCTTCTAGGAAGAGTTCAGGCTTGATTTGCTCTAGGATCTATTCTCTGGTCATTTCGACAGTTCATGGTATCCATGGAACTCTTCTCAAGCAACAAATTTCAAATGAGTGATTCTTTTCTTGTCAGCTTTCCTCACTGTCCAACTTTTACAACCATACACAGAAATAGTGAAAGGTCTGGAAACCATGCCCTGTGGGGAGCAGTTTAGGGAGCTAGGAATGTTTAGCCTGACAAAAAGAAGATTAAGAAATAACATAATAGCCATGTTTAAATATTTGGAGGGATGTCATGTTGAAAATGGAGCAAGCTTGTTTTCTGCTGTTCCAGAGACTGGGACATAGAGCAGTTGATTCAAACTACAGGAAAAGATATTTCACCTAAGCAGGAAGAACTTCTTGATGGTAGGAGCCATTCAGCAGTGGAGTATGCTGTGTTGGAGTGTGGTGGAGTCACCTTCTTTGGAGGTTTTTAAACAGAGGCGTGGATGGCCACTTGTGGGGGGTGCTCTGAATGTGTGTTCCTACATGGCAGGAGTTGGACACAATGGCCATTGTGGTTTCTTCCAACTCTATCATTCTATGAAATTGGAAATACAATGACATCGATGAGCCTGACTTTGTTGTTCAATGATAAATAGCAAATACAATTTAATTAAAGACTTTCTGGGTTCAGTGTGGCACAACAAAGGGAAAAAAAAGAGAATAACAAGGTATAACAAGGTTCTTTCCTATTTCAGTTTATCTATGCCAAGGTAAGATTGTCCAAACCCAAGCCCTTTCAGTATCATTCCTTATTACCTTATTATGGTGATATCAATAATGAACAGTCTTACAAAGCTATTGCAGTGATTACTGATACAATATATGTGAAACATTTTAAACACAAGTAATAATGATCTCTTCTGATTAGACTGTACCAGATGATGGTCAAGGAGGAGTGAGTGAGCAGACTTAACAAACACAAATCATGATTTGCGCTACACAAAATTTCTTAATGTGGATTGAGCAGTGACATAGGAAACAGTGATTTGTGCTCATGATGAACAATTCAAATGATTGGCTTGCCATTCACATGCTGCAATCTGGGCAGTAAAAAGACTAAGAATAATGTGTGCTTGAGATTGGGCCAGTTATAATAATTACCTAACTTACTTCAGTTTGTGTGGAGTTGAGGTCTTCTCTTCTTAGTGAATGGATCTAATTAATTTGATGTGGTGAAGCAGCTATGAAGGCAGGGTAAGGGTAAGCAGCAAAACAAAGAACGTATGTGCAACACCATCTCAATTTTTTTGACTGTTGCTCCTTCCATAGCTAAGACAGCATTATCACAGCGTAGCAGGCTTGTGAGAACTCCTATTTTTGCAGTAACAAACATACAAACAACTTCATGAGAGGAAAATACTTGGGGGATTGGTCTTCTGCATGGGCCAAAATAATGCAACGAAGGCTGAACACGCCAAATTATTGTGGCGCACTGACTGACTACTTGATGAAGAGATGGAGAACAGAAAGGAGTATTCTGGAAGAGGGCAACATTTCAGCCAACAAGAGTATTACATACTGCAACATTTTATTACAGATTCTGCTTGTATAGTTAGAATACCCTTAAGGATTTTTAGTTGTGGTGCTTATTTCATGGATAGAAAGCTGATCTGTGCAGGGGGGGCAGGGAAGCATGAGAGCAAGACCCAAATCACTCACAGAGCTAAGCGGCTATACTACTCTCAAAGGATCTGCAAATTGTCTCATTTTTTTTCCCCGTCTGGGCAAATGTATTCAAGCGTACAAGATTGCTGTGACTCTGCCGCCTCCACAACCAGCTGATCCTCCCTTGGGGGGTCTTGTGGTGCCAACCTGTCTTTGACCAAAAGTCAACCCCTGTGTGGGAGGAAGGAGGCAAAATTAGCAAACAACAGCTGTAGCAAATGCAAATCGGGGGAGGGTTTTATGAGCAGCAAAGAGAAAAGTGTTGGGAGGCTGAGGGAAATCTTCCTTGAGTTAGGAAAATGTATGACTGAAGGATGAGCACTGTCATTTAAAAAAAGACTGCCATCTTTCAGAAAACAGGTAGCTGTGTACTTTCCAAGGCAGTTCTTCATGTTCTTGTGCTACATACTGGCTCCAAAAAACACAAATATATAAGCTGTCTAGTCTTAATCCATGGTGCTCTTCCACAGTTCTCTCATCCACAGCTACAGACCTCCAACCTTCACTGAAAATTTGGGCAAATCAGTTATTTGTTGTTGAGCATCTGCGGTGAGGCTTGCTCCCGTATGTTGTTTTTGAGTACATCAGAGGCCATTTCTGCACTAGACTGCTATAGTGCTATTATTCCACTTTCAACAGCCAATGGAATCCTGGGGTTTGCAGTGTAGGATGTTGAAAGTGGAATCATAGCACTGTAACAGTCTAGTGTGGAAATGGCCAGACTCTTCCAATACCTTTAATATGCATGTCTTGTTTTGGGTTTCTGAAAGAAAACATGGCAAGAGATAGGATGGCCAGATGTCCCTTAACATAAGGGATGGCTCTTATTTGGGGTTCAGAAAACCTGTTTTTTAAAGGGCTGAAAGGTGTCTCTTATCATACGGGATGTCCCCTATTTGAGATCTGAAAAACTTTTCCTTTTATATAGATTGAACAAAGATGCCAACCTTCCCTTCTGTATTTTGGAAAGTAGGCCCTTCGTACAAGACAGAATTGTACATCACACAATTCATGAACATGTACAAAATGTTATTTTACAGGAAAAAAAATACATGGCTATGAAATCTATATTTTTCTTTACTATTTAGGGGGAACACAAACTTGTTAACGGCTACTTCTTGGTTGTCAACCCTGGATACCACCAATTTCCAATGCCCCTTATTGCTTTGCTGAAAACCTGGCAATACTGCGAGGGGGCACGCACGTCGAGGGAACAGAAAAACCGAGAACACCGAGGCTGCAATGCTTACAACACATCTAAAAACTGAGGGACTTAATTCCCGAAGAGGCATGAGTCCCTCACAAGCTTTGGGAAAAGAATCCCCACAAGGCCCGTTCGTGCGGGACACCCCGACGACCTCACCACCTCGCGCCCTTTTTTGGCGAGCCCGCCAAAAACATTCGGGTCAACGAATCCAGACTGAATCCTGAGTCAGGAATAACACACGTCGCAGTAATTTTAATGGGTCTGCTATGACTAAACCTAGGCCATTTCCGCACTAGCCTGTTATAGCGCGATGATTCCACTTTCAACCTCCTCTGGAATCCTGGGGTTTGCAGTTTCGGGAGGGGTCGGCCGGCCCCTCCCGAAACTGCAAACCCCAGGATTCCAGAGGATGTTGAAAGTGGAATCATCGCGCTATAACAGGCCAGTGCGGAAATGGCCCTAGTTCCAGACAGGACTTCGGACCTTCCGGCCTTCGCTTTGGTGGTTTTTAAATTTTTTATGTCAATGCTGTCAGAAATACTAAGTTTTGGCCTGTTGTTGGATTCTCACACCTTCCCCCCCCCCGCCCGTGTTGGCCCAGAAAATCATCCGCGGGTCTTCCTTATTTGCTATTCTTATTTTTCTTCTTCTTCTTGCTTCTTCAGCGGGGCTCCAGCCGCAGCTCTTCCCTCGCCTTCCCATGTGCCAGTGCCGCCGCCGCTCCTACCCAGCCAAGCGCGTCTCCGCTGCAAAACTCCACCTAACAACACTGCAATGCAATCTCCTCCTCCAGGCGAGGAAGGGAGCCAGCAAGTAGCCAGCCACTGTCAGCGGCGGCGCCCCCACCCCAGTGCAACTTGAGCTCAACCCCCGCTTCCCCACGCCATCACCCACCTACCCACCCAGCCACCCCACCCAGCCTTTCAGCCGCCGCCGCCCCTCCTCCCCGCGCCCGGTCTCTGCCCCACCAAGGTGCCCCCGCCGAAGTTTTAGATCAGCTGCTCTAACCCAAGCTGGATTGGGGGGGAGAGAGAAAGAGCGAGAGCGAGTCTGTCTATATATCCCCCTCCTTCGTCTGGCATGCGCCGGGTGCCGCCGCTTGCTCGTGGTGCATTCAGATAGGATGGTCGCCCCCACCCTCCCACAAGCCATGCGGCTGCAGCTCCCACCAGCAAGCGGATGATGACTTTTCCTGTCGATCATCATCTGTGTCGCTTCTCTTTTTTTGCAAGCCGTGCGCAGATCTTGAGCTGGGCTCGCCTTCCCTGGTTGCTGCTGGTAGTGGTGGAAGAGGAGCGGAGATGGGCTTGTTGCATGCATCCTCCAGATGCATTAGCAGCGCAGCGAACAGCCTCTGGCTGGCAGAGAGGAGGCTTGATTGAGTGGCTGGCTGGCTAGATTCCCTGGCATATCTCTCTGCCCCCCCTCACCTTAAGTCCCCACCCGGCTCCCGATCTGCATCTGGCTGGACGATGCATTCACGTGTGCGCCAGCCCAGTGTGTAATGCTGCAGTGGTCAACCCAACAACACCCGGAGAGCATCTGCGAAAAGGAACAGGAAGACCTGCCAGGCTGCTGTAGGAGCCCGTAGAGAAAAACCAGGAAGCGCCTTGGACGAGACTTCCCCGGACAACCTTTGTCCGGCTGGCTGTTATTTTTTTGCTCTTCTCAGTTGTACCAAATTTCACTTTGGTATTTTCCATCGGGGGAGGGAAGGTATCTGTCCTTTTGCCACTTGCTCTCCAGCACACAAGCGCCTTCATACCTCGCTTGTTTTCGTGTGTATCTTACCTTTGCCTGGCAACCACTAATTTCCCCCCTCCTCCCTCTACACTCACTCCAAGGGCGCAGCCTTCCCCCCATTTTGAAATTAATTTGTTTGTTTGGCTGCAGCACTGAGGCAGGAAAAGAAAGGTTGGAAATTCATTTAATCTCTCCTCCCTCCTTGTGCGAAGGAAGCGATGAAATTTCCAATCGAGACTCCAAGAAAACAAGTGAACTGGGATCCTCAAGGTTGGTGTTGCTTTTTCACTTTTCCTTTTTAACCCCAGGTCTTCATCATTGCTCATCCTCATTATTCAGATTGTTATACCTCCTGCATAATCACTGGGAGAAAGAAGACTTGTTCAGGGGAGATTTGGAGAGGAGGCTTTGTTGTTATTGTAGCTCTCTGTCCCTCCTCTCCCTGCTGACTCCCTCCTATCTTAGAAGATGGTCAGTTACTACAGTCTTGGGGAAAGGAGGTGGGAGAGAAACTTGGGTGACTGGGGGAAAGGGTGAGGGGAACAAAATGTGACATAATTTCCCTCTTGGTTTTCCAGTTTGCGTCCTTTCTATACTGGTTTAGTCTTTGGTGATGCAAACTTGTCTTGGGATAATAGGTGTGTGTGTGGTGGGGGAGGGGGCTGGAGGAGTCTTTGATTTTGTTGTGAGATTCCTTTGTTGCTTCTGGTGATCATTGTCTTAGGTAAACCAGTGGTGGATTCAGATAGTGAGCATCCACTCTGCTGGCCTCAATGTCAAATGTCTGTTTTGGCAGCCAGATGGGATGAAATGCGACTGCAGTGGACTCCTCTTGGAGTGGCAGTCAGAAGGTAAATAACAAAGCTTAAAGAGACCTTCAGCTATTTGTCTTCAGCCTCTATTAACAACCAAGTAGAACATCTGCCTAGGTGGGAGGTTAGGTTAACTTTGTGGTTAAGTGAAGACAATGTTGTGGGAAGAGTGCTTGGGGAGTGGGTGGATGTGTAGGAAAGAGCTTGATGTTCATGTCACTGCTGTAATGTTCAGTGGAATTCTGTAAAACAGTCTTAAGTTGTTTAAAACAGATGCGCTTGGAGGTGCATACATGCACAATATACACACATGCTTCTTTCTAGCATTCTGTAGAGTTAGTTTATTAGGATACAGAAGCTTAGTAGTAATTCTTCTGGTTTAATATTTTTCTTGAAAAAGAAGCATAGAGGATCTTGGTGAAGATCATTTTATGCTTTAGAGCAGGTATACTCATAGGCTTGAATAGCACACGTTAATAGTTTTAGCATTTCTAGAAAGGATGAGGGAAGTCAGATTTACATGTCTTCTAAAAGACTGGTTTTCTTCTTTTTGACTTCCATCACTCTTTGTGCATGTACAGGATTGTATCCAGTACTGTGTTGCCTTTTAGCATCACTCTGTATTCCATAGAAGGGTTAAATTATGAAGATATCCCAGATGCTTGAATTACACAGAGGAAATGACCCAAGGACTTGGTTCTACCTTTCTTAAAGAATTATTTCTACTCACAGAACCTAATGAGTTGGGCATATTGCTTCTGAAATTGTTATTCTGTGACACCTGGAAGAAAATGGGCATTATGCAATTCATTTTTTTTTCTTTTGTGCAGTTTCTTTTGTTTAAATAAAAAACAAAAACAAAGCAAAACAAAAGCAAACCTCAGGTGTAATAGACTCTTTTCCTCTAAACATTTGTTATTACTGTAAAGACATTGGACAGTGCCTGTATATATGTGGCCAAATCCAGCTGTTGATTAATCATTCGTGAAGGGCATGGTTCTTCATTTCCAACAAGTGGTTGCCTCCAGTTCACTAACTGCATCAATAAATTCATGACTCCAAGAACTTGACAATCAGCTGCTAGAGATAATGTGATACGTTTCTCTAGGGTAGTATGTTATTGGGTCCATTCCTTCGTTTGTGCTGACATCCTGTATTAGTCATGAAGTGCAACCAAAGAAAAAGAGAAGGACATATTAATTACTTCAAACCTTTTTGCAAATACTGGCAGAAGAACAGTTTGACATGTCCCTCTGACATTAGAACAGCAACCTGGGATTTACTTTTCCATCCATTTCCCATCCATTTTCCTTAAAAGCCTTCCAGCCTGTGAGATAAGCCAGCTGTACAGGTTTTGGTCATCTGTTTTGTCACCTCAATCACAGGCCTTGGTGTCAGACTGCACACCAGGTGAAGTTGCAGTATATTTAAAGGGGCTGTTCTCTATGGCCTAGAACCATGCAAGCTATTAGATGGCCTTGGATTATGCCTTTTATCTTCTCTAGTGGAGATTCCGATGAGAGCAAATACTCTTAAAACAAGCCAATTCAAACTGAAACTGCCAATAATAATCTATCACCCACCAGCTCTGAGAAATTGCTGGGGAACTCCCAGTTCAACACTAGATCCACTAGATTTTGGAGCTATGTATCTTCCTGTGCAAATATTGGTAGGGTAGAAATCAGAAGGATCCAATTCCCTTTCATTAAAAAGAAAAAAAAACCATATTATTCACAGAGGTGCTAGTTTGCTTTGGAGCAAGGGGTAACATTTCAGGTAGGAACTATCTTTGTGCACACTGAACGCACTGTTTGGATCCAGAACTGCTGTGATAAGAATTCGATTCATGTGATGCTTCTGTTGAAGAAAGGGATAGGGGAGGTAATTTCATAGATTTCTCCTTACTGCATTATTGCAGAAAGCTTCTTCACAGTTTTGTAGGATCCTTCGGTGCAATGTGGGATGTGGTAGGGAGGAGGGGATCAGAAAGGGAAAGGCAGGAAAACTCTTCCTCCCTTCCTCAAGTGGGAGTCCTTGCTAGATGTCAATTCCACTCGTGGCAGGTACAGTCTGGATCCATCCCATAGATATAAAAGATACTAATTATAATTGGAAAATAAAATTCCATTCGTTTGTTTAGAAACGGAGAGGATAGAATCATTAACTTGTCCATAGTGTATTTGATTGCTAAGTACTAGTAACAGTGTATACTGAAATGTATGTGACAATTTCACCTGATACAATAACTTTGCACAATTATTAGTATGTGTCCTCAGAATCTCAAACTACACAAATCATTTAAATGTGAAAGACTGGATGCACATCCCACAATAGAAAAATACTGAATCTCTATCACTGATTCTAAATGAGTTTTGGCAAGTGGTTTGTTTGTTCATGGGCATTTATGTGTCCTCAGGTATAAAATATGAGATAATAATCATTATCTGATGTATGGAGCAATGTTAAATGTAATTACCATCTGTTAAGTGATTAAGTTCCCAAATCGATGCAGCTATGCAAGCTGCAGTGCATTTATGATCCAGTGCTAAAACAATTGATAGTCTGAACAAGTCTGAGTACTGCTAGCTTTCAGGACTACTACTTTAATACTTTTCTGAATGTTCTGTGTTCTGAAACAACTGTCAGATGAATGCCCTTGTTGTATGCAAATGGTAGATGTATGGTGATCCATCAAGAGTTTTATAAGATATTTTACTCTTCTATGGGAAGAAAGTTTCCATGTGATACAACTGTCACTAGAAAATTAGTCAAAAGGTTGAAAATGGTCGACCAGGTTGAGGCTGAATTTTTTCCACTTTGCTGTTTGTTATTTTAAAATTTTTGTTTTGCATCTACATGTATAGCCCACATTTCCCAATGAGCTTGTGGCAGTGTAAATGACCTTCTTTCTTTCTACTTTATCCTTATAACAGCCCTCTGAAGTAAGTCAAGCTGAGTATGACAATGGGTGGGCCGAGGCTATCCAGTGAATTTTGTGGCTTCCTTAGAACTAGACATTGGCTGTCTCAACTATCTTTATGTGTGAACAATACAATGTGTATGTTTGGTGGTCATGGGACGTAGCCATTGTGAATTTTGCTGAATTTCTTGTATTGTCTTTATCTGGGTTTTACTCTGTGTAACATGCGAGCATCAGTGAACGGATAATGATTGCAATTCTTGACACTTTTTATGAATGGAATCAGAGAATTGCCATATATATTGTAAAAGGACAAGATAATAAGGTGAGGTAGGGAGAGTGGGAAACCAAATAGGTTGACAAAAGATGCTGAACAATCACTGTACATCTTTATAGGACTAATTTTAGAGGCCTTG
Organism: Ctenosaura bakeri; assembly: GCA_948474755.1. Lineage (NCBI taxonomy): Eukaryota > Metazoa > Chordata > Lepidosauria > Squamata > Iguanidae > Ctenosaura > Ctenosaura bakeri. The sequence goes on from CAOLHI010000679.1 coordinate 115,677, forward strand.
ATGTTTGGAACTTCTCTAGAGTGTTGTGGCTATATAGCCTGAGAGTGTGAGATATGCATAGTTGCCATGGTAACATGAGTGCTTTGGGCCTGTCTTTGTTGGGGGGAACATGAGCAAGCTCCTCAGACTTAAAGAGAACTTTCTGAGATCTCTGCCCCCATCGTTTCTCACCAACAGAACTTACTCCATTATGATGTAGTGCTTCTGAGAGGGAATGTGGTAGGTTATAAATTTAAATAGGCAACTTTAATTGGAGTCTGTCTCCTCCCCACAGAAAACTATTGCTTCTGAAAGGCTGAACATGCAGAGATCAGGTTTTGTCTCTCTAGTAAAGCCAAATACATGTACCCCACAATATAGTTTCACAGTTGCATGCATATACACACACAAAGATACAAATGCTATTCTCTCTCCCCTTCTCTCTCCCTCTTCCTCATGCACATTGTTCATACTAGAGTTGCCAGACTGAAAACTGGGGTCGGGGGGGGGGGTTCTTGGCATTTAATGATTGTGTTGTGGTGTTGTCGTTGCCTTCCAGTCATTTCCAACTTATGACAACTTGAAGGCAAACCTGTCATGGGGTTTTCTGGGGCTGAGAATGTATGATGTGCCCAAGATGATCCATTGGGTTTCCGTGGCCAAGTGGGGAATCAAACCCTCATCTCCAGAATCATAATCCAGTGCTCAGACCACTATACCATACTGTCTCTTTTAATGACTGTGTACAAGAGGTAATTTCAGCAAGAGTCGCTTGTCATGCAACCATGCAACCAGAAAAACCTGCCAAAATTCCTTCTCCTATCCAACCATTAGAGGTACAGGAGCCCTCTTTAGTTTTCACTCTGGCAACCCTTAATTTGCGCACACACACACGCACACAGAGTTCTTTCTTTCTCTCTTCCTGACATTATTCATGTGTGTGTATGTATACTGCCTTGGATCCTATATAAAGAGAAAGATGAGGTATAAATTAAATGAGTAAATAAATGTGTATAATACACCATGTTTTTTATGATGTCAAAACACAGCCAATGCGATGATGTTTGAGGATAGATGGGATATATGACATAGAATACGTTGAGGAAAGATGACTAAGCTGAGACAGTGGTTAAGCCTCATGCATAGTAAGAAACATGAAAACTTTGGTGAAAAAAAAGAATGAGATATTTGACTTTACCTGAACCTGGTTATGAGAAGAGAAAAAAGAAAGTCAGAGGGAGGATATTCGGGCTTGGTACAAGGAAGAGGTTCTCAGGAGTTAAGAGAAGTTAAATTGAGTTAATCTTGGGCTGCTGTTTAAGTGATAAATATCAAACTTTATCTGGCTGCCACACATGGATGAGAGCGATCCACTTATTGATTTATGGTTTATCCCTGAATACTAGATCCATACAGGGGTGTCTGTGCTATAGAAGGATTGGTGATAATGGTGAGAAATTGTATGCAGTTCGACAAGCTCTGATTTACTGTGAATTAGAAGATACTCCTGTGCATACTCTCCATGCCTTATGCAATGTCCAGAATCTGCTCTGCTGCGCCATATTCACCATCTTATTCCTTGTACAGTATAACATTGTTGTTCATTTGTTGTCACAGCTGCCATGACTAAATTTTAACCAAGCCCAAACAGATTTGCCTCATTGTGAGCAATAGCAAGCCATCTGGTAGACCTTCAGTGTTATCACCACCAACTCAGTTTGTCTTGAATGGCCCACACTGAGACACATATATGGGCATGTTGCCACAGGTAATATCAATCCAAACTCAAAAATAAGTCAGAAGAATGACAAATGAATCATATCATGAATTCTGTAAACACTGTAAACTAGCCAGATGGTTATCAATTCATAATAGATCAGAAAAAGTTCCTTATCCCTGGTCAGCAACTACTTCTGTAAGAAGCCAAAGTAAGGAACCACTGGAACATAAAAACAATTAGAAGCTGGCTTGTACTGACTCAGACCATTGTTCCAGTCTCATCCCTTGTTGTCAGCTCTATTTGGCAATGGCTGTCTACAGTTTCAAGCTGGGATTTTTCTTAACTCTGCTTGGAGATCTGTGATATTTTCTGGTAGAATTACATTTAAGTAGTCACTCTGCTTATCTTTCAAAATTAGATGATTTTATTTGTGTTCCTGGTTGCAGGATGGAAGGGAATAAGCCAGGCCCAGTTACATCTCCTCATTTTATACTAAACTACCAGCAGTTAATCACATTGTAACAGATAATATTGAACATCTCTATCCTCACAATCCTTTTTATTTATCTAAGTGAAGGTATTGTGATCACTATACTTTTCAATGGCTTTTGCTCCCTTTTGCTTTGGCAACTGAAGTAATGATGGTGTTACGTGCTGGAAAGTATAAATATCTGATATTTTCAGGTGTCAAAGCAAACATGCGTCAGCTGGTAGCTGTGGTGCAAGCAGGTGCACATTTGGCATGCACAGTTGGGCAAAAATGCTTGCAAATTGTAGAATCATAGAATCATAGAGTTGGAAAGGGCCCTATGGGCCATCAGACCCAATCCCCTACTCAGTGCAGGATCTCCAGCTAGAGCATCCCCAGCAGCCAGCTGTCCAGCTGTGGAGATATCCAGAGAAGGAAACCCTACAACCTCTCTAGGCAATAGGTTCCATTGTCAAACTTCTCTTACTGTCAAGAAGTTCCTTCTAATGTTCAATAAAAATCTACCCTCTTGTAACTTAAAATGATTAGACCTAGTTCTACCCTCTGAGGCAGCAAAGAGTAAGCCAACACCCTCTGGCTTGTGGCAGCCCTTGAGGTATTTAAAGAGTGCAATCTTGTCACCCCTCAGTTTTCTCTTCTCCAAGCTCCTTCAACCAATCCTCATATGAGGAAATGTAAAGGAACTTGAATCACCCCACTTTCCTTTTTAATTAGACCAGTTTGAAAGTCATGGCTGTTATTTTGCATGTAGCATGCAGTTGGGATTTATGTGGAGTCAAACAGCTCCATGTGAAAAGTTCATTTTTTCCTTGCTGCTGTACTTTAGGGGAGGAACAACAGAGAAACTGCTCATTGTTCACTTATTTCAGAATCCATTTCAATACAAAATCCTTGTAAACAGAATATCTTTGGCTGTGTCTGACAGTCACTGGGAAACAAGATGTACCTAAGCCATTGGTTGGGGGGGATCTGGAGGGAGGGGCATTTTTTAATGATAAAGCAACAGTTAGTATTTCTGAATCATCACCATTCCATAGGACCTGACTGCTGCTTTGTGTAACAGATATAAAACTCTGAGATATCCCAGAGCGACAAAGTTTATATCTCCAGAGAACTTACTCAGCCTTTCCCCCCTTCTTAGGAAAATAAATAAGAATCTATGCAATTTTTCAGTGCAGAAATCTCTGGAACAAATTTTTTTAAAATGGGCATGCTATATTCCTGTGTGTTTCTTGGAGTTCTTCAGTGTTCCCCAAAGTACAAGATGTATAGGAAATTTACTATCTCAAATGTGTTGTATTTCAGGAAGATGCATGGAGGTTAGCCCTTGCATTGAGTGCCTGTTACAGGAAAAGGAGGGTAGGATGATTGGAGCAACTAAATGAAGCACTTCACATTATCTCTAGCACCTTGTGCACTGCCTTCTCATTATTCCTCTTCAGGAAATTTTTGAAGAGCTATTGGCATTGTTAAGACTTCCGAGCATGTCCAGTATTACTGAAATCTTCTAGAAAATATTGACAAATGGAATGGGACATTAGGCTAGAAAAGAAACAAGAGGAATTACAAAAAGGGATTCTGGCAGTAATTGGGTATGGAAAAACACATCTGCAATGAAAAAGATTGCAGTGCATGGCTAGGCTTCTGATCAAAAAGCTGGCTTAAAGTTAGGGCTAATCTACTCCAGCATTCTCATAAGCACATAGAGGAAATGAGTAAAAGAGATGGAGGCAACTATGTGTAAGGAATTTATTTTGGGAAGAAAGGATAGGACTTAAAAAATAGCTCTCTGGCAATTCCATGAAATCATAAAATGGTTTGAGAAAACTCCTGTGTGAGCTGTAAAAATAAGTCTTTGCAAAAGCCTATGTGTTAGGTCTCTGCTTCAGTGAAAATGAAGACTCAGGTGGTCAGAACAGGGTGGTCAGGACAGGGGTGGAATGAGTACTGAGCCTGGGAAGGCCCTGCATTCAGTGAAAGCTGGTAACTCCAATAACAGTGGGGCATTGAATCTGTTCCAAGTTTTAACCCATGCTTTAAGAGAGCAATCCAAGATACAGAGTGTATTATAAAATAGGTTCAGCACCCTGGACAGCTATTTTAAAGTTCAAACTAAAACTTAAGCAAATTCACCATCCAATTGATATCAAAGTCATTTGCTGACACTTCCTGTGTTCCACACCAAAGTGGATTTAGGCAAAATGAAGTTAAACAATGAAAGTAGGAATGCTGAATTGGACAATAACCACCCAAAATGGTGGGTAACTAAATCCTTGTAGTTTTCTAGTATTTTGAAATAAGAGCAAACTAAAGGAAGAAACCCACTTGATCAAGGGGTAGTCCACCCTTATAAATCAAGCTTGATCAAGGAGTAGTCCACCCTTATAAATAAGAAAAAAGGGACTACTACAACTCAGACTGTGATCTATAGTCTCAGTAGAGCAGGTTTCTTTTTCTTAAGTGCATCTAGAATAGTGTCTTCCTGGAATATTACACTTGTGGATGGGGGAACTTTGCCAAGTATAGAACAGCAGCTTTGAACCATGCTACTCTTTAGTTGGGTGTATTCATACCCGAGAGCCAGCATGATGTAGTGGTTTGAGCATTGGGCCATGACGCTGGAAATCAGGGTTTGATTCCGCACTTGACCATGGAAACCATTGGGTGACCTTGGGTTTGTCACATACTCTCAGCCCCAAAAAACCTTATGATAGGTTTGCCTTAGGGTTGCCATAAGTTGGAAATGACTTGAAGGCACATAACAACAACAATTCGTACCTATTCCTACTGACTGATGTCCCCAAGTACCTTCATATTATGAGAGGCTATTTCAAAGCTAAGTAGAACTAGAATGATATAGTGGTTTGAGTGTTGGAGTACAACTCTGGAGACCAGTTTTTTTGTTTTCCAACATTTTGGTGCTTTTATTAAGTACAGTTGTACAAAAACAACTTGATAACAGAGTTTGCAGAAGGTTCAGGAGCCGAATCTTGATGCCCAAAATTGGATATGGTAGCAATAAAAAGACAAAACATATGCTGCTTTCAGGATTCAGGAAATTTCACCAAGTTAAAGAACTTGAGGTGCTAATGAAGAGTAACAAGTCCTATTGTGCAGAGATTGCACATAACGTTTCATCAAAGAATTGGAAAATAATTGTGGAGAAAGCAGCCATGAAAACCCACTGGGTGACTTTGGGCAAATCATACTCCCTCACCTTTAAAGGAATGCAAAGGCAACTCCACCCTGAATAAATTGTGCCAAGAAAATCCTGTGATAGATTTGCCTTAGGATCTCCATAAGTAGGAAGTGGCTTGAGGACACACAACAACGAGAGCTCTTTTGTAGAATCTTATCTTGTGTGCATGACTCATGATCCCAAGAGCAAGCTGCCTTTTTCCTGGTTCAAGTTTTCTGCAAGCTTTTGTTGCTGCCCTGGATATCTGCATATGTCATCCCAAACTGCCTGGCCTTCATGCAAAACACAAGCCTCTTAAAGGTGACATCATGTAACACCACAAATAGTGTGTGATATTGTAAGCAGAATGTTTTATGGACAAGAATTGCCAACATCACAGATTGTAGTAAAGTAATTTAAAGAGAAGAAAAGCTCTAGCATTCATACGATTCATGTTTGGCTCAACAGAAAGCTGAAAGTATTCCTGTTTGGAGTTCTTTGGGAAAGCTTTCACCATCACCACATTTCATGGTAAACGTGGGACTAGTTGCACTTAATTGTCCCTGTATGGTAAATACTCTGTGAAATACTTTGGAGTTCTCTGACTTCATCAATTGACATCTCCTCCAGACAAAACCAAGCTGTTGTGGAAAGGTAATTACTGCTTCATATCCATATGGTGAGATTACTATATCTGCAGAGCTGTTTTTACTTGCGGACCTGGCAGATCTGGCAGGTTCATTGGACTGTGGCAAAAGCTATGTTTTTTTTATTTATATTTTTACGAGAACAAAGATTCCTTGTATAATAGAGATATCTATAGAACTTATACAATACAGATACCTTATATTGTCCTGTATCAAGGCATCAACTTGTGGAATCTTATACACAATTCTTTTTACATATAAAAGTAAGAAAAAAGCATACACAAATATTTAAAGAGAGGGGAAGAAAAAAAAAGAAAAAAAAGAGAATAGAAAAAAAGGAAAAACTATGTTTTTAGATAGCATTCACTGACACAGAAAACTTGTAGGATTTATTGGACAAACAATAGTATATGGAGCATTACCTACTTTGCTTCAGTTTTGAGATGCTACAAATGAGTACCTTTGAATTGACCACCATCTGGATGCACACTGCTTGTGTGAACTGGCAAAAAGTAAATTGGAAATACCAATATGGAAATAGAGCAGAAGGCCATAGGGGTAGGTAAAAGGGGAAAAAACATGATTCCATGCTTCTGTGCACACAGTTTATAATAAAAAATAAATACTGGCTCAGTTGTCCTAGTTCAACCCATTCAGAATGTTTGCTAGTTGAACTGCCTGCTCCAGGGAAAATGTAGAAAGGATAAGGAATATTGGGAAGATTGTACTGCTTTTCTTGTTTCTTTGCTGAGCAAAGTTTAACCTGCCTGGTGGGCATTCCGTTTGTTTGCGACTTGGTATCTCCCTTGAATACTGAAATACTGCAATAAAATTTGATACTCACACCTGGGATAGAATTCTGTGTATCTTGTTTTGACACCAGCTGAACACCTTCACCTATTGTCAACATAATGTGATCTCTCCCTTGAGCACTATGATACCCAAGTAAAACGTATGTATACATATTTGTGACGTAAGTCTTAGATTTTAGGCTCAGACATCCTGTAACCCATTTTAAAAATGGTGTTGGATGTGTTGTGTAGGAATGATGCAAAATGTATTCCAGTGGATATATTGCAAGACATGATGCTATTTGAAAATTGTGCCTTACTAAATATATATTGAGTGGGCACATGAAAATGGTCTGAAGAAGCTTTTATGCATAGAAGTACTGATAAACCCTCATTGTTTTTCTAGCTACAAATTGACATAGCCTCTTGTTCATCTTGTTAATGAAAGAAATCTTTTTTGCCCCCTGCAGCATATTTTTGTCACTGGCAGAATACATAAAACTGAAGGAGTTCCTCTTCATGTATGTACCTATTGAAGTACTGAAATCTGCTAGGGTGGTCCTCTGTGTCCCATCAGTGAGAGCAGCAGTTTATATGTAGAAGTGTAAGAACATCTTATACGTTGCCCTGGTCCTGGAATGCCTTCCCCTTGGATGCTAATATTGGCTTCATTTTGCTGCCTAATTAAACTTCAGCTATTCCTCGGAGCTAAGTGAGGATCATGGCCTGACTTAGGTTATGGATTTATGTTATGCTGTACAGGGTTTTAAATAGTTTTAAATAATTTTTTTTTTACAAAAAATACTTATTTTTCATTGCTTTCTTGCATATGCCCAACCCTGACATTTTGTTATGTGAAGGGCAGGATATAACTATTTTAATAAATAAATCTATCTATATCCTTGCATTGCACCCTGAAATTTTTCAAATTTGATTAAAATGCAGAGTGTATTATGTGGATATGTGGCATACTTCTATGGAGGAGAAAGTAATTGTATGTACTTTAGAGGCTCTCACAGTCACCAGTTCTAAATGCTGGCGAATAAGTTCAGCACATATAAGGGGGCTTGCTCAAAAGATACTGCTCAGTTGGCATGGCTTCAGTAAAACACTAATGGGCCATTTGGTGTTTTCTGTTATTTCCAACCAATGTCAGATGTTGCCAAAGCAAGTTCGTTGCTTCAGAGAGCCCACATGATAATTATTCATACGGAATATGAATTTACAGGTTAAAAAAATAATAAAAAGGGTTTGTTTCAATTGCCACCCCTAAATAATCCTGTAGAGTTTTTCTAGCAATCTGTTTTTTGTCAAAAGAGTGAAAAAAACCTTGAGCTTTCAAATTTCAGTGGCTTTAAAAGAAAAGATCAATGATGATGCTGAGGATGATGGTGAGGAGGAGAGGTTGACATAATTGTGGTAGTTAGAGACTAAACCTAGGGTTGCGCTAGTAGATGTCTCCTAGTATGACAGAACTTTCTTCTCCTCTCCTCTGCAGACCTCTGTGCTGCTAAGAAATTTGCTGTGACGTGGTTTCTAGTTTTCAGAGAGGGTTTTAAGAGTGCTTGAGAGGCTATATATTTTCACAGAGAGAAGCAATGCCATTGAAGTAGTGACATCTTTGTACCCTGTCCTTAGTTAACTCCAAGACCTAAAGTAATTTGCATTTGAGTATCAGTTGCTAGGGAAGAATGGCCACAGAAGATATAGACATCTATTTGGCCTCTTCAAGAAACCAGTTGCTTGAAGAGATGGACTCTTTCTGTGATCCAGTAAGTCCTTCTTATTGTCTTAAGAATAAAACAGCGAGAAATAGTGAGAAGATTTGCAGGGATCAAAGGGTAAAGGCAAAACAGTTGAAAACACAGGGATTCTCTTTGCAATATGCAGTTGCTGATGTAATCATAAACAGAACTTGCAATGTGCAAGCTACATGTTATGGTAAATCTATTGTTTGACAGAACCACAGCAACTGCGCTGTGTGTGCAAAGGAATCTTGTGACACCTTTGAAACTGAGAGAAAGAAGTTGGTAGAATGAGCATAAGGGAGCCTAGACACCTCATTCTATGCATCTGGTGAAGTAGACTCAGGCCATTTCTGCATGACATAGCACTAGCAATAGCATAGGTATTTTTATACCGCGTATCAGCTAAGTGCTCTCCAAGTGGTTTACATTGTGTTAGCTAATTGCCCCGAACAAGCTGGGTACCCATTTTACTGACCTATGGAAGGATGGAAGGCTGAGTCAACCTGGAGCCCGACAGGATTGAACTCACAACCTTGTGGCTGCAGTATCGGCATTTAACCACTGCGTCACCAGGGGTCCTATCCCACAACAGCAGTGGGTTGTTTCTGGTCCAGGAGCCATGCATGATGTCGTCACTATCCACTGCTATCCCATCCCCAAGAGTTGCAAAACTGCTTTATACCGTTTCCAGAAAAAATCTGCTAAGAGGCTCCTTTAGCCCTTCAATCCCGTCAGCCAGCTTAGTGTCGTACTGCAATACTTCTTGATAGTGCTTCCTGTCCTCCTGGATCCAGGAGTGGGTAGGGTATGGATGTGCCAAGCTTGTCCGTCCCCTCAGCGACTTCCATTGCGTGGTAACTTCAAAATCCTTCACCTCTATGTGTTTATTTTAAATTTCTCCTGTGAGTTAAAACTTTTAATTTTTTAAAAGACATTTTTAAGCATTATAGTGCAAAAGTGCAATAGTGTACTGGTGTGTCATGCCGTTACAACGTGCCGTACGGCTTCCAAACAAACAAACAAGCAAACGCCCAACCAGGGACAGTGGGGCAGGGTGAAGGCAGGGCAAAGAAGTGGCCAAGGATGCTGTAGTGCAGAAGGAGCACTGGTGGCAATACCGCTACTCACCTACTTAAGGCAGAAGGGTGCAGAAGAGAGTGTTTCTAACCTGCAATCATTGCATGAATGGCAATGCTGGGATTGTAACAGAAGAACGTCCTAATGGGGTATGGTGCAGAAAGGACCTTAGTTTACAAAAGCTTATATACCAACTTCTTTCATTTAGTCTCAAAGGTACTGTAATATTCCTTTGCATACTGATCCAGACTAACATGGCTGTGTCTTGGGGTTCTGCTCTCCCCCCCCCTGCATGTGTGTGTGTGTGGGGGGGAGAGTGCAGAGATAAAGAGACACAGGTTTGGGTTGCAGTGTTCAAGGAACCTTTTCTGTGTCTGCTTCAGTCCCAGCAAGAATCAGACCACCCACCCATACCTCTACACACATCTGGAATTTGGTAGGGGAGGCAGATTGCAACCATGGAGCATGGGGATCGTTCTGTTAGGACAGTTGGATGGCAGCAAGTCCTGATTTTAGTCTGCAGTCATAATCCGGGTTGAGGGCTTTGCACCTGAATTTTTTGCTTAAAGCAACATATTAAATCTAAAATGTATTTAACACACTCTGTCATTTGGCATTCAGCCACTTATAAAAGGGAAAGTGCAAAATGTCTGCAAAGGTATCATTTTCCAAATGTTGAAAGTAGATATGGAGAAGAATTTTGCCTTGTCTTGCATTTTTGAGTGAAGTGACACAATTTGCATTTCCTTTATTAATATATTTCCTCAGTTTTTCCATTGCAGTTCTCAGCTCAAAAAGCTGTGTATTAAAATTTTCTTTCTTTCTTTCTTTCTTTCTTTCTTTCTTTCTTTCTTTCTTTCTTTCTTTCTTGCCCTGCCACTCTTCCAATTCTGGATGTGGTGGCTTACAGCATCATTAAAAAATTAAAAATACAATAAATTTATTTTATTTTAAGGAGGGATTATCATTTAGGGATTTAGCGTATATTAGAGAAAATAATGTGAAAAATGGAAGTATAGAAGGAAAGCAGAGTATAAAATATATATATGTTAGGGGGAATTACATATAAAATAAAAGTAATCTCCACCTCCCTCTACTTTGTTTAAAAATGCACAGACAAGAAAAGAAGGAAAAAGAAAAGGAAAAGAAAGGCATGCAAAAACTAACATGGATCGGAAACAGCGCTGTCTATTGAAAGTGTTCTGCTCACTCTAGCAGCATGTTAGACTTTCACAGTGTGCTCTCCAGGGTGCTGTACTGTTTCTCCAGATGAGCAGGACTTGCCAGCTCAGTAAAGAGTCACAACATGTGGAAAAGGACAAAAGGGAGCAACTTGTGCCTGTGACTTTCATTTCAATGTGGAAACATTTGGCAGCAATTTCCACAGAGCTGTAAAGTCAGCTTTGGGACTCTATAATGGCCCTCATTACTGAAGAGCTTTTTCATAGGACCTGTAAAATACACATCCATGAGTAATCCCTCTATTCTGACCTTTGTTGCTGTAAGAATGAAAGGAAACTGGGGCTAGTTTTTTGAACCTCAGAAATTGAAGTTGGTTAATATATCTGTTAGGACCACTGTAGTGCCACAAAAGTGGTGTCTTACAACAGTCGTTTAGAAACTGTCTGCAAGGGATTTCAGTCTTATGCTGTTTTACTTCATCTGTTGGCATTTTAATGGAATTAGTAATTAAGTGGTTTTAATTCTGTGGATGTTTCTATTTCATATTAACAATAGCTTTGATATACTTTTACTAATATCTTTGTGTATGTTTTATCTGTTACAATTTTTGTAAGCCACTTTGTGTCTCAGTTTGGGGGAAATGGCAGGGTATAAGCAATGATGATGGAGATGACGATTATGATAATGATAAGTTATAGTAGTCATAATCACCATTGTAGTTCTTTTATATGCACATGCCTGATGATTGAACCATGCCAGAGGGTTCCTTCTCTGGCCATTTCCGCACTGGGCTGTTATAGTGCTATTATTCCACTTTCAACATCCTATGGAATCCTGGGGTTTGCAGTTTAGGGAGGGACCTTTGGGGCCCCTCTCTAAACTGCAAACCCCAGGATTCCATAGGATGTTGAAAGTGGAATAATAGCACTATAACAATCTAGTGTGGAAACAGCCTCTGTGTCCCACCACTGAGGTCAATACTATCTGAGCATGTGGGAGAGGCCCTTTTCAGCTTTGGCACTCTGATTTTTCAATGTCCTCCTTATTGGAGGCCCAATTGCTGCTCTTTTTTTTGTGTGTGGGGTGCCAGGTTAAAACCTAGGTCTTTATAAAAGCCTTTAGGGCTGAAAGATGTTTTCCAATATATGATTGGATACATGATTTTGTATTGTTTTAACTTAAACCTTTGGATAACTTTAAAAGTTAGACATGTTTTTAGAATTTTAAACTATTTTTACTGTGAGCCCTCTACTTTTGTGTCGGGTAGGGGCACAAGACACCCATGGAAGTGGGAAAAACATGAATGAAAATGAAAATCACAAATGCTTTTTTTTTTTAACCTGAGAACATTCCTCCAGGTCTTCTAGTGCAATTCTGTGATCAAACGTCTGGTAGAAGTGAGCCATAGAGTCATGCTTGAGGACCCAGCAGTGCCTAGAGAATTGTTCTCTTTAGGAATCACTAGATCCTCCAGTGCAGCTCTAAGGGCAATTAAAGTAAGATATTTTAAAAAAATAAAATAAATAATAAATAAAACAAAATAAAACAATCCACAAATAATCAAATCCACAAGTATTGAAACCTGTGAAAGTGGAAGGCCCACGGTATTGTTTTGAATTGCTCTGAACTGTTTGTATTAGTTTTATTTGTTTGCTGCCATGAGAGTTTATGATCTTGTTGTGGTGGTGTAATCTTTTGAGCATGCCAGAACTCTTGCTCGGGCAGAGTAATACAAAAATGAGGATGGGGAAAGAAACAAAAAGTCAAAAAATCTGGCCCAGTAGGTTAATCATTGTATATCTTTGTAGCTGTAAGATGGGTACTACAGGCTCAGTGAAGGGAAGGGCTCAATCCTCACTGACTAGATGTGGCTGATATCCTGAGAACATGCCTCATTTTGAGGTTCATGGAAGTGCACTTCAGAATCACACTTCTGTCTGTTCCAGATGCATAGATGGATTAGGACCAATTTACACATTATGACTGCTTCCTTACAACCATAGTATGTATATTGGCTGTTGTCAACTAGGAAATACATAGGCAAGTCACAGTACTATCTGTTTTATCCCCAGTATGCTGTTCTGTAGGAATGGCTGGTGAATTTGGTAGGAATGGCTGGTGAATCTGGGCTACATTAATCTGTAAACTAAGGGAAATTTACTGACAAAGAACGAGGAAGACTGGGGTTTTTTTGGGGGGGGGCAAAATAATTCATTAAAAATTAGTTCGTATGTAATTACATTATGTTTTATAAAAGCCTTCAAGAGTGAAGGCCCTGATGAAGATCCACATGGCTCAGTAATTGCTTTAATTAATATATTTATATTCAACCTTGAAGAAAGGTTCCCATATGGCCTCTAATCACTGACCTCTTCAGCTTCAGTAAGATGCCTGCCTCTTTCACTTTCTTTGTGGTGGTTCACCATGTGTACAGGCCTCACCACCTAACTGTCCACCCGTTCCTAAGTCCTTCTAAAAAATAATGTAAGGATTTTCCCGTGAAAAAACATACTGAAATATTTAGTGAATATTTCTGTATCTATAGAACTCTCTTTTCAAGTTTCTGTCACACTAATCTTTGGAACTACATGAACTTTTGTTAGATTTTTAAATAAAATCATGACTACAGTTATGCGTTAGTTTTCTTTTAGTGATGATATTTATTGAAGATTTTTTTTATCCCTTGAAGAAAGTACAAATCCACTATATTGATCGTTATGTCAGTGATAGTTCCTTTGTGGATATCAGCATATCAGTGGCAAGTACCATATCATGTCAAGCATGCATCATGACGCTCATTGCCAGAAAATGTGTCTGAATGATTTGGAATCCAAAGTAGTGTTCCAGTGATTTTGGATGTCATTTGTGTTATTGTATATTGTGTGTTATTTGGCCCTAAATGTAAGTTCTACATGCTTTTCTGTGTGATTATCATTAATGATAACGCATGAGGAAGACATTAAAATGATCTAGTAACACTTTTGAATATCAGATGCTGTGGGAGCAGAGGTCCGTCACTTCTCTGTCCTATTCTTCCTCATTATACTGATGGAATTTCTTCTGACAGTAAAACAGGGAGGCAGTGATTCCCCACTGCCCAGATTCTCACTTTTGAGATATCTTCCTTTTGACTCAATGAGTCTGTGTTGTTTTGTTAAGTGAATGATTCCAGATATGTTGTTAAGCCTAATTTTGATCTTGAAGATTAGTGTTCATACAAGTGTACGTAATTTAATCTTTTGTCATTTGGTTTCTGACCACTGGCATATGAGGAAATGTTAAAACATTTGGGGCTGTTCAGCTTAGAAAAAATTGAGTAAGGGGGACACATGACAAAGTCAGATAGAGTTACATGTGCTGTGGAGAAAACGGAAAACTTTTCTTCCTTTCTCATAGTGTAAGAATTCAGGCTCATTCACTGAAACTGAATGGTGGGACATTCAGGACGGACAAAGGGAAGTATTTCTTTATACCATACATACATTGTTCATGACAAGATGGTTATGACTTGGATGTCTTTAAAAGCGGGACTGGGTGAATTCATAGAGGATGGGACCATCAGTGGCTGTTGGTCAAGATGGGTAGCTAACACCTCCAGTGTTAGAGGCAGTGTGCCTCTGTATATTAGTTGCTGGGGAAAACAAGATGAGGGACTCAGTTGCACTCATATCTTGTTGGCTGTTTCCCATAGCAGCTGATTGTGTACTGTATGAACAGAATGATGATGGAGTGGATTTGTCTTTGATCCCATCCAACATGACTCTTATGTTCTCATGAGTCCTAAACTTAAGATGTGAATTGCCCCCATCAAAAATGCGGTGGTGATTTTGACATTTCGTTTCCCCCTCTGACTGCGCCACGCCACATCTGGTGTGGGGAGACGCCTTTGCTGGCCTCCCACAGAGGAGACCACATAGTTACTGTGCAACAAGGGTTGTGCCATAGGTAGAGAGGGGGTGGAGCTAGTGGGCCTCTTTTAAGGCCACACCACCCCTTCCTCAGCCTCTTTGGACTCATGGTGATGGTGGCGTGGTAGGCTGTTTGCAGGTCGCAGAGTTTTGGCGGCAGATCCAAAGGAAACTGTGAGGTTTGCATGCAGCTGAGGCCTTTGGTCAGGTGATATGGGCCTCAATGCCGCAGCTACATCTCGCATCACCAATGAAGGTGCCTCATGGAGGGGCGTGGGACTCTGAGTTTGCCCCGCTCATTCTTTTCCCCATTTTCCTTCATGACTTTGTTGCTTTATTCCACCTTCCCCCTTTCTGGTGTTGGCGGGGGCTTTGGGGAGGGGCGTGAGACTCTTGGTTCCCCCTCCCTTTCTCCCTCCCTCAGGTTCTTCTTCCCCTTTTTGTCCTGTTGCTTCGTCACCTCACTCCTCCTACCTCACACTTGTTTGCTAGCAGGTGGCTTCAGAGAGAGGCAAGGAACTCTTGGTTTCCTTCTTCCCTGTCGCTTTTTCTTTCTCTTTCTTTTGTTGCTCCATCACTTTATTCCTAGCAGCGGAATGAGCTCAGTGGGACAGAGTTAGACTGAAGATTTAAAGTCTTCAAATCCTCAAGTAGCCAAAGTGGCTCAGTGGGAAAATGTTGGAACAAAGACTAGAAGGTCACAAGTTTGATCCCAGCCTTTGGCTGTTCCCTCCCTTTTGTTTGTTGGTTTGGTTTGTAGTTAGAGCCAACTTGGTCAAGCACGTGTTAGTGGGAGGGAGGGGCTAGCTCCCCTGTTCTATTATTGTTTTGGGATTATTTTTAATTATATATATATATATTCTTTTGCCTTTCCTTCCTTTCCTCTCTCTCCTTCCTATTATTTGTTTTCAATCACCGCCTGTAATTGTTCATTAATATGTTGGAGAGACAACAAGCAATACATACATGTACAAATAATGCCTATAGTAGAATGAATCCTTAGTATACTTAGAGAGAGAGAGAACAACTAATGCACAGGTATACGTTATAATTAGCTGGGAGCAGGAAGTGAAGGGAGAGGATGCAGTGTAGGGGCACACACAAACACACATATATATGTAGATGGGTGTGTATTAATAATAATGAATAAATAAATAGTGAAATAAAATAAGACCTTAAGGAATAGGTGGGAAGGGTAGCTGGCATCAAAAGTTTTGGCAGTCTGATAAGTTAGAACATAATTAAGTTCTAAATTAAGCAGCAAAGTGGCTCAGTTGGGGCAATGTGAGAACAAAGACCAGAAGTTCCTGGGTTTGATCCTAGCCTTTGGTTGCTCCCTCATGTTTGTTGGTTGGTTTGGTTTGTAATTAGAGCCAACTTGGTGGAACACGTATTAGCGGGTGGGAGGGGCCACCTCCCCTGTTTCCTGTTCTGTTATTGTTTGTGTGTGTACGCGCGCACGTGTGTGTGTGTATCTCTTTTCCCTTTCCTCTCTCCTTCTCATTATTTGTTTTCAATCACCTCCCCATGTCGTTTATTAATATTTTTGAGACAACAAGCAATACAGACACATTCAAATAATCACTATAGTAGAATGAAACTCTAGTATACTTAGAAGGAGAGAATAACTAATACACAGGTATACATTATAATTGACTGATGGCAGGAAGTGAAAGAAGAGGAGACGGTGTGCACGCATGGACACACACACACACACACACGTGTGTATGTGTATTAAAAATAATGAACAAATAAATAGATTAAGTAAGACCCTAAGGAATACAGGGAAAGAGTGGCTAGCATCAAAATTTTGGTAGTCTGAAGCATAATTTAATTCTAACTTAAGCAGCCATAGGGAGCTCAGTTGGGAAAAAGTTGGAACAAACACCAGAAGATCCTTTGAAGATGCTAGCCACGGATGCAAGTGAAATGTCAGGAGCAAATACTAATAGAACACAGCCTCAAAGCCCGTGAAAACCCACAGCAACCTAAAGACCAGAAAGTCTCTGGTTTGATCCTCGCTTTTGCCTGCCCACCCTTTTGCTTGGAAACTCAGAACAAAGAATTGCTCCTTATCTCTAAGTAGGACCAATGAATTCCCTCCTATCTCTAAGTAGGGAGTAAATGTCCTTATATTGTTACAGATGGGCTGTGGCTTAGTGGCAGCAAAGATGCCTGCCAAGCAGAAGGTCACAGGTTCAAGCCTTACTATTGCTGCTTCAAGTAAGCTGGGGCAGACTGCCTTTTCTGGTTAAATTGAAATATTACATCCTGTACCTCTGCATTATCTGGAGCATCCCAGGCAACCTAAAATAGTGCAAACCCAAATGCTAAAATTGCCACATAGCTGTGGAGAGTTTCTCAAATTTAATCATGGATGAAAAGGAGCTAGTTATTCAGTGTCAACATTTAATGCCTAGCTGGCATAGGGCTCCGGAACGTTATGAAGGCTTTCTGCAAGGAAACCAAATAAAGCTTGTTCAAGTCCCTCTAGGTAACCATAGTTGAAATAGCACCAGTTAATGCGTATTACTTCAAAAAATGGTAGCAGTGTCATCACTAGGAGTGAGCTAAGTGGAACATAATGCATATTAATTTAACCACAAAGCCCGATGGACATCTTAAATATTTGGGTAATCAGGAATTCAGATTTAATTTGGGGATGAGAAAGGAAAGTCAGGAAATACATTTACTGAGATGAAAACAGCTCCAGATGGGCTCAACACAGGATCATGCCGGCACTGATCATGTGCTATGTATAATCCCTAATCATGCAGCACTGATGGATAGATGGTTAGAGTTCCCACCACCACCTTGATGTGGTATACCCTGCCCTATTTGCAACAGCTTGGGTTAAGAAGCAGGTTTAAAGCTAATGAGCACTTCAATACATAAAAATTGGAGAACCTGGATGCTTCCAGACAATATTTTTCATCACCCAAACTAATGTTTAAGGCGGTCATTTACAGACAGTCAGTTTCTGAATTGGGATTTCAGATTAAATGGGCAGGAATGCTGCAGGGAGAATGCAGGACAGAGGGAGGGAGCACGTACTCTCAAAATCTAGACAGCTTATATCCATACAATGCTAATCCAAAATTGAGAAGCATTTTTAGAATATAGGCATAATGCACAAGGAAATACCTTGGTACCACTTTTACCACCATACTTCTAGTCTTTGGATTCCTGGGATGTGTAGTTTGGTACAGTACTTAGAATTCTCTACCGGTGACTGAACTTATAACTACAGTGTGGATATAGCTTGGTAGTTTAGTTGTTAACCTGCGCACTGCTAGGTGATTTAATCTAAATAAATAAATAAATAACAACTGATTCTCCACACTACACATGGGAACCATCCAAGGTAAATTGGGATAGCCTTTTTTACGTTAGGAAGAATCATTTTTGCAGTCAATGGCACAGTTCTGGTCTGATACAGTCAACTTCGTGTTACTGGGAGAACAGAGTAATTCAATAAAAGTCCTGTGTTCTCAACAAACAAGCAAAGGAACAGTGCTCTGTGACATAGTTCCATGCCCAAACATTGTGCCCATGAACCGAGGTTCTTCCAGGCATTGGTGCGTACAGGAGAAACATCCTGCAGATGGAAGGCCTATGGAGGTTTAGCTAAGCATGATTGACTCCTACATGAATCAAACTGTTGATGGAATTGAGCTCCCTTTGGGTTGGTCTACCTCTTACAATACATCTTAGATGTTTTTTAGGGTATCTCTTCAAAACTGGAATACTTCCTTCTGCTCTGTATTACTTTAATGTATTCCAGAGCAATATTTATTGTAGGACTTGTTGGAGCTTTTCATGAGCATTATGTTTGCTCTACCCAGGAGCAGAAAACTAAACAACAACATTCCCTAATTGAATGAATAAATGTATTTAGTGGGCATCTAGTTTTGAGCCATCCCATCAGGCATTGTTGTCACCCACTGCCGCCACTGCTCTTCATATGGACCTTAACTATCACACATCCAGCATACTGACATTCAAAGCTTCCCACTGCAGAGACATACGTACATTTTAGCAAAGTTTTTGGCTGTTTGGTTTAACTGACTTCATTTCTCTTTTCTCTGTTCCCCTGTTGGTTTATAGATGTCGTGGGGCAATGCAATCGGTCCTGATAGCCATAGCATGACTTCCTGGACGGTGCAGCGGTATCAATTTTGCAGTGTATTCAGGGTTTCCACAGGTGGCCTGTTGCCATGATGGCTGTTGGGTGCAGCTAGCTGTCCCCTATGGTTTTGGTTATTAAATTGACGGTAATGACCTAGACTCATTACTGTTGATGGCCTTGGAGCACCATAGCCTCCATCTGATGTTTTTGTTTGTTTTTGTTTCTATTTTTGATGGTTTTGATCACTTGCCTTGGCTGCAGAGCACCCTAGAGCCTTCAGTTCGGGTGTAGGCCATTCGCCTGATAGTGATGGCCTGGGCTTGCTCAGGGGCGAGGCCTTGGAGTGCTGTGAGGCCTCCATCTGATGTTTGGCCATTCACCTCAGCAGTAATGATCTTTGACCACCGTTGGCCTCCACTTGAGGTTTTGCTTGTTTATTTTGGGAGCAAGGCCTTGGAGTGCTGTGGGCTTCCACTGGATGTTCTTTCTTTCTTTCTTTCTTTCTTTCTTTCTTTCTTTCTTCTTTCTTCTCATTCGCTTTGGCCTTGGAGCACCTTGGGCCTCCGTTTTATGTTTTGGTCATTCTTCTGATAGTAGTATCCTAGGCTTGCTGATGACCTTGGAACGCCATTGGCCTCCTCTTGATGTTTTGGTCATCTACCCTGGTGGTAATGACTTAGGATTGCCGTTGGGCAAGGACTGGAGTGCCAAGGGCCTCCATCTGATGGGGGTCATTCAACTTGGTGGTAATGACCTAGGCTCACTGGTAAGTGAGGCCCTGGGATGCTGTGGGCCTCCACTTGATGTTTGGGTCATCTACCTTAGTGATAATGACCTGGGCTTGCTGAAGGGCAAGGCCTTGGCCCTTCGTCGGATGTTGGCATGGTCTGTTGCCTATATTGTTCTAGGAGCACCAGGGGCCTCCACCTCATGTGCAGGCCATTCACCTGGGAGATAATGACCTTGGACTGTTGAAATGACAGGCTTTGACTATACAGGCCATTCCCAACATGTGGCTCATTCTTGACAGATGGCCAGAAGTGTGCATCACGTGGCACGCAATGATCTCAACCCATCGAGTTTGCTCAGTGCCAAGCAAACAAAGAAGTCTGTAACGTGATCAGACAGGGCTTGGGTTATTACATTCCCCACCTCGGCATAATCTGCTAGAGGCCTGCTCTGTGTGGGCGGATGGCATTCATTTGTCACTGGAAGTCAATGAAATTTTTCTTCAGGATCTGCAACAAGGCTTGTAAGCTTCTATGTGTTTGTTGGGGGGATAAGGACTAAGTAGACGCTTGCCCTTATCCGTGGCGGGAAAGAGGAGGGTCTGAAGTCTTTGGTGAGTACCTGTGGCACCCTATGGTGTAGGACAAGCTTCAGGAGCTCTCCCGTCTTGTGACTAGGCAAGGGAGGATGATGATGATCGACTTGTCCTTGGGGCGGGCCCACAGTTGGCTCTCACTTCGGGGCTTGTGAGGCAAGGAGGGCGTGGCAGGGGGCTCGCCTTCCAGAAAAAGGGGTTGGCTGAAGTTCGGTTCAGGACCCAGTATCTTGCCCAAGGGAGGTTGGGGGATAGGTCAGGTGCTGACCCCTTGCCTTAACAATTCCCTTTGTGTTGACCCCCCTTCTCTTATGTCACAAAGGTCAAGGCCCAAGTTCAAGTTCAAATTCATGCTAAATAGGCATATAATAAATTGCCTGAGTTCAACCAAAGCTCTGTGTGTGGTCTCTTCATTTCGTGGGTTGGTCGACAATAAGTGGGTGATTTATTGACCTGCCTGAGGGTCATTCTGTGACCAAAAGTGGGATACAAATTTGTATTTTTTATTGACATGAACATGAAAGTTTCATCTGTTGTGATTGATCTGAAATACCTTGTTTGTCTATGCAAGTGACAAGTGTGAGCTTTTAAACCAACCCCACGTTTGGCTCTGATAAATGCTTGCCTTACTTTGTTGTGTGGACTACTGTTTTCTATAAAAAGGGTAAACAACATATCTGCAGAGCAGCGTATTTTTAATTTACTCTTTGTATTGCATTCCAAACTAATTAGGATTTGGTTAGTCCAAGGGCTATTAATTACTGGGATTTCAATTATAGCTATGCCGCTTTCTCCAAAACTAACAGAAACTCTGTTATTAGACACTCTTTGGTAATATATGGCAATTGCTGTGTAAGGATTGTTTTAATGTGACAGTTTTAGAGAGTCCTTTTTAAAAAAAATGGTGGCTGAGGTGACAATTAAGCTTTATTCCCAAATGGATATGGCATCGTGAGATTCCATGAGTGCAAGGAGAAGCCTCATATGACAAAAGAAAGGATTATATCTTGTGTGATGATGGACAATTTAGGGGGATATATTTCTTTTGTGAGATGAAAGCTTTAGGTCTTTAGAATAGCCATGCAGCCATAGCTGTATGGAGCCCTGCATGGCCATTCTTAGGAATGGCCATGCAGCCATAGCTATATGGAGAAAGGATATGAAAAACATTTAAAAAATTCTCTGAATTGGTCAGAATTGCCTAGCTTACTTGAAGACAAATCTGTAATAGCACTAACTTGTGCAGGGTGGGAACCTGCTGAGCTAGAGATGGGTTGGAGCTGCTTGGAAGTCAAGCAACTTCTAATGTTGCTGGAAAAGAAGCCACAGCTCTTCCTACTTCTGGTTTCCTTGAAGCAGCTGCTAGAAAAGAAAATAGGACCTTGCAGGTTTCAAGAGTGGTAGATTTCTGAGTTCATTCACATCAGCAAGAGATGAAAGATTTCAGTCCCAGCAAGTGCTGGACTTGCATTTATTTTGGCAGCAGGAATTATTGCTTTCAGAGATTAAAGTAACCTTTTAGATTTGATGCTCATCAAAGATTATACCTGTATGCTGGGCTTCTTGTACCTGCTTCCATCCCACTTCCCATTTTGAAGTCATTGACTTCAACAGCAGCTTTTGCTGCAGATTGCTGAAATCTTGCTGAAGTCAGCAGCACTAACACTGCATTAGAGTATTCTTTTTCAGGGAAACAGATGCAGTTGTTCTCATACAGTTTCTAGATAACCTAGCACTGTTCAGTATTAAGCAAAAGATAGAACTGCCCTCTTCCAGTTTAGCTCAATCTGCAATGCAGTTGTGTCATTTTTTTAAAGCTAGGAGATTGTTCTTGCGACTTTCTATGCCTTCAGTTCCCAAAGTATGGTCTGATAATAAGAAGAGGTGATTTTTTATTATTTTTTTAAGAAAAGAAGTAATGCATTTCTTGTCCTGCGTTAAGTGCTTTCATCATGTTACTAAATAACCACAAGGCAGTGGCAGCTTGTCACTTTCATGTCCATGAGGCATTGATTGCACTGTATTTTGGGGATAACGTTCAGCATCTTCATTACTCCTTAACATTTAGGCTGCAATCCAGAGTGTCTTCCTCACATTCATGAAAGCCATCAATCCCCACACCCAATTCTGCTACTAGGAGTCCATAAATATGTGGAATGAGATGATATGATTTCCAGATAAGGAGAAACTAGAGTGGCAGTATCTCCACAGCATTAGTTATTAAGCAGTTGAAAAAATTCTTAAGCACTAAGTTAATTTATCACAAACTTGCAATTTTCCACTGAAGTGTGTTGTGGTTCAGTTGTTCAGTGACTCCCACTTTATTTAAATGAGTGTCCCTTGATCTCTAAATTTATTTTCCCACTCTCCTAGTTTAGTGGACCATTTTCATTTTTCTTCTTCTAACACTAAGGTCCTCTTCAGATGTTTTAAAGCCTTTTTGCCTGGAGAGTCCTCCAATGGATATATCATGTTAATAGGCACTGCTACCCCACTGGAAGTTTATGGGAATACACTGAACCATAATGCACTGGAAAGTGGCATCTGTAAGCTCTAGCAGTGGCTATTTTAAACAGCAGTTTCCTCCTCATGATTGAGTCTATAGGGATGTTGTGCATGAAGTGTGAACTGGTCCACAAATCTGCAAAATTATTGAGTATATTTAGGTTTGCTTCATTTTTCTTCAGTGGACTGACTTTTTTATGTTCACTGCAGTTAATAACACAGATTGATTAACTGGGAATTCCAGCTTTCACCTGAATCTGGCTTGAAAGGGAGGTGGCATTCCTTTGGACAGTCACTAGCTGTTTTTATTTATAGAGTTTCAGATTTGAGCCAAAGGCATCTGTCAACCTGGAATCAGAAGTTGATAGCCAGGGCTCAAGCCATAGGTCAGACCAAAATAGCAAACCAAAAGTCATAACAAAACAGAGATAAGTATGCCTGTAAATTCCCAAGCCAAATCCCAGCCTGCACAAGAAGCCTATATAGCCCTTCCTAGTGAGAAGAACAAATGGCCAACATAGATAGAACAGAGTCACTCTTACTGCTAAGAATTCTTTACTATCCAGAGTGAAATGAAATCCGTTCCAGTAACACACACACACACACACGCACAAAACTAAACAACAACAATAACAAAAGATTAGATGCAAGCCAGATACAAAGGTGTGAAAGAGACAATATACAGTATGTAGATATAGACTTCATAGATATGCATGCCTTTTTAAACACCTGCATAATAAATAGGACAACAACATTCGATACATTTTGCAGCTCACTCTTAAATATGGTGGCTGCTGGTGGCTCTCATATTAATGGAGTAGTAAATCAAATCAAAATTTTCATCCTAACTTTAGAGGGACTGTTTTGGAAATAGGGTTCAGTACCTTGGATAGCTCCTGTTAAGTTTAGACTAAGCCTAGAGAGGATTCACTGCTCCACTGATATGGAAACTACTAGCTGCCGCTGCCTTGTTATGCTGTGTGGGGTTTGTAGGACACATAAAAAAAACTCTCATGAAATTCAATAGGATTGATTCCCAAATAAGTGGGTTGTTTTTAAAAGCAAGGACCATAGCTCAATAGTAGAACAGAAACACTGTATGCAAAAATGCCAAGTTCAGTAGCCAACATTTCTAGGCAAAATTGAGAGCTTACGAAGATGTTAGATACATTTCCACACACAGGCTAGACATGAACAGAGCCAGAAACCTTTGCAGTTTGGATTTGCAGTGTGGATTAAGTCTATATAGCTATTCTTTTTCTGAGTATGTGCTTTTTATCTGGAGAGATTAAACCAGGCTCGTGGTGAACCTGGTTGTTAAATCATATATTACAATCAAAAATATAATTAGAGAAGTCCCTTCTCAAGGATTTTGGTAATGTGGAAGTTCCAGCTTGTGAACAAAGAGCAATATAATGGCATACAGTAGAACTCAGGAATATGAAGCAGGTTGGACAACGACTAGAGCGCAACTGTCGGAAATCTCGACTCTTATCTGACAGGACACGCTATAGAGAATTCCTTCATTCCTATGGAGTGGCAATAGATGCAGTGAAGAAGACCTTCTTCTCTGCACATATTGCGTCTGCGACTTCTCGTCCAGCGGAGCTGTTCAGGGTGGTAAGGGATCTGACTCAGTTACCCACTCCCCTGAACTTGCTGTTAGAACCTAGTGTAGCTTGCTGTGATGCTTTGAATAATCATTTCGCAGATAAAATCTCTCAGATAAGAGCCGACTTGGATGCCGGTGTTATAGCAGAGGTTACAAATGGAGTGTCCGGCGACTCCGTGAACAGGATTATACTGGATCAGTTTCAGTCCGTGAGTACCGAGGACATAGACAAGCTCCTTGGAAATATAAGAAAGACAACTTGCCCTCTTGATCCCTGCCCTTCATGGCTGGTCGTCCAGGGAGGAGTGGCAATTAAGGCTCATTTAAGATATATTATTAATGCATCCTTCAGGGAGGGCAATTTTCCAGCTTGTTTAAAAGAAGCGATTATATGGCCGCTTCTAAAGAAAGCCCTCCCTAGATCCCCTGGATATGAATAATTATAGACCAGTCTCCCATCTTCCATTTTTAAGCAAGGTGATTGAGAGGGCTGTTGGTCTTCAGCTCCAAGCTGTCTTGGATGAAACAGATTATCTAGATCCATTTCAAACTGGCTTCAGGGCAGGATATGGAGTCGAGACTGCCACGGTCACCTTAGTGGATGATCTTCACCTAGGTATCAACAGGGGAAGTGTGACCCTGCTGGTACTCTTGGACCTCTCAGCGGCTTTCGATACCATAGACCATGGTATCCTTCTGGAACACCTGAGAGGGCTGGGGATCAGGGGCATTGCGCTTAAGTGGTTCCGGTCCTATCTCTCAGGTAGATACCAGATGGTGATGCTTGGGGACAGCTGCTCCTTGAAAAAGGAGCTTAAATCTGGCGTCCCTCAGGGCGCCGTCCTGTCCTCAATGCTATTTAACATCTACATGAAACCGCTGGGAGAGATCATCAGGAGGCATGGAGCAAGGTGCTATCAGTATGCTGATGACACCCAGATATACCTCTCCATGCCTTGGATAATAGCATCAACTAAGGGTGGCATCTCGCCTCTAAATGAATGCCTTGAAGCAGTAATGGATTGGATGAGGAAAAACAGACTGAAGCTGAATCCAGATAAGACGGAAGTACTCTCTGTTAAGGGCCCTAGCCCAGGTATGGAGGTCTGTCACCTGTTCTAGACAGGGTTACACTTCCCCTGAAAGACTGTGTTCGCAGCTTGGGGGTGCTCCTGGACTTGCCACTTCGGATGACAGCTCAAATTGATGCGGCAGCCAGGAGTGCCTGCTATCAGCTCCGGCTGATACGCCAGCTGCGCCCCTTCCTGGAGCTGGAACACCTAAAAACAGTGGTGCACACGCTTGTAACTTCATGGCTCGACTTCTGCAATGCGCTCTACATAGGGCTACCCATGTGCTTAGTCTGGAAACTTCAATTAGTTCAGAATATGGCAGCCAGGTTGGTCACTGGTATACCTAAAACTGACCACATAACACCAATTCTGAAGTCTTTACATTGGCTGCCTATTAGTTTCCGGGCACAGTACAAGGTGTTGGTTCTTACCTTTAAAGCCCTTTATGGCTTGGGGCCAGCCTACCTGCGGGATCACCTTCTCCCATATAATCCGCCTCGCATACTAAGGTCCTCTGGGAGGAATTTACTGCAGCCAGTCAGAACTAGGTTGGCTGCAGTACCCAGAGGACCTTCTCTTCTATCACTCCCAAGTTATGGAATGGCCTGCTGGAGGAGACCTGGCATATTACCAGTCTTGACTGCTTTAAAAAAGCAGTCAAGACTGTCTCTTCCGACAGGCCTTCCCAGACTAGTACTCCACCGACTCCCACCAACTGTCCTCCTGTTTTTTAATGTAGTTAATGTGTTTTAGGGGGTTGGTTTTAGATGGGTTGATGGGTGGGGAGGATTGGTTATGTTTTAATGCTTTTAATGTATTGTTGTAGTACTGCCTCGATCCATGGGGAGAGGCAGGATGATGATGATGATGATGATGATGATGATGATGATGATGATGATAGGGCCATGGGCAAGAATCTTGTCATAGGATGGCAAATTCCATTGTCAACCTATGGACAATGTGGCTAAAAGTAAGTAATTCACTCTTACTGAATGATAGTAAAGGTATCAGTTGATTACATTTTTGGTCATTATAATGGTAGCCACTCATCTTATTTCTAATCAACAATGGGGCATTTCATAGAACAGAATTCTTGGATATATTTTGTTGCTTCATCTGCTGAGTAGGATGGAAGCACCAAACTGAATGTGAGTTACCGTAACAGTTCTGCACCAATGCCTGCTTATAGACTCATAACAAAGGAGATTTGAAAGTGACTTCACAATGTTGAGTCTTGTTAGAAGCTGTTAGAACAGGAGGTTAACTTTGGAGTCACTTTACCTTAATAATTTTTATTTAAATTAAATTAGCTGTGCAAAATTGTGACATAAATTGAATTAGAGCTGGAGAGAGACTGAGACCATCTGGTTCCTTTTCACAAGGATCACTATATGACATCTTTTGATCCCCATTCTGAAGTTAATTACCGATACCTTTTCTAATATCCATTTTTCATAATAAGACTGTTGAGTTTAACTCAGGTTATTTCTACTTGGTACATTGTTGTATTCTCTACAGATCACTGTTCATATTTCTATGTATTGACCACAGCTTATATTATAGTACAGAATTACTTACAAATAATTAAAAGTAGGGTTGTGAGAGTTACAGCACACTCCTCATTTGGTCCTAGGAAATACTACTGGGAAATAATCCCATTTGGTTTATTAACAGGAGTATGTTGGGTTGAACTTTTATTCAAAGACACCTTCCATTTTTGTCACCCCCCTTTTTTTAAAAAATACAGCCAACATATCTTTGTTCATTTCTTCTGTATCTCTCACAACACAAGGGATCACTAACCCCATGTGATGGTATCATACTTCTGTGTATTTTCCTTCTGCCAGCTGTCTTCTGCTGGATGCCACTGGTAAGGAGAGGATTAGGTAGTTTCTGATAACATGGTGACAATTGTGAATGCTCCTGAATATTGTAAGGGGAAAAGAGAGGACATGGAAGTGCTGTTTCAACATCTTCCCTGTCTTGCATGGTGCATGTAATTAATTATGCCCTTTGCATAGTGCTTTTTAACCTTTTTTGAGTCTGAAACTCTCTAAGAAGTGAAGTTAAGCCCCCTTTCTAAGAAAAACGTATATAAATACAGTTTTCAAAGTAACAGGAAAGAAATTGAAGAGAAAAAAAAATATCATTTTTGCATCTAGTTCATGGAACTTCTTCATGGTCCCTGGAATACAGGTTAAGAATGCATGTATTAGCATGCAGTTTTATGATTTTTTTTTAAATACATTTCTTATTCTGCTGTTGCATGTGAGAGTATTCAAGGAGCAGATCAGATTTTTCCCCTGCAGCTTCAGATGTTCTTAGTACTATTCACTAGGTCCAGATTTAGTGTTCTTTAATTGCTGTTGATATTTCAGTTTTAATGGCAGTGCTTTACGCACTACCTTCTCTCTTTTAAAAATTGTTTGAAAGTGAGGTGTTTTTTTTTTTTTGGTGACTGCATAAATTTTCATTGTCTTGAATGGTTTATGTACCTTACTTTGTATAGGGTGGCTTTTGGGAAAGAGGTGATTCGTTGGTATTAAAACTGAAACGAGTTAAACGAACACAGGCGGCAGGTGCTGGCATTTAAGGCAGCTCTGTTAACACATTCTGACTGATTCCATACTGTGCCCTCTCCAAACAAACAGGATCTTACCTTTCTCCAGTGACATCATCCCACTGGGTAAAGGACTATGTCAAAACATTGGCAAGGCCCCTTTGAGGCATGAGAATCTGCCAGTGTAATGCCAGTGTTGCACAAACTGAGATGTGTCATTGCCTTTAATGAGAGAGATTAAAGCTCTTTCATGATAAGTTAACAAACAGGCATGAAAATAAAATGTCATACTGGGAAAAGCAAGCTCTCGTGAGACCTTAAAGAACACGAACAACTACAAAAGACTGTAGAAGGATTACAGAGAGATATTTCAGAAGGGATAGAGAGGAGGATCATAGAACAGGCTTCCCCTCTTTTTTTTAACAGCTTAGGGACTGGAGCACTGTCAGAAAATGGAATTGCTGAAAAGTGCAATGCATTTACTGTACTGTAGGGAGCATGAAGGATTTATGGAGGCTCACTTGGGCTGACCGTGTGCTGCTTGCAAAGTCTCAGCTGGCTTAGTGCCTTCTGCCTCACAGCTTGCTTTGCAAGCTCTATGCATGTATGAATGGTTTCAAGTGAGCCTCTATATTCAGGAAGAACTGATAAAAGAGCGGAACTCCCATTGAATTAATAATGGAACTTGTCTTTAGTTTGGAAGCATCAAAAGAACAGGCTGTCAGATAATGAGGCATCAAAAAGTGGGGCCTTCCTGTGTGCAGGAACTCATTTCAAACATTTTAATGCAGGAATGAGGAGAATACAACCAATGACTAACACATGATGGCCCCGTGGGCTGTTTTTGTGACCTCCTGGCTCCCCATTTTTACAGAGAATATTCTCATTTATTGGTCTCAGAATGCACTGAAGTGCCAATTAGGTGTGTGAGAGGCAATTTTGGCATTTTACCTGCTCACTAGGCTCATTTTAAGCCTAATAGAGGACTTCCATCCAACAGGAAGTGATTTGAAAGTCAACTTCTGGGTCACCTGTTGTTGGGGGAAAAAGATCTCTCCTGTACATAAAGTATCCCAGGGAGGGCCATAAATATGATGAAAGTATTCCCTACATCTCTTAGGTGGCATTGGGGAAAAAATAATTTGGAGGGGAATACAGTCCTCTAAAATATCTAGGAGTTTGATGCAATCCCCCAACCCCTGACTGTTGCTCACTCTTGGTCTTAAGAACATATGAGGTGAACAGAATTGCCCTAGCTACTGATGACCAAAACATGTGTATTGTAACATCTTCAGCAGTCTCTTTGAAGATGTGCAGTTGTGAACATTGGAATACTATGTAGATGTATTCCTATGTTCCTACAGAGGACATACGTCCTTGGATGGAACTTGCTCTCTGCAGCTGGGACCCCTGTCTCCCTGCAATGTATGTTCATTAGAATTTCTGAAAGAAGTGCGCTGGTTAAAAGGTATGACAGACTTGCCTAGGAAGCTGCCTTAGAGCAGATTGTTTGACTATTTGGTGTAGGGATGAGGAACTTTTTTGATCCAAGGCCCAAATTCCAATTTGGAAAGGGTCTCAGGGGATGCATTTCAGCACAGGGTGGGTTGAAGTAGATGGAGTGGGGCCAAGGCAGGGCAGGTGGAGCCAGATGTGTTTTCTAACTGATCTGGACATTTTTCCACTTAGCAGCCTTTTCCATTTGACTTTTAAAAATTATTTATTGTGCACTGAGAAAGGTCAACGATTCTCCCAGCTACTTTTATTCCCAAGTGATGCAACTTTTTTCTTCTTCTTGGTTGTAAAACATGATAGGTGCGAAGGTCATGAAACAGGCTAAGGCATATAAGATGTACTGCTTATTACTACAGTTCATCAGAACAGAATGAGTTGGATCAGTATCTGCCTTCCTTTGGTGAAAACACTCTACTTGTGGAAGTTCCTTTACCTAATTTTGGCATATTTTATTCTCCTGCTACATTTCACTCTGCTTAAAAGGGCATCCTGACCTTCCATGTGTATCATTTTCAAAGGGCTGCATGGACCACCATAGGAAGGAAAGGGCAAGGGACATCTCCTTCTGCCAGCCAAATTTCAGTTGCCTCTATCCAGATTCACTCCAGTGTGAATAGGGATCACCCTTTAAAGGAGTCAGTGGATCAATAAACAGAGAAGCTGACATCACCACTTCTTTTTCAAGATACAGAGCCCAAGCACTCAAATGCAATAGAAAAATAACAAATGCACTGTTGGCACTTGGTTGAGAGTAATGGAGCCTGGCTCACTGAAAGATGACATCACACTTCAGGGAATTGTGATAAGCCATTTACCGGAAACATCCAAGTCATGCAGGATAAACTTTGACTTCTGACTTTGACCTGTCTTGGACAAATGATTGAATTGTAAATGATGTCTTTTGTGAATTAGCAAACAGGGATACAAGTAGCAAGTGGTTATTTTTATATATCTATATCTACACACACACACACACACACACACGTATATATGAATACTGTATAAACTTTATAGGCATGCACTCAGACATGAGTCCCATATATTTCAGTGGAACTTCTTCTACCTTGTACATAACTATCACAATCTGCATTTTTTTGCACTCAGTTTATTTCTGATTTCACTGCTTACCCCATTCTCCCATTTGGCTCTGTCAACTTAGGATAGCACTTCATGTATCCAATGACGTGGACTGAAGGAAGTGGTGCTCAGAGGGATGGTCCTCAGACTAGTGCTGTTCCAGAAGTTACCGGCTACTGTTCCAGGACAAGTTGCCAGGAAGCAATATTGTTTATTTATTTAATTTATGTCCTGCCTTTTTCCTGACAAGGGAACCAAGGTGGCTTACAACAGATTGAAACAAGATATACCTAAAAAGCTGCTTCCCTTTCACACTATACAATTATAGCACCATGATCCCACTACAACTGCCATCACAACCTCCTACAGAATCCTAGGATTTTCTGTTTAGAGAGGAATATTTCTAGTTCTCAGCCAGAGAGGTCAAATTCTCCACCAAGCTAGAAACCTCAGGATTCCATAGGATGTTGCCATGAGGGTTAAGGTATTATAATTGTGAAATATGAAGAGGGACTCTAATAATACAAAAGTTAAAAAAAACCGTTACATTAAAATCAGCACTGATTTAAAACAACATAAAATCATTCAAAAACATAACAATCAGGAGAAAAAGCACAACACAAATCTTCCATTAAAGAGACCCAAAGTCTCTACATAAAAAAGTGTTGTGCTTTAGCTGCTAAGGGAAGAGGAGCAGAGAGGAGGCATTAATCATACGGCAGAAATATTCTACTAGCCCCTGAAATACAGAGGTGGGGTGGGAAATAGCCAGTCTGCCACCACAAATAACTTAAGCACTGGTACTGCTATAATCATGTGAGATAATAAAGATCTTTGTCTTTAAACTGACGCACAAATAACTTTGTTGTTTTTGCTGCACAGAAGATGCAGCCCTCCAATGAAGCTGGATAAATCCGCTGTTAAAAGGCAGTGGAGTGGATGTAGATGGGCAATTTGTGATTTTAGGAAGACCTCTATTTTTCTGCCTACAACAGGTGCTCAGGAGAACCTCAGCAACCATGTTCCCTCACTGCAGCAAATGTGGACCTTCTTAAAGAGAGAGCATGGAAAGGCATGCTTTCTGAGAATTGCACCAGCTGTGAAAACCAGCCAGTTTAGTTCTCCAGAGAGAGGCTGGGGTCGTTAGGAGGTGACCCTGTAAGGATCTTTCATTGTAGGAAGACATTATGACAGAAGATCATGGATGGCTGCCCCTCCCATTAATGTCTTAATCAAAAGAAGAACCCACCAAAACGAGGCATTATTGCTTCAGAGTCAACAGCTGTCTGGAAAGGTGTGCTGGCTGCTTTTTGTGGCCAGCATAGCTTTCCTAACAACATACCTGACGGACAAAATAGACAATATAATAGCATGTGGCACAGCAGTAAGGAGTGGTAGTTCGGCAGTAAAAGTGGTAGTGGGGCTTGTTTTCCTTTTTGCGGTTAGACATCTTTCCTTGCTGCTGGCCAACAGAATAACACAGCTGCTTGTTCTTCTAGAAAGAGATTTTTATCTTCTCAGCAGTTAGTTTCACAACAGCAACAACAAAATGACATTTCCCTTCCAAATTAGGATGCTGAAATGAGATGCAGGGGAACTGAGAAGTATGATCGCAGTTCAGTTCTGGTACTGAAAATGAATTTCTAGACTCAAATGCACCTTATCTTAAATTTGATTTTTTTTCACTTGGCTCAGGTTGGTCTTGGGGTTCTAATTAAAAAAAGCCCACAAAGTAGACTGTCAAGCTTGAAGTCTGACCATCCCTACTGTGTATCTTCTTTGCTTTCTTTAAAGTGTGGGCAAGGATGTTAGATTAGTGAGAAGCAGATTAAATTTCTTTGTGACTGTAAAGGATTTAGCCGAATTAGCTGCTGGTATAAGTCTGCTATTGGTATCATCATGATTGTTCCTTTTGAGTCAGAGATGGAAAAAGTTAGTTTTTACAATACCCAGAATCCCTGGATAGCATGGCCACAGAAAGGCTGACTGCGGCTTCTGGGTACTGTATAGTCCAACCTTTGTAACCAACTTGAATTTTCCCTTCCTTGTGGAAACATAGCAAAAGCCACACCATTTGCACACAGGCTCAGAATAACCCTGAGGTTATAGATACCCAAAAATCACTAGGAAAAAAAAATTAAGCAAGTGAACCTGCCCAAATAATGCCATAAGAGTGTACTGGAATGGAACAGTGTCTGTGTGGGCCAAAACCTGATAACTGTGTGGGAGTGGGGAATGAAAGAGCATGACTAGAAAGGGAGGAGGGGAAGAAGAGAGACATAAATCTATAGAGGGTAGAATGAAAAATTTCGTTATTGAAATAAAATTGGTTCCAGACCCCCAACTATACCAATTTGGCAGGGACAGTCTCTGTCCTCCCACTTTTCATCTGCTTTTAAAATGTCCCACTTTCCCCCTTTGTCTTCAGCTTTCCTTGGCTGCTGCCAACTGGAGTAGTTTGCACTCCGTTAACTCAGCTGGAGGGAGAGAACAGGAGGGAGCAGAATCCTGCCCTTACCAATAGGTTCAGGAAAAAGCAAACTGTTGCAGCCTCTCCTGTTTTTATGTTCTTTCTCATTAGTAATTCTTGCCATCTGGACCTCACTCAGATGTTCCTTGGTGACACATGTCCCAGTTTTCTTCTGTGAACTGTTGGATGGTATGTAGTTCCTTTGTGAGAAACTATTTAAAATGCTTCCAGGGACAAACGTATGACCTGCCCATGGACATCAGTGATGAAATTAAAGATTTTGATACAGTTGGGATCAAACACAACTGTGCCCATCTCACATCACAGAATACCCCAAAACTGAGATATCCACCACTGCAAAAAAGGCCAGTGTGCACTAAGCAATCTCAGAAGACACAGGATGTTAATTAGTGTTTTGTTGGGGAGCAGAAGGAAGGAGAATGCAATGGTGTGATTGGGAACTTGAAACAGAAGCATTCCACACTGCAACAGTTTGTTTCAGGGTTTCACTTTAATTTACTAATGTTCTCAGTTCTTTGAATGCTAGTTCTTATGTAGCCCAAATATCCTTAGCCACATAGAACAAGAAGAAGGTAACAGCTGGATAGTTTTTCACAGAATTACAGAACTTTTAAGGGGGAAAAATGAGGAGAACCTCATTTTCTACTATTACCCTTGTAAAATACAGTGGAGAATACATTGATGGTTGGAAATATTACTTTGGAGCGCCAAGGTCTAATTGGATAATTCTACTGGATAATCAGTGGCTGGTGTGGCTAAATGATTACCGGAATCTTGAGGAAGGAGTTGTACTTGTAACTGGAGATCCCAGTGAGGACTGAGAATACTCAGTGGTAAAGGAATATTGACTCATTCTTGCAGTGAAGACCTTCCTCCTCCCAGCAGTCCCCATGTACCCTAAAATCTTCTGGAGAAAGCTGGGACACCTTCTGCTTTGTATGATGAGCAATGGCTGTAAAGAGAAGAGATGTCAATTTGTGTTGGAAAAACTTTCCCAACATAACTACTCTGTCAAAAGTAACTTTCACAAGTGTTCTTTTTTTTTTCCCTGCTTACCAGTGTGCTCTCCACTGGGTTTTCAAGAGTATTCACAATTCTACATTCACTGATTTTCACTGAGTGTAAAATGGAATAATCTTGTGGAAATGTATCTTCCAAAGTCTTGTTGAGCCCTCAATTCCTCTATGAAACATGATGTTGTGTATATGGCTGCATATATGTCTAAGCTCACAGTACAGACTAGGAGTGCTTTGTGATACAGTTTAGTGATAGGTAAAGAGAAATGCTGTTTTATTAAGAAAAATTCAGAAATGAGGTATTTGATTTCATTTAATGAAGCATTTTTTGGGAGCCAAATGCTAGAATGGTTATCATAGATCAGTCAAATGGCTCCATTGGCATGGATTGATGGGATTTGTAGTCTAACACATCTAGAGGGCACCAGGCTTGTGATATAGAGGCAGTCAAGCTTAAATTAGAATGAATGCTTTCAACTGTACAAAAAGCAAAAAATGAATAACAACTATTCTATGAAGATGACAGGGCATCTCCATCCCACCATGATGCAGGACAGAATTCTGTTTGTATTATGTAGTTTATGTATATTTGTTAGGAACAGTTATATCACACAAAGATTTGACATATTGCTTTGTTGTTTCATTTTAGTGACTGTTCCGGCAGCCATTCCTCCAGCTCGTGAGCCTGAAACCAATAAGACCAACATACACCAGCCAGCACCACGACTTTCTATTTCCTCCCCTCGGACCAGTGTGATTGCCAGTATGGAAGCCCCATCACAGGGCTTGCAGACAGTCATGAAGTGGAAAACAGTAGTGGCTATCTTTTTTGTGGTTGTTGCCTACCTCGTCACTGGGGGCCTCGTGTTCCGCGCCCTGGAACAGCCAGAAGAAAACAGCCAGAAGAACAGAATTGCCAATGATAAGGCAGAATTCCTACAGGAGAACAACTGTGTATCACAGCAGGAGTTGGAGGCATTGATTAAGGTGAGAGAATTGTAAAGGATGCATTAAGAAATCTGTTTCTAATGGTTCTATCCCATGCAACAGGGAACCATAATTTCTCTCAGAATTGTTTGCCACCCAGACTCTTTAACTTCTCTTTTGTGACTGAAAAGTGGATTAAAAGCATGCATTTTCAGTTTTAAAGTAAGCACAGTTTTATGTGATGTCCAAGTGCAGGAAATGGTGGCTTGTTTAAACTATGCTTAGTGAGAACAAGGCAGGATCAAAAGAGTCATTTTGGATGTTGTCTTGTTTTGAGATGATAGTTCTCCTCAACTTCAGGATCATCTGTTAGGTGCCCTGGTTGACTGCTGTGGCAAGAAGACCCTTTGAATCAGAAGTGAGCAACTGTGGCAAATCAAGAGTGAGTTATTTTCTGCTCCACAGACCTTCCACAGCCCAGGGACTGCACAGCTTGCGAAACGAAAAACAGCAAAAATGGAAGGGACCATAAATTCATGTTTGATTTTTCTGGAGACTTCAATGAGAGGCAATTCAGTCCTCCCCCCACCCCTAGAATAAGGGCCACAAAAAACAACCTTGAGGTCCCAGGACCACACTTTGCCCATCTCTGGCTACCATTCCTCACCCTACAAATTGAGAAAAAAGGATCGGAAGATAATAGGATATTTTCATCTTCAAGGAATTGCTGCTCTGTTTAGCATATACAAATCCTGAAATGTTCCATTGTTAAATATAAAATAGGTCTTCTTTAGAGATGGAGAAGTTAGAAAACATCAGGGCATAGTAATCTTCCTTCTGGAATTCTGAAGAAGTCCTGTTTCAGTTTTGCTTTTCTTGATAAATAATTTGCTTCTACTTCCATGGTCTTAATCCAGTGACAAGGGAGAAATCCCCATTGTCAGCTGCTGCCTATGCATATATAAAGCCAGTATAGTAGAAAGAACAAACAGAAAGATGCTGTGCTCCCCAGCAAGATTAGTGTATTTTGTCAGAGAGAGCAACTGGATAGCAGACCAGTATAGAATAAAAAGCCAGATTTATGTGACTGAAGAACAACATACAATAGTTGTGGACACACTACCCCTATTCACACATTCACCTTAAGGCCAAAATGAAAAATGGAAAGAAGGGAGAGCATTATCACTTTTTTCATCACATGCCATTTCCACACTAGACTGTTATAGCGTTATTATTCCACTTTCAACATCCTATGGAATCCTGGGGTTTGCAGTTTAGGGAGGGGCCTCAAACCCCAGGATTCCATAGGATGTTGAAAGTGGAATAATAGTGCTATAACAGTCTACTGCAGAATTGGCCACAGTGTTCCTGAAAAAAGCAGCAGGTCTGAAGTAGTGAATCTTCTGTGTGAGTGGAAGCTCTCTATGTGTTTCTGAACCCTGGGTTTCTACCATCCTGGCTTATGTGGAAAGCTTCCATATATACAGGAAGCTCTCTGTTTCAGATTCATTGCTAACATCCTTTTTGCAGCTCACCCATTTTCAGCGCTGGGGTGTGGTGCTTGCGCGAGCAGCCTCTGGAGAGAGGCTCTCACTTCCCTCTTTCTTTGGCTCTGCACGAGCTTCCTGGTCGCACAAGAGCCCCGCCTCTTCCTTTCACAGTGCAGCCTGGGACCTTCCCAGGCTGCACTGAGACAGGAAGCACGACCGGCCCATCTCCCGAGGCTCCGAATGTAAGTGGGCACGGGGGCTCAGAGCGATGCGCGACTGTGCAGCATTTTTGTCTTCAAGTCGAAAATGAAAAAATGCGTGCGTGATCCGTGTCAGGCCCTGAAGTGTCGCGCAAATATGAATGTGTTGTGTGGACTGCTCCTCACATTTGTGTGATGCTCAAGGGTCCCTTCCGCATCGGAAATGCCATGTGAAAAGGTCCTAAGTAGTGTGGTGGTTGTATTTGCATGTCTCCCTCCTCACATGTTGATTTAGTCCTCATTTGGAGTACCTGAATAGCATTGCTGATTATATTGTTAGTAACAGTGTGAAATTATACCACTATCCCAGATGCTGCCTGACTTGTAGGCAAATGGGTTTGAAACAGAAGAAGAAATGGATTAGGAGAAGAAGAACAAGAAATGGCAAATTGGGTGACTGAACATTAATTAAATTCTAAGCAAAAGTGCAATTCTGTTGCCTAAGCTTAGGAGCTAATGGATCTCTGTATCTGCTATGTATAACTTTATTAGCAAGGATTCAGAAACACAAATGATTCTTGTGTCTTTAATCAGCCTTTTAGATGACTTCTAAATAAGGATTAAAAAGCCCATGAAGGCAATGTGATGCTAATATGGGAAGGCTTCCTGCTTAATCCCTTGATCTAAATTCAGCGCATGGGATGGTGATCAAAAACTGTCATTCTCAAGCAGCTGTGTGAAAGATATTTCAGCTTGCTGTGGTGATCAGTTGTTAGTTGGCTTTTTTTTTCCTGTGATGGGCCCTTGCTAGGCTGAGCAGGAGTCCAGAGTCTAAGTGGAATTGAGAGATCTGGTTTTCTTCAGTGACTTTCAGTGGGTTTCCTTCCTTGTTAATAAATTGTACAGTGGAGGAGAAGGTCTGTTTTGTTGCTGTTCGCACTGTGTGTTCTGTGAATAAACAAAGGAGCTGGTTTTCTTGCTTTTAATTTGGCACTTTCATTTTGTGTTAAAAACTGCAAGGAATTGGCTTCAGCTGTTGCTCATTAGGCCAGTACCGTTGTTAATAAAGAACAGTTCTTAATGAAGTGTTTGATGAAAACAAGGGTTTATTCATTAAAATGGAGAGTTTTCCATTTGAATATAAAAGAAGAGGGAAATGTCTTTTTTTAAAAAAAACTGTAGTCACTGCATCAAAAATCCTGTCTGTTCAGTAGGTTGGAAACTGAATCACAACTGTGGTTACTCAGTGAGTGACCCCATATTTGTGTATTATGGTTAAAACTACCACTGGTGCAATATGATAGTAGGAGTCCTTTTTTAAGGTTGCATAGCTGTAACAGAAGAAAGTAGACAAAATCTATTTCCTATTTTTTCAGTGTTTTATTTCTATCATGGCCACAGTGCTTGTGCTTTTCCCCCCTCATGCCCTCACTGCCTAAGCTGACGTAGTTCTCCAACAGGATTCTGGTCATTGATTGTACTTTCCTTCCAACAGTGCTGAGCAGTTTACATAGAGTTGCCACGTGTCTCCAAAAGAACTAGATGTGCTTAGCTTCAACAGCAATAATATGTCATGCATGCTCAAATATTTTTCTGGATGACACATCCCTCAAATATTCCCCGAATGAAAAGAATATTACTGTATTTGGTATGCAGTGACATTAATTTCAGTATTGGATATGTGACAGCTGATCTGATCTGATACCCGCTCCAGGCTAGTGTTGCAATTCCAGCTCCGATCACTCACCTTGCCCTTCTAACCTTACAACCCCTTGCTGGGTCTAGTTCTTGGCCTTAAGATTACTCTTATATTGGATAGGCACATGTATTTATTGGTGGATTTAATGTGGTATCATGTAATCTAATTGCCCTAATAACCCAGAAATAAACTATATTGAGAGACAAAGGTAAATGGTAAATGGTAAAAAAATTTGTTCGATGTGTTTCTTAAAGTGTCTAATGTGGAAGACCAGCTCCTTTTTTTCTCCCAGTGCCAGTGACTGGTACCATATTTGACCCCATTTGACTACAGTTGTTTCTTTTCTTCCTAGAAAATCTTCAGTGGCTGGCAGTTGATGGCTCATGGATCAGCATCAGTCCATGGGCCACACTTTGAGTAGCACTGATACAATACTCAAACATCTAGCATTACGTGGCTCTATAAACAGTAAGATATAATCCTTTAGTTAGAACAAAATAATGCTTTCCCGTGAACTCATTCCACATTCTCAACTTCCATCAAATCAAAAGTTGCCATATGGTTCTCAACAGTCATATCTCTGTTTCTGGCTGCCTTGTCTCTAACTTTGTTTCCCATGATTCAATCTGTTTCTATCTGTCCCTTTTTCAATTTCTA
This sequence comes from Ctenosaura bakeri, assembly GCA_948474755.1. Taxonomy (NCBI): domain Eukaryota; kingdom Metazoa; phylum Chordata; class Lepidosauria; order Squamata; family Iguanidae; genus Ctenosaura; species Ctenosaura bakeri. Next base: position 154,672 of record CAOLHI010000679.1, read on the forward strand.
ACTGGCCCTGTCTGACTATTTAATAGATAAGCCTCTAATTTTGTATTCTTTTCCCCATATGTCTCCCCTCACAACATTCTGAAGGCTGTGAGGGGGCTTTACTCAGACTAGTAATTTAACCCTTCTTTACAACTGATACTCAAGAGTGGTTGATAGATAACATGGAATTATATTATTTATTGAATTAATTTATACCCACTTTTCTCCTGGTGTGGAACTCAAAGTGGCTTGCAAAAAATTTACAACAAAGGCAGCTAGAATCATATTTATGAAAGTTTAAAAAACAAATAAAGAATTCTACAATAAAAGCACAAAATTAAAACAGTTTAAAATAATTTAAGATATAATTAAAATATAAAACTATAGCATCGCACTTCCAAAACATCCATCTGAATCATAAGTTCAATGCCAAAGTCCTGCCTAAATAAAAACTCTTTTGCCTGCTGGCAGAAAGAGAACAGAGCTTCGGCTAGCCAAATCTCTCCTGGAAACAAGACCCGCAGCCTTGGAGCAGCAACAGAGAGAGCAGCAGTGATGTAGACTTGAGTCGATTGACTTGAATTCAAGTCATATTTAAGTCGCTTCAGTGACTCAACTTGGACTCGACTCGACAATAAATGATGTGCTGACTCGACTTTAGTAACTGACTTGCTGCCCTTGGTTCAATAACATAACCCATTCAGGGTGTCATACAGAAATCACTCAGAACACCTTTTATGTTTGCCCTTCCAGGAAAGAATGAAACCACTGTAAAACAATACACCCCCTGCTCCATCCCAGAGAGATGTCTCTAAAGGATACCATGGTCATTGGTATAAAAAGTAACTGGGAGATTGAGCAGAAACAGCAGGGACACACTCTCCCTATCTTATTCTTGGCATAGGTTGACGTCTCAGCTGCCATTCATCAAGTTGACCAAAGCTTTCTCAGTTCTATAGCCAGGGCTGAAGCCAGATTGAAAAGGATCTAGATAATTCAATTCATCCAGGAATTCCTGGGACTAAGAGGCCATCGCACATTCTAGAAACCTGCTCAAGAGAGGGATATGGGAGACTGGCCTGTAATTCTCCAATGTGGTAGGATTCAGGGAAGAGTTTTTTTTTTCCTGTGACAGCCTTACCACAGCCTCTTCTGGGAAGGAAATGACTTTGCCTTGCTGTAGGGAGGCATTCACAACTCCCGTTATGTATGCAGCCAGTCTCCCACTGCTTGCTTTAAAGAACCAAACAGGGCAAGGATCCAGCACATATGTGGTAGCTTTCACCTCTCCATATGTAGTATTGGGTAATACTAACAGGTAGTGTTAGATAGTCTTTGGTAGTAGATGCGTAAATGGTATATCATAGTTGACATTTAGTTTTACTTGGATATCTGGTAAAATACATGACATAACAATAGTATGCAGTAATAGATTTTTCTATATTTGAAAATGAAAAGAAAAACTTGTCAAGTATGGATCTTATAGTACTTATGTTAAGTGCTGCAAGACTAGAAGTAGCTAAAGTATGGAAAGGAGTATAAAATCTCCCAATGCAAAAGTCATAAAATAGGATATGGTCCATAGTTCTTTCAGAAAAATTACTATACAGAGTAGTAAGAGGAGACATAAAAGAAGAGATACTTGAAAGGCTTCTGCTGTCAATATTACTCAAGTCAATACTGGACTTAAACCTCCTTTGGATCAAGAGCGATTTTGGAAAAATGGTAACTGGAGGTTAAGATTAACATGTAAACAAGATGTCATTATTTGGAAGAAAATGTATATGTATTTCTATTGACATGGATAAGGTTTATAATTCTATGGTTTAGAGAGGAGAGGGTAGAAGGGTGGGATAGAGGGAGAAATATATCTTGAAATACGATACCTTTTTTAAGGAAGAAAGAATTGTATGTATCATTACAACTCTTAGTGTTAAATAAAAATCAAAATATATATTTTTAAAAAGTAGTAAATTAATGCCCATCCCGACTCTAAAATACATCCAGTTTGAAGACAGGGATAAAAATTTTCATGTTCAAAATCTGAATGTTGAAACAGGATGTTTTGTGTATTTGCCAATATTTATTTCATTAGCAACTAGAATACTAGATGTTCCAAAACTGGCTGGTGTAGTCCAGAACTGGGAAAACATACTCTTTTAGAGTGAGGGATTTGGGGAGTTATAGTTTAGAAGAGGAACTTTTCAAAGGTATTTTTGGTCCAAAAAAAGGCAGTTGACATTTCTTACATGAGCATCATGAGTTGATGAGCTACTCTGCAAATCTAAAACTCCTGCTGTTGAGAGACCCAGCGTGGTATAGTGTGTTGAGTGTTGGACTGCAGAGCATGGACACCAGAGTTTGATTCCCCACTCAACCATGGAAACCCACTGGGTGACCTTGGGTATATCACACACTCTCATTCTCAGAAACCCCCGTGAGTGGTTAGCCAGAAATAACTTGAAGGCACAGAACGATCACCACCACCACTAATAACAACAACAGCAGCAGCAACAACAAAAATGCTGTTGGCTTGGTTGTAGCACATCAAGATACGAATAGCCCATTTAAGAGAATTAGAATAGACTGAAAAGTTGTGACTGGTACATAGTCATCAAGCAACATCTTGGCTGAGCAAGGACATAATTTTAGATGTCCCTGGTGCCAGTGTGATGCTGTGTGTTCAGTGTAGCACAATAGTTTGTAATCTAGATTAGACAGACTGGGGAAGGTTCTAGAAGATGGGAAGATTCTAGAAGAGTTGCTGGATTAGCCTATAGGAATAAACAGAAAAAGAGTCTTGTGACACCTTACTACAATACAGTCATCTATCCACATTCACTAGGGTTAGGGGCACAGGGCCCCTGTGAAAGTGGAAAGAACATGAATAACTCTAGGCCCTTCCAAACCATATTTAACACACACACAAAAGTATGATCATCATATTCAACCCACCATGGATTCCTTTGAGGCATCAGAGTTCCTTCACAAAGCAGAAGTGGGTGGCTGATGGGGCTTACTGTCACCTCCATTGCTGCCCAAGCCATTTTTAATAGGGACTTATAAGCCTCTTTTGCAATTTCTCAGTCTCATAAAGCTTGCAGTCCCTATTAAAAAGGGCATAGGGAGGCAGCAGGGGTGACAGCAAGTAATCTGTGAATAATCAAATCTGCAAAAGTGAAACCTGCAAATGTGGAGGGCTGACTATACTTCATACCACAATACTTTCATTTACATCTCTTTGTGGGATAGGAGAAACTCATGCCCCACATGCATTTATTTAGTTAACAGTTTATATTTTATTTGTTGTAATTGAAAAACAACCTTAAAGTGGCTCACAAACTACAAGTAAAACCATCAAGAAACAGAGAGGTGAAGATGGAAGGAAGTATAGGAAGCAAGAAGGTGGTGCAACAAAAACAACAAGTCTGATGCAACAAAAACAACAAAGCCGATGTATTTCTAGGCTACATTAATGCAATCACAGTGTTCAGATTAAGGGAAGGAATAGTACCACTCTGTTTTCCTTTGGTCAGACCATACCTGTAATGCTGTGTCCAGTTCTTGGAACCAAGGTTCAGGAAAGGTGTTGACATGCTGGAACATATCTAGAGGCGGGTGACTAAGATGAACAAAAAGTCTGGAAACCAAGTGCTGAGGGGAATGACTTGGGAAGCTGGATGTGTTTAGCCTGGAAAAGAGAAGACTGAGAGAGGACATGATGGCTGTCTTTAGATATGTGAAAGAATGTCACGTAGAAGATGGAGCATGATTGTTTTCTGCTGCTCTAAAGTCTGGGACATTGCAGGACTTCCTGATAGTAGGAGCTGTTCAACAGCTGTATGGACTGCTGCCTTTCAGGCTTTCAGAGGTGAGAGACCAGCAATTATTTTTTCATGTTGTGCCAGGGACAGACATCATATTTGTGCCCATCAGCTGTGTTGTTGTTTTTTCTTTCTTGGAAATTTATCAGGGACCACCAAACCTTGTCTTGGGGACTGGCACTGGTCCAAGGACCACCACTTTGAATATCATTGATATGGACTACCTTGAGAAGTAGACTCTCTTTCATTTGACATTTTTTAAAAAAGAGGTCAGATAGCCACCTTTCAATGGTGTTTTACTGGTGGGTTTCTGACAAGGAGGTGGCTTAGATGGCCCTAGGGGCCCCATCTAGAGAACTACACAATTATAGGACCTTGATTCCACTTTAACTGTCATGGCAGCATACTGTGGAATCCTGGGATTTAAGTTTAGCATTCTCAGCCAGTGAGCTCTAGAGTCTCTAAAAACCATAAACCCTAGGCTTCCAGCGGATTCAGCTCTGGCAGTTTAAATGGAACCAAAGTGTTATGGTGGTGTTGTATGATTCTGTGAGTGTTAGATGGGCAAGGAAAGAACGGTATGCCAATTAACTGCTGTACAAGTTTCTGTCTTTTAAAGTGAAATAGGTTTGTTCTACATTACTTTGGGATGTTTTAGTCCCTATCGCTCCTGATCACCTACTGGATCGGGCATTTGTAGTCTAAAACATCTAGAGGATGGCAGCTTAGAGAAAGCTGTATCCTTTTCATGCATGTCAAAGACTCCCCCCATCTCCTTTTTGGCTGTTTCTTTCTTTTTTTTTTTAATCATGCAGCCTGAGCTGCATACAGAAGCTTTTGTGCTTCTGCCAACTATAGAACATTTTGTCCTGTCCTTTAACCTCAGTAAGCTAATGAATGATCACTTAGTTAACGAAGACATAGGTGGTGTCACTGTACTAGTCAGGTGTTCTGAGCAAGCTTCAGCTCAGGGGAATTTGCTTTTGTCCTTAGGCGTTCTTTTCGCTGTTAACAGGAATCGTTTCTGAAAAGTAAATTAAATCGGTTTAGCCGCTTATCGTATTGAATAGCTGACGGCCAGAGAGCGTACAGTATTGGAATGGATTTTTGTCAGCAAAAGAAAATGTTTTTGATTTTTGCTGAGATGCTGGAAAATTGGTAAGTGTAACTCACAAATATATATGTTTGAAGTATAAACTACCCTAAAAGCTGTGATTGTTAAGTAAAGCAGGCTAAGGATGAAAAGACAGAACAATGTTCTGTGGTACTGTTGAGAAAAAGTAGTTGCTTTGCTATCATACTTCCAGGAGCATTTTGTAAAAAGTGATGCCTCCTTAAAGCTGGCACAGGAACTTACTGCATTGCACCAACTGCTGACCTTCCTGTGAGGAAAAAAAGTGTATTTAGAATAATGGCAAGAGAGTGGTAGAACATCTGCCATGGACTAGACTGCTCGGAATGCGTTCAAAGCTACACGTAGGCAATTTGTATTGGTCTGAAGGTTACTTACAATGTTCTGTTGGTTATTTGGCCCACAATCCCTGGCATCACAATTTAAGTGGCATTTTAATCTATAAAAAGACTTCTGTGGAACTAGTCCAATGTGAAGCAATAAGAATTTTAGTATAGGGTGTTTTGTTGCAATACAGACAACCAACTCACAAATGAGAGATTCTTCATGAGTGATTTACCCACTCAACTGTGTTGATATATGTTGGTCAGGTCGTTGCTTCTGCCAGATTCTAGTGTGTGCTGAAAGCTCAAGTGATAAGGTTTCCCTTCCCATCTTAAGCATATGCCAGGTTGATTGTCTGTTTTAACAGTTCATAGTAGATCAGACGGAACTAAAAGATCTTCCTGAGCTATAGAGTTGCCAGACTCTATAACTCTATAGCTCAGGAAGGTCTCTGATATCTAGAGTTCAGCAGTAGTTTAGTTACAGGGGGGTTGGGATGAGGACATTACTTGCATAAGAATTCTGCTCCCCATTGAAATTTTTCTTTATTCTCCAAATTTCTAGCATTGCAGTGAGTGAAAGACAGCAAAGATAGTTTATGCCTAGAACTCAGGTTTGCTGCGTTTCCATTCCCTTAGTAACTTTGCCTGCCTGTTTTCTCAAGATGCCTAAACACTTTTTCTAAATATTCAACTTAAGTTTTAAGTTACTGCAATACGATAAATTTGGGTAAGGAAAATTTTATGGAAGGGCAGAATTCTGATTAAGGGAGTTACTGCCTTCATTTTGCTCTCCTCTTCTAGAGCTATGCCCAGGAACAAGTTTGCATTCTTTGTTTTTTCTTCAGATGGTTTTCTTAAAAGTTCAGCATTTCAGATTTTTGAAATTTAAATATTTGTTGTTTTTATGAGGTTCTTAAAATATGAAAATAAGTATTCTTATTGGTTTCAGAACACCTTCCCCAGATAGTCACACCAAGTGAGATCCAGTGTGTGGCTGTTAACAACAAAGGTCTTCTCCAAGACCATCATGCAAAGTTTGGAACAGTTGATTTTTTGGATTGCAATCTCATGTTGGTTGGGGGATTCTGAGAATGGTGGTTGAAAAAGTAACTTTTGAAAGCTCTGCCCAATTGAGGAATACTCTTTCTGAAGAGGCTTACTTGGCACCTATTCTGTAACCTTTCAAGTGCCAAGGAAATCCTTTACAAAAAACACCCCAAGCTTTCTAGTGCCTAGCTTTTGTGAACCTTTACAATAGTTTTGAACCACTTACACTTGGTCTTATTATTTTATTTCTGCTTTGGGATTGCAATCAACCTCTCGTGTGTGCTGCCCACAGAAACCTATGGTTATGTGGTATCATAGAACTATTGTAAACAAATAAATTAAATAATTTCATTTAAAATAAAATAAATCTCAGAGTTGCCTGATTACAGACTGAAAAGATTCAGTCATATATGAAAACCTGCAGTTTATGGATATAATTGCATACCATGTTTGACCCTCCAGATGTTGTTCACTTGCAATTGCTGGTAGTCCTAGCAGGAATAGGTAATGCTGAGGGAACAGGAATAGCTGAATTATGATAAGAAGTGTACAGAATTTTACATATTTATTTAAATGGATCATCAGGAGTGCCACAGGCTAAAATATTTGTGGGCAGCATTCAAAGCACTAGTTGTGACCTTTAAAGCCCTATACAGGTTGGGTCCAGACTATCTGTCTTTAAACATCCTATGGAATCCTGGGGTTTGCAGTTTAGGGAGGGGCATTTAGAATTCGCAGCCGGAGAGCTCTTTGGTCTCAGTAAACTACAAACTCCAGAATTCCACGGGATGTTGAAAGTGGAATAATAGTGTAGGGCAGAAATGGCCTGTGAGCTGCTCCATTAAAATCTGCAAGGGAGGGCTTTTTCTTCATCGCACCACCATCACAGGCATGTTTGGTGAGAATGTGGAAAGAGCCTTCTCAGTGGCTGCTCTCAAGATACAGAATTCCCTTTCCCAGGAAGTCCTCTTGGCCCCCTCCCTGCTTCCTTCGTGCCACCAGGTAAAGATCTTTTTATTTAATGAGGCATTTGGTTTTTACTGTGCTGCAGTAGCTGAGCTTTTAATGAGGAGTGTTGTTTTCTTATTTTATTATGTTTTAAATGAATTTTAACACGTGTTTTTAACTTGTGTTTTTAAAATAAAACTCAGGTTTAATTGTGTTTTAACTCTTATATTAATAGTGTTTTTCCTTTTTCTTTTTTTAAATTGTGCTATGTTTTTAAATGGTTGTAAGCTGCCTGGAATCTTGTGCTAGGATGAAGTTGGCATATACATCTACTAATATGTAAAAGACAATGTTTGTTTGTCTTTGTCAGGCAGGTGAAGACCTCATATGATTGGCTGTGTCAGATGAAGACCTCATATGATTGGCTGCCTAAGAAGATTCTGTGGATTCAGTTTAGGGAGAGGCCTTTAGAATTCTCGCCCAGAGAGCTCTGAATAGGCAGGTTGCTATGGAGATGAGGCCTAGCAGCAAGGAGGAGGGCAGTGCATTCCCTCAGGAACCCAACCTCTGTATGCTAATAACTCTGAATACAGATTGGATTGGGGAATATAGGGAAAAGTTGCAGGTACTGGACAAGATGGTCTGAGGAATTAGAGACACAGAATTTCAAATCTTTCTAACAAGTATTACCAATGAGAAAATAAAATCCTGGGCAATGCCAGATATAGACGCTAGTTAAATAAATAAATAAATAAATAAAAATTGAATGCAGACTCTATTGTGAGCCTACTGGGAAATACTTGATTCTTAAGGAAAGACAGAGGAAGAATGCTTTGTTATGAGCAGAGCTTCTTGAAAACTCATTAATTGCTTCTCACACGAAAACCTGCTGTTCAGATTGAACTGTCTGATGCTAATGTGTTATGCCAGGGGCATTTGTGCTTTGGTTGAAGTCATTTGTTCCTTGTGCCCCTATTAAAAACCTTCAGTGTCACATCTCTTCTGAAGTTATCAGACCTGTGGTTCTCTACATTGCGCAAGCCAGGGAGTGTGTGCAGCTGTCGTTTGGCCTTTATGTTGCACTGCAAGTGCTGCATGGGCACATGGTTGATTTCCTTCCTTCATGAAAGTCAATCTGTGAAATGAAGGCAATACAAAAACTGATAAAACAATACAGATTGGTCCCATAAATGCAGAAGAAGTATATATGAACTTTCATTGCAAATTTGGGGGTAAAGAAGGGGAGTAAGGTTTTTAAGGTTGTATCTAACCCAATTTGTCTCCTGCAGAAGGTTTTCAAATGAGATTGAGAAGAGCCAGAGTACAATTTTTACGTAACTTGTGAATTTCACTTGTGCTGATGCAAGAAAGTGACTGGCTTGTGTGATTCACAACAGTTTTTCTTTGAGTTACCAACTCCCTAATTAGTTTGCCAGTGCACCAGTTTCACAATCTGGATTAGTTAGGTTTGACACATCTTGATAAGCTATAGGTGGGGTCTAAATAGAAGAACATAAGGCAAAACATGTTATGCCCTTTATTTAGGAACTGGAACACAGAAAACATTTTATTTAACAAGTGGAACACATGGAACCTTTTATTTAGGAGGAGTTCCAAAATTTCATAGTTGGCTGTGGGATTACATGAGTGTAGTTTAGAAGCTCCTCCAAATAGTGAGAGCAAATGTAATGTACACTTGAGAGTAATTAAAAAAGATGTGATTTCCAAGGCTGGAAGTATGAAACTAGCAAGTAAAATAGTTAATTAAACCATTAGTATAGCTGATTAAATGGTGTGATTCTTGTAATCTCCATACTTACCTCTGGTTTTATTTCAAATGTTATACTAAACCATCTAAATTCTACTTTCTTTCCTTCATATTACTAGAAGACAAAAAACTAGGCTACTGTCATGACTGTCATTACTAAATTTTTCTGGCATGTAAAGGGTCAAACTTGGTACTTGTATTTTTTTAAAACCAAGATGAAAGTTTAGCTTAAAAGTTTTCAGAACCTAAATTATTTACTTTGCAAAAGTCAGTACGGAAAGTATGACATCAAGTAATAGATTTTAAATCTAAACCTTAAGCATTTCTATAATCTAGATTTTAAAGTCACCAAAAGGTTAATTAAACTTGGTAAGAGTTAATTTAGTCAGATTCCAAGACAGTTCAGAATTCAAAGAGAATTCTAATTCCAAGCCTTAAGAAAAGCCTTAACCTTCTAGAATTTGTTACTCAAATCTCTGGGTTGAGGGCTCAGCAATAATTAGAAAATAGCAGATGAATGGCAAGTAGGTGTATAGGGCGAGTGAGCCATATCTGCCTGACCCTGCAGATTTTTATAGCTTTATATCGATCAGAGATGAAGCTGCAATGCTGTGGAGACCAACCCTGTGCCAGTCAAATTTTCTTCTGGGTCATGTTCCCCTGGCATTTGAACCTTGTGTATTTTAGGAACATTTCCTGGCACAGTCGCTTGTGGTTGTTTGAAATTTCCAGGATTTCTTCTGGGGAGCTTTTTCAAGGTTCTCCCATCTGGACATATTATTTGTTTGGCAACTTCTTCCTTGAGCCGCTTTCTTTCAACTCCTGGGTCATTTACGCTTCTTTCTGACCATTAAAAACAAGACAGTGCATGCTCGTTCTTGGTTCCTGGAAAGTTGCAAGGGTTGGTGTTCAGCAGTTACCATGACTTCTGGTTCTGTGGCTGCTGGAAAAGAGAGATAAAAAGAAGGGGAGAGAGAGAAAGTGAGAGGAAGGTGACAAAATTATACAAAGGTTTTTCTGAATTGCATTAGAGGGAAATGACAGGATCTTACTCATGGCCATAGTGGTGGAAGGTGGTGGCTGGAGCAAAAGGAACCTGTAACTATAACTATATAAACTGTATTCACTTGAAAGCAGTTGTACCTCCATTTCAGACCTTTTTTGGCAACACAGGAAGGTTGGAAGTGGAGGAGTTGAGTCTGGATCACACAGCCTTCGCTCTTTCTACTCACTTGCAGTAGATAATGTCTGGGATGATTAAAATAAAATAAAATAAAATAAAACAATACAGTGGCAACACAAAAAGCAGTTGCATCTGAAAAGAAATTATTTCAATTAAGAACAGCCTGGAAAAATAAAAGGATACTAGAAAGACATTAGCTGGTGTCCCAAGCAGTCGTCCCTAAAAAAGCTTAGTTTAAGTGTAAGAGCAGTAACTAAAAAGGCCCTCTCCCAGTTGCTATTTAACTCACTCCAGATGTTGGAGCATCCAGAAGTGATCCTCCAAAGAATATCTTAAGGTACTAGGACACTGGTGTAAGTGTTAATCTCCATTGCATTACTCGCAGATATTCTCTATTATTTATTTATTTACCTCACTATTAAAATTTCTTATTAGCAACAAGCTCTCTCTCTGGGTGGTCAAATGTTCCTGTAAATGTCATTTTGTATTAAACAAAGAAATCTGTGGGTAAAGTTGTGCACAATTGTAATAGGTCACTGTGATGAACCTGATGGGAGGGGTCTTGACAACAGAGTCTCCTTGGCCACTGAGAGTGTTTAAACTGATTGGCTGGTGAAATGGAACCTTGGATAGCCAGAGGAGGGGCTGGTGGAAAGAGGAAAATAACGGTTTCTTTGTGGTCTCTGTGACTCACACAAATGGGTTTCGCACTTGCGCAGAAATAGCATTTGGAACCTTCTAGAGCCCTCCGCTGGCGTTTTGGTGGTTGACCCATCCCCCATCCTCTCATGATATATAAGCCCCCACCTCATGTAATGGTCAGTTCCTTTTTATCCACCGAGTGTGCAGCGTATAAGAGCCTCTTCACTAGTGTGATCAGGATTTTTCCCTATTTTCTGGCATTTTGGACTGTTTTGGCTTTGGATCAGATCTGTCTTGGTTTATTCTTCGGGATTGTGTTGTTCGGCAAGTTGCATGGCAATGGCTGGATTTAAATGTTGCTTGACTTGTGGAGGGAAAATACCTGACAAGGACGGACACTCAAAATGCCTCCTTTGTTTAGGTGAGGGCCACAACATGGGAGCTTGTCGTCATTGTCAGCTATTTACTCCACAAACTCATTGAAATAGGGCTGTTCGGCTGAAAGCCCTGTTGTGGGAGAATGTGCTGACTGCTTCAGAACCGCCCAAGTGGGCTGAATCTGCTCCCTTGCCATCCAGTATGGCCCACTCTTCTGCTTCCTCCACTTCCTGACGGAATGTGTCAGTAACGTCGTCGAGACTGAGATCTCATTCGATGTCGAGGCCTCGAGATCAGGTGTTGTCTGGTCATGCCAATGATCATCGAGACCGTCCTCCTTCTCCACCTAATACCGAACTGCCTAGGAAGGAGAAGGATTGGAAGAGGAAAAATAAGGAGGCTGCTTCAATGGAAGCTAGGAGGCAGCGGAGGAAGGATAAGTCTAAGACATATCCTTCATCTCCGGTGAAGAAGCCAACTCCTCAAGTGTCTGCCTCAGAGGAAGTATGGGCCCCTCAACATCAGGGATCCCAGGAGGTTATACTTCTGAGGAGATCGAGGAGGTGTATATTGGCTCAGAGGGAGAGATAATGGAAGCCTCCCCTCAAATTTCTTTCGGGTCTCCTTCAGACCACGGAGCGCTGTCTCCTGCTGTAAGGCCTTCTGGGTGCAGAAGATCTTCAACCAAGCAATCCGGAATGCTTCGGTGTACTTCACCTTCGCCCCCAAGGTTGGCTTACTGAGACGATCGGTTGGTCAGCACTTCCTCATATCGGTATCATCATTATAAGGAAAGATCTTCCTGTCGATACCGTGATGATGTTTCGTATGATATGAGGGACATGTCCCCTTATATGGACGAGTTGGAGCGTTATGAATGACATTGTCGGTATTGAGATGTTCATGATGAACGGTAGTGTCGTGTTACTCATCGCTCTTGTTCTTTGTTGAAGACTCCTCCATATTGGCGGGTGATAGTGTCTTCTGGCCGCATGTCTAAGTCCGCCAGGTGGGATTGAACCGCTGTTGATAGGTATCAAGAATGCCTTCCAGAGGGAAGGAGGAGAGAGTCTATTGTTATGTCACCTCGAGGTCATCGGATCTGATCTCCATCGGTACCACCCTCGGTATCCTTGGCAGTGTCTCACGGACTAGATATTGAATCCAACTTCGTTTCCACTGCTGAAAGAATGTCACCTACTGATGATGCACGATCGTTTTCGGATCTTGTCCTCTGAATGGCCAGATCGTTGAAGTTACAAATTGAAGACCACAAGGAAGATCTGAAAGACCTGATATTCCAAGATTCTCAGGACCACGCTCCAGTACCATCTGTAATTGCGCCACTTCTGTATCTGTCACAGACAGTGAAGAAGTCATGGTCGACACCATCTTCGGTATCCTCTACGTCTAAGAATCTGGAGTCTCTATACCGTCTTATTGAGGCTGAGGATAACTGGTGGGTCCAACACCCCAAACCAAATTCTATTGTGGTGAATGTGGCCGAGTCAAACCAGTTGTGAAGACTTCATGCTGTTCCTGCTGATCGTGAGGGGAAAAAAATTGGATAATATTGGTAAGAAATCCTATTCAAATGCAGCCTTGTTGTTTAGGATTTCGAATTATGCCGCCTGCATGGGCACATCCCAACAGTTCTTGTGGAATAGAATTAAACTCTATCTGGAAATGCTTCCTGATACCAAGGAGAAGACCTCTACTGCATTATATGGTGAGGCTTACCGCCTGTCATCTCAACAAATCATTACAGGTAAACACATCACAGACTGCGCCATAGCGATTTGACGACATGCTTGGCTTCGTTCATCTGGGTTGTCTCAGCAAGCCAAAATGATGATTGAAGACCTACACTTTGATTCTCTAGGGTTGTTCAAAAGCTGGAACATGCCCAGAAAATGCATTTGACAATTAAGAAGTACGGGTTCCTGGTGTTGATGCATCAACAGTGTTATTAGTACTGTTGGTATCAGCCTTTTTAGAGAAGAACGTTGAGCCCAACTCCACCTCAACATAGACAGAGCACACCTCAACAACTCTCGACAAGGAAGTTTCCATCTTCAAAGTATAAGTAGCCTCAATATAAGAAACGACAGTCAGACCAGAGCAAATGTAGGGTTTGACAATAAAAGTCACAAGACCTTTTTGACGGATACTGGCCTTCGACGAGGACAGCACATCCATTCTGTTGTGAACTTGCATTCAGACAAGCATCTAAGTCTCCATTCCAAACCACTCTTTGGGGACAGACTAAGCTACCCTGTCGAGGTTTGGTCAATGATCACCTTGGATTCTTGGGTCCTAGACATCATAAAGTATGGGTATGCCATAGAATTTCACCTTCTATTGCTGACAGGTCAGATACGGAGGACTGTGCCATCTCCAGAGCTCGAAGAGGAGATATCAACATTGCTCCAAAAAGGGGCAATAGAAAGAATCACCACAATTCAATTGAAAAGAAGTTTCTTTTCAAGGTATTTTCTGGTGAAGAAAAAAGATGGAGGTCTCTGGCCCATATTGGACCTGAGAGGCGTCAACTACTACATCCGATCAAAAATGTTCAGAATGGTGGCTTTGACTGCTATCCTGCCTCTCTTGAAAAGGGGTGACTGGTTTGCAGTCTTAGATCTAAAGCAGTGGTTCTCAACCTGTGGGTCGCGACCCCTTTGGGGGTCGAACGACCCTTTCACAGGGGTCGCCTAAGACCATCGGAAATTACATATTTCTGATGGTCTTAGGCTCCATTCCCTCCTTGGTGGTGGTGCGCAAGCGCGAGCCACACGCTCGCATCCTCCTGCCCCCTGTTCAGAAGGGACTGAAATCGCTCCCCTTCTCCGCTACCGAGAGAACCTCCCGTCTGACGGGCTAGCTTGTGGGGGGGTGGCGGAAGCACGTGGGGCAAGCCCCCTCCTTGCCACAGCCCCTGCCCCACTCGCCATGGAGGGGGGCGCTGAGGAAGGGCCAGGGGGCCGCAAGGCAGTGCTTTTCTGGGGTGGCGAGCTGCGCCCGGCGCAAAAGATAAAGGCGCTGGGATTCCCCCCCCCCGGCCAGGGTTGACACTCTGGAAACTTTTCCCACACTGTCCCCCCCGCGCGGAAACGATAGCGAAGCAGAAGCAGACACGGGGGGGGGGTCTTGGAGTTTTTTTCCTGGGGGAGATGCACGGTTCCTCTTTCTCTCCTGCCTGTCTCCCCGTTCGTGGCCGGCGAGGCGGTCTTTGCCGGGGCGGGGGGATAGGCATTGTAAATAATAAATAATTTTATGATTGGGGGTCACCACAACATGAGGAACTGTATTAAAGGGTCGCGGCATTAGGAAGGTTGAGAACCACTGATCTAAAGGATGCATATTTCCACATAGCCATAAGACTGGAGCACAGACGGTTCCTTGCCTTCATCGTCGGCAGGCTTATCATTTTCACGTCCTTCCCTTTAGCATAAGCACAGCTCCAAGGGTCTTCACGAAATACATGTCCGTTGTCGCAGCTTTCCTTCATCAAAAAGGCATTGTGGTGTTCCTATACATAGACAACTGGCTAATAGTGGCATCTTCTCGAAAACTGCTATCCGTGCATCTCAGGACCACCACCTGTCCTCTAAGAAAGTTAGGTTTAATGATAAATTACAAGAAGTCAACCTTGGTACCGTTAAGACAGATCAAATACCTCGGGGCCATATTGGACTCCAGTCGGTGGAGAGCCTTTCTTCCACGGGACAGATGGGAGAAGATTCTGCAATGTCAGATGAGAATGCAGCAACTTCGCAGAGTGTGGGCGAAGGCAGTTCAGGTTGCGCTAGGACTGATGGTGTCAACTACACTTGTCACACCATATGCGAAGCTGAGGATGAGACCACTGCAACAGTGGTTCATATGTTGGTTCAGTCCTCTTTGAGACCATCATCTCAAGTACCTGACGGTACCGAGGAATATCCTCATGTCTCTGGATTGGTGGACAAGACCAGAGAATGTGTTGAAGGGAATGCCATTCCTTCCTCAACCACCGTCGCTGTCGGTGACAACGGGCACATCAGTGGAAGGCTGTGGTGCCCACCTTGGAGCACTTACGATACGAGGTTGGTGGACTTCTTAGGAGAGGAATCTCCATATCAACATTTTGGAGTTCCTGGCAGTGCTGAAGGCACTGCGAGTGTTTCAGTACTACCTGTGTGGGAAGTCAATCCAAATCATGACAGACAATACCATAGTGATGTACTACATAAACAAACAAGGCAGGACTTGGTCATGTACGTTGCTGAACATGTCAGTACAACTATGGGAGTGGTACCTGTGATGACGCATTCTTCCTTTGGCGGTCCATCTGGCAGGGGACCAGAACGTCCTAGCAGACACACTCAGCAGGACACCGTGGTCTTGCCACAAGTGGATGATCAACAAGCGCATCATCCAGGATGTGTTTGCAAAGTGGGGGTTTGCTCGCATAGATCTCTTTGCATCGAGACTGAACAACCAATGCAGACTGTACTGTTCCCGACATTCGAAGGGGCATCGAACTCTGGCGGATACCTTTCTGTTCAGTTGGGTGGGACTGAGTGTCAGGAACTGAATTCACACACACAAATATAACAGTGCTTAAAGACTATTTATTAGGAGTGTGATACATAGTATGGGACTTCAGTGAGTGAAGTGGAGGCAATTAGTAAAATTCAAAACATAAAAGGCAGAGAGTTTCTCATCCTGCCCGCAAGAGACCTTGAAGTTCTGGTTTAGCCTGGCAGCGCTTATCACTACATTCCTAGCTTTGTTTATCTAATGGTCTCTGGTTCTCATATCTTGTTACAAGCAAGGTGCTACTTAACTCCTACTACACATCCCATAACTAAATATGGAGGGCTACCCAACACCGAGGGTCTATGTGTTCCCACTATTTCCTTTGATAATGAAGGTGATTGCCAAAATTTGCCAAGACAGAGCGAAGGCGATACTTGTAATACCATGGTGGCCAAGGCAACCATGGTTTGCCAATCTCCTTCAGTTATCGCAGGGGAGGTACCATCTGCTGCCGTGCAGACAAGATCTGCTCAGCACCCACAATGATACTGTCTTCCATCCTGACGTTCAAACACTGCATTTGACCACATGGAATCTATTGCAATAGATAGCCTGCCCGATGCTGTGAGATGTATTGTGTTGGCTGCGCATAAGACCTCAAAATTGAAGTCTTATGTGTATAAATGGGGTAAAATTCTGTGATTACTTGGAACGACAAGGTGTTTCCCATACAGGTTGTGACAATGTGCATGTCTTATCTTATCTAGAAGAGTTGTCCATTCAGAGTTTGTCTTTATCTTCAGCAAAAGGAAAAAGAAGGAGACAGTAGGGTCGCTGCGCAGAGAAGATGGCGAATTACTCACAGGAGGAAGAGAAAAGGCAGAACTACTTAACACCTTCTTTGCCTCAGTTTTTTCCCAGAAGGATACAAGCACTCAACCTGGCGGTTGGGGAGCAGGTGAGGAAGCAGAGGAAATGAGGCACATAATAGGTAGAGAGGTGGTACAGGAATACCTGGCCACACTGGATGAATTCAAGTCTCCAGGGCCAGATGAATTGCATCCTAGGATATTAAAAGAACTGGCAGAGGTCATTTCAGAACCGTTTGCTATAATCTTTGAGAAATCTTGGAGGACAGGAGAAGTTCCAGCAGACTGGAAGAGGGCAAATGTTGTCCCCATCTTCAAGAAGGGAAAAAAAGAGGACCCAAATAATTATCGCCCGGTCAGCCTGACATCAGTACCCGGAAAGATCCTGGAGCAGATCATTAAGCTGTCAGTTTCTAATCATTTAGAAAGCAACGCGGTAATCACGAGAAGTCAACATGGATTTCTCAAAAATAAGTCATGCCAGACTAATCTTATCTCTTTTTATGATAGAGTTACTAGCTTGATAGATGAAGGGAATGCTGTGGATGTAGCATATCTCGATTTCAGTAAGGCCTTTGACAAAGTTCCCCATGACATTCTTGCAACGAAGCTAGTAAAATGTGGGCTGGACAGGGCTACTGTTAGTTGGATTTGTAATTGGTTGACCGACCGAACCCAAAGGGTGATCACGAATGGCTGCTTTTCATCCTGGAGAGAAGTGTCTAGCAGGGTGCCACAGGGTTCTGTCCTGGGCCCAGTGCTGTTCAATATTTTTATCAATGACTTGGATGAAGGAATAGAGGGCATGCTCATCTTTGCAGATGACACCAAATTGGGAGGGGTTGCTAATACGCCAGAGGACAGAATCAAAATTCAAAATGACCTGGATAGATTGGAGAGCTGGGCTGAGGCTAACAAAATGAAATTCAACAGAGAGAAGTGTAAGGTCCTACACTTAGGTAGAAAAAATGGAATACAGAAATATAGGATGGGGGACACGTGGGTGGATGGCAGTACGTGTGAAAGGGATCTAGGAGTCTTCATAGACCACAAGCTGAACATGAGTCAGCAGTGTGATGTGGCAACCAAGAAAGCCAATGCAATTCTCGGCTGCATCAATAGGAGTATGGTGTCTAGATCGAGGGAGGTACTGGTACCACTCTACTCTGCTTTGATTAGACCTCATCTTGAATACTGTGTCCAGTTCTGGGCACCCCAATTCAAGAAGGATATTGACAAGCTGGAGCAAGTCCAGAGGAGGGCGACCAAAATGGTGAGAGGCCTGGAAGCCATGCCCTATGAGGATAGACTTAGAGAGCTGGGTATGTTTAGTCTGCAGAAGAGAAGGTTAAGAGGGGACATGATAGCCATGTTTAAATATTTGAAGGGATGCCATGTAGAGGAAGGAAAGGGCTTGTTTTCTGCTGCTCCAGAGACCAGGACAAGGAGCAATGGATTCAAGCTGCAGGAAAGGAGATTCCACCTGAACCTCAGGAAGAACTTCCTGACAGTCAGGGCTGTCCAGCAGTGGAATATGCTGCCTTGGAGTGTAGTGGAGTCTCCTTCCTTGGAGGTTTTTAAGCAGAGGCTGAATGGCCATCTGTTGGGAGTGCTTTGTGGGTGTTCCTGCATGGTAGGGGATTGGACTGGATGGCCCCTGTGGTCTCTTCCAACTCTACATTTCTAGGATTCTATGATTCAGTGAAATGCTATTTAGCAGCGGTTTCATATACTTTTCAAAAACAGGGTAAACCATCTTGTTTTTTGGACCCCCTGATTAAGAGGCTTATCCAGGGCTATAAGCAGTTGCACCCTCCGATCCAACCACCTCTCCTGGGATGGAATCAGAATTTGGTGCTGAAACACCTGACTGCTAGGCCCTTTGAACCTATGGTAACCTGTGACATGCAACTGTTCACATGGAAAACTACCCTTTTGGTTGCAATAACATCTGCAAGGAGGGCTAGTGAGCTGTGTGCACTCAGAGTTGATCCTCCTTATTTGAGATTCCACAAAGATAAAGTGGTGTTAAGACCAGACATAACGTTCTTGCTGAAAGTGGTGTCATATTTCCATTTGAACCAAGATATAGTGTTAACAGCTTTCATGCAGAATCAAGGTTCAGACATGGAGAAAACTCTGCTCTGTTTGGATGTCAGAAGGGCATTGGCGTTTTATGTTCAATGCACTTCTTCAATTAGAAAGTGAAATAAATTGTTTGTTTGTTATTCAGAATCTAAACAGGATATCTAAATCCAGGATCGCCTCAAAGGCTCTCTAAATGGGTGGTTTCCACCATTAAGTTGTCTTATGAGCTGGCAAAAAAGAAACTCCCTGACTTTATTTGAGCTCATTCCACAAGGTCTGTGGCAGCTTCTGCGGCCTTTTTGCACGGGGTATCTCTTTATGAGGTCTACAAAGCAGCTACCTGGTCTCAACCTCATACATTTATCAATCATTATAGAGTTGACAACTGTTCTAGGAATTATGCATATTTTGAGAGAGCTTGTACTGTTTTCCTGTGTGGGATGAATGATACGATATTGTCTGTTTTGTCAATAAATGTTATTTATTATCTTACATCTTGGTGTTGATGAAAAAAAAAAAGAGAGAGAGATAGATAAATAAATCAGAAGGAAAGGGGGAAGCCAGAAGTTGACATGTGTGTTGTCCAGCAGCATGACATACCCTCCATCCTTTTTGATCAGCTTGCTAGTCTCCCATTTGTGTGAGTGACCACGAAGAAGAAGAAGAGGTTGCTTACCTGTAACTGTGGTTCTTCAAGTGGTCATCTGTGAACTCACACAAGCTCTCCCTCCTCCCCTCATCTTTCCTGTTATGCGGTAGTTCTCTTGCTGCCACACGTGCGGTGATGGAACTGACCGTTACATGAAGTGGGGGCTTATATACTATGAGAGGATGGAGGATGGGTCAATCGCCAAAATGCCAACGGTGGGCTCTAGAAGGTTCCGAATGCTGTTTCTGCACAAGCGCGAAACCCATTTGTGTGAGTTCATAGATGACCACTCGAAGAACCACAGTTACAGGTAAGCAACCTGTTCTTTTAACTGCCTGGGGAGTGATTGAAGGGGAAGTGTGATTTGCGGTGTGCTTGGGAGAGGTTGTAGATTTGAAGAGTTCTGTGGGAGAGAGAACTGAGAAATTGGGTGTACGAGAGATAGTGAATGAATTGAAAGAGAGAGAAGAATGGTGTGCTGTTTATAAACATTTAGATACAAAACACATTTAAAGCAACAGTGTTATAATAAATGTTTAAAGTTCTGTGTTCCTTAAAACAGTGTCACAGGGTCTTATTTTGAATCCTGGGATATACACGCTACCAATAATATCATCTTGACCTTAGTGCCAACAGTACTGCAGTCGTGGAAAATATAAATCACTGCTGATCCTTACATCTGAGAGAATGGCAGATTTAGGGAAGGCAGTAAAGGGGGAGCATTCTGAAAGGAAGAAGCCAAGGGAGGACAAGAGTGAGGAAGGGACTGCGTTCTCAGAAGGGGAGAACTGAGGCAGACCCATTTGTCCTGGCCTTGGCTTGATTCAGAGATCTCCCTGGCTGTTAAGTTCTGATCACAAAGAGGTATCAGGCTGGGCAGGCCTTGAGTGCGAGGCTTGGGTGCACCTTTCACACTCGGCACTGACGGGTGTTCCCCCCCCCCACGTTTTAACAGTCACCACCTGTTTTGTTGTTTTCTGAACTATGACAGTGGTGTGGGCAGTTAATTGGCCATGAGGGAATATTTGTTTCTATGTGGAATATGCCACCTGATAACTGTTATCTCGAGATTTCTGTAGGCAGAGATTTCTGCCTGTGTTCCTATTTACACTTCATTTACTCTTTTTAAAGAGGTTCTTACAGAGTATAGAAACAGGCTAATTTATTTTTGATGAAGACAGCAATTCCAGAGAACAAGAGTAGAACTTTGAAATGATTTCTATTCCAAGGCAAGGGAAATGATGATGTATCAAATAAGTTTGAAAGGCAGAGTGACTATGGAATCCTTTAACATTTAGGCATGTGTTATTGTTGTTGTTGTCCATTATCTTTCTTTAGCATTGTTTGCTACTTGAAGAGAAATTACGTTCTTCATGTTTCCAGTATACTCTAGAGGTTTCTGGAATGTTACAAGGAAAGTTGACCACATTCATCAAATGAAGCAGATTGTCCATACGTCAAAGCTACTTGCTTCTTTTGCTTTGTTTTTGGTTGCTATCAAAATTAATTTATGGAATTTTCTGAAGATTTTTTAATGTCCATATAGGGGACTTTTGATTTAAACTTAAGACGACTGAAGAGTAGGGTGTTTATGTAGTAAGATGGCAACTGGGGTGAATGATACATGTGTTGGATGAAGAAGTCTAATTGGAGGAAGTGCCAAAGCTTAGATCATAGACTTGTTATGTAAAAGGTCCCAGGTTCATTATTTGCATACCCTCCAACTATCTTGACATGGCAGGGACAGTCCCAGTTAATCCCACCTTTTCCAGCTGCTTTTAAAATGCCCCAGTTTCTCCCTCCAGATTTTCCTCCTCAGTTGTTGCAAACTGAATTCAAAGTGCAAAAATAATTTGCACTCAATTAATGCAGTTAACACAGAGGGAAGGAGAAGAATGTGTGTGTGGGGGATCTAGCTCTTCCCAGTTTGTTGCGTTGCTGTTACTTTGATTTATGGTACTCCTATGAATGAAAAATCTTAAAGCCACTCTATCATCAACAGCGCTACTCAGGTCTTGCAAGTTTAGAATTGTGGCTTCCTTGGCTGAGTCTATCCATCCATGATGTGATCTTCCTCTTCCCTACTGCCTTCTGTTTTACCAAGCATCATTGCCTTTTCTAGTGAGTCTTGATCTTCTGAGGATATGTCCAGTCTCTGTTCAGTCATCTTGGCTTCTAGGGAGAGTTCAGGCTCTAGGATTGATTTGTTTGCTTTTTAACAGTCCCTGCTATCTATAGGCTCTGGCAAAAGCAAACTGCTGTAGCCTCTCCTAGCTTGTGTGGTCTTTCTGATTAATAACTTTTGCCATCACACTCTGATGTTATTTGACCAACTGCGTCTCAGTTTTCTTCTGTGAAATGTTGGAGGGGATTATGTGGCGTACTGAGGTAGTTCAAGAAGGTTTCCTGTCTGAAACTCTGGAAGACCACTGCTGAGCTAAAGTCAAAAAGCTTTGACAGCTGGAGTCCATAGGTTGTTGTGGGTTTTCTGGGCAACTACTATGTCAGACTACACAGAGAGGCCATTGACATCCATAAACACGTGGACAATTTCAACAGGAAAGAAGAAACTCAGAAAGTAAACAAAATTTGGCTACCAGTACTGAAGAACACAAAAATCAAGACTCAAAAATATGTCAACGAACACCCCCCAGACTCTGGAGGTCCCTCTACAGGGACCAATACAATGGGTTGCTAATGTACTTAATGCACTGTTATGCTTATCCCCTAACTAACAATACAACCCTGGGGGATATCCCATTTAACAATAGGCCATCACACAGGCCAACTGTAACACATGCAAATTGCATATGTTACTACACAAGTATATATACTCTGTCTCACTTCCATGCCACCAGATCCTCTGAAGATACCAGCCACAGATGCAGGCGAAACATTAGGAGCAAATACTAATAGAACATGGCCTCAAAGCCCAGAAAACCCACAACAACCACTGCTGAGCCTTTGCCAGTGTATACAAGACTGAACCAGATGGTCTGATTCCATATACGGGATCTTCTTCTGTTCTTTCCTACCCCAGTGATTCTCACTCATCTATCTATAATCTGTTTCACTGTTTAGTTCAGGTGTTATCCTGGTTTTGATTGTTACATCTTTGAGGTTATTTCAGTTTTTTTTTCTTTTAAAAATGTCTGCTTATCAGCAGCACCTATCATATTATATGAAACTTTCCAGTCAGTAACTAACTTCATGTGCCCTGTTGGTATTATGACTTAGTCCTGATGGATTAGCCAACTGGGGATCTGTTAGCTATAAAAAAATGTATGCATTTCTGTCTTGCTTAGACTGTATTTATAGCCAGTCAGACTTTTTTGTGGGCCTGATCCAGTCCTAACATTTTGCCAGCACAGAATTAGAGACTACTTAGAAAAAGTATCTATGGAATTCCTTCTTGTGGGAGGTGGGATTTCACCCCTCTTTGCTCTCTTACCATCAGAAGACAGAGAGTTTTTCATTTAGGCAGGTCTTCATTTATTAACTTGTTACCATGCTGTACACCCCCCAATCAGTGATACAGTATAAATATTGTTAACTAGGTATAAATCAGATACACTTATGGATGGAGAGCCATTCTGGCAAAACGACTGACTGTACATGTATAGAATCAGGAAGGAGGTAACTTCAGGCATGGCCAGGTCATAAGCCTACTGAGGATTTGTCAGTAAACTTGACTTTATGTGTCTAAGATGATACTCTTAAATACCCCGACCTAGAAGACAATAGCTACCAAAACTCCAAGATTAAGCCACAATGACCAACTTCCTGCCATTGCAGTTCCCCTTTTGTTTCCTCATCTGCCCAGACTATAAGCGACCATCACGACCTCCATCAGCTCCTTGTCACCTGATGCTAAGACCATTAGCCCATTCTGGAGCCCTTAGTCCATTCTGCCAGAGAGCAATCAACACACTCCCCTTCAAGGCAGAAAAAGGGTATTTAAACCCTGGCTCAGACCCTGAATCTCTGCTAATACTTTAGGTGTTGCGCTGCACCCCAGACTTTCATTTCTCCGTGCTTTCTTCAGACTCTTGTCGTTTGAGCCATCTCTCCTCAGTTCTCCACTTCAGGAATGGTAATTATCACTCCTTCTTCCCAAGATCTCTCCACTGTAAAACCTTTCCCTTCTTTCCTTCTGCTAGCCTTGTATAGTTCATGAGACTGCTTGATTTCTTGCATGTATTTATGATTTCCCCCAATAAAACATTCCTTTGACTCTTAACTGTTGTCCTATACTTAGTATTGGTATATACAGGTGGTTGCCTTCCTCTCACTGGCCTCCTTTAAGCTATAATTCCCACAATTTCTAAGGAGATGCTGGCACTGCTGGAGGACCTCAGGGTCACCCCCTTTTGGGGTAACAAACTGTCTGTTGCAGAAAGATTTTGTAATGGGATGTGCTGTGTTACCTTCTGTGATAATGCTGCTCATACTTCATCTAGTGGCTATGAACCGAACTACATCCAGCTAACAAGGGGTTAATTTACCACTTAGGATGGCAGAGAGTTATATAAAATCAGAGGAGATCCCTTTCCCAATTAAGGTTCGTCTGAGTATAGAGGTACTAAAACATCTGGAACCTTGGTGGGAGGTTGATGAGTGGGTCAGGGATATAAAATTTTATGTCTTTGTTCTTGGGGTCTGTTGGTCTCTTCTTTTGAGCTTTCCAGGTGGGAGACTGACCACTGGCGTGAGGAAGACTGGTGGAGGCTGATCTTGAAATGGCTTCATTAGCTATGGGAAAACCTGAGAACAAAAGATGTACTTTTCTTTAAGTGAGAAGGGGCCCTTTTACTTAGGGAGCATCAGGGATTTCTGTTATGTTTCCCTAGCTGGTTGTTTATTCCAAGGTGTCTCTGGAATGTAACATGTTTCTGTAACTTTGCAACTTTCTAAGCTATGTGTGGAGAAGGATGCTGCATGAGATGATCCTCAGAAACCTGGTGTAATCTGTCAAAATAAAACTTCCATAAACTCTTTAAGTCTTACGGTACTTTTGGCTATACATGAATTATGAAACAAAGGCTGAGGCTACGTGCTTTGGCCATACCATGAAATGACATGACTCATTAGAAAATAAGACAGTAATGCTTGGTAAAGTGTGAGGCAGTAGGAAAAGAGGAAGGCTACGTTAGAGAAGGATAGAAGCAATAAAGAAAGCCATAGCACTGAGTCTGCAGTACCTGAGCAGGACCATTGATGACAGCATGTCCTGGAAGTTTCTCATTCATATGGCTCCCGTAACTCAAAACTGACTTGATGGCTATGAGGGCTTCCATTTCTCAACCTTTTTGCTGTGTGAGGACCTTCTCTTGACCACCACTGTGGCATCAAGTTTGGGAATCTTTTAGCTGGTCTGGTTCCTATGGAAGACTTTATTCATCTCATGCCTCTACCATATTTCTTTTGTAGGAGGCAAAAGTGTGTAATACAAGAAAATAATTTATTAAACATAAATTGAATATAACATCAGATTACTTATTTAATACATTTAATACATCTCTCTCACACTCATTTCCTAGCTAACTCTGAAGGTTTTCGCACCTTACCCTTTCACGGAGCTGGGGTGCGGGGCTAGCGCGAGAAGCCTGAGGAGGAAGGCTCTCGCATCCCTGCTGCTTCGGCTCCGCAGCTGCTTCCTGGTTGCACGAATGCCCTGCCTCTTCCTTCTGCAGTGCAGCCTGGGGTCTTTCCCAGCCTGCACTGCACAGGAAGCATGACCGGCCCAGCTCCCGAGGCTCCGCACGCAAGGTAAGTGCGCGCAGGGCCCCAGATGTGTGTGCAGTCCGTGTTAGGGCCTTGAGCATCGGGCAAATGTGAGTGCATCGTGTGGACTCCTCACATTTACGCGATGCTCAAGGGGCGCTTTCGCTTCGGAAATGCCATGCAAAAAGGGCCTGAGGTTGACGTTAGGACTTTCTGCTCGACACACCCAACCCAAACTGGGGATGGGAAAAGGATTGGATCTGGACTATGTCTGGGCCCCATCCTTCTCTCATCTGTAGGTGGTGCAACCAGGCTGCAAACCATCGATGAGTTCTCTCTGTCAATGACTGGTGATCACGCTGTGCTCCTGCTGCACGCCTGCACTTACCTTGCTTGTGGATGTCCTGGAAGTGCAATGGCTGCACTTCCTGCTCCAGCTCAGCCTGGGACAGTACTCAGCTGCACTGCAGCAGGAAGAGGTGTGGCCATCATGTTTCTTGGATTCCAAAGGCAGCCAGTGCAGGGGAGCACTCCATCACGCTCCTTTACTGGGAGAGCTGCTGCTGCCATCATCATCAGATGTTGTCAGGACACAGATAACCTGCAGAAAGAGCCTAAATAATTTCTATCTCTGACCCTAACTCTCCGAACTACTCAAATTCCTAAACCCACCTAACTGTTTTGTAGCATTGACATACCACACTCCTTAAAGGTAGAAATGAAGCTAGTTTAAATTCATAAAGACAAAAAAAATCTGCCATAGACTGTGGTGCTATTCCTATCATGAGAAAGAGGCCCAAAGCAAACTGATTCTGTGGCACACTTCGGTACAGCAGCATATTCCCAAAGGTGCATTGTGCACTTTTGGCCGCATAAACTTGTTAGAGTGTGTGATCACAAATTTAGTTCTAGCAGTATGGGTCATGCCACACTGTGATGTTTTCCAGAAGAAAGTGAAAACAACATTTCCCCTGGCATAAGAAAATGCCATTTTAGCTGACAGCATGTCATGGCCTGTCTGCCTTGTCTAGCTGTCGATTAAGCTGATTTGCACTCTGCTGGGTAAATAAATGTTTCCTAGATTAATTTGGAAACATGGGAGTAATACACTCCCATCCTTTCTTTACAGTTACATCAGTCTCCTTCCTATCTCTTTCTTTGTCTTGTTTTGTGTGTAGGTTATAAGAAAATGAAATGATCCAAAGTATTTTACACTGAGAGTAATTTACAGTGCAATCCTAAATCAAAGATGCAATGGCTGTTGGGTAGGGCATCCCTTTTCTGGAAAAAAAAAAGAGAGAAGGAAGGAAGAAGGTAGGTAAATGGCAATTTTACTTTTAAATAGGTTTAACATTTTAGTATCCATTTAAATAGGTTTAATGTTTCTCCCATACTGTTTAACATAAAAACTTACAAATTTTGAAAAAAAAAAACCAGAAGTAGACTTTCTGTTACTTCTGGTTTTTGTTTTGTTTCTTTTTAAAAGTATTTTTCTGGCAGTCTGTGTAGGCCAGCGGGTTCAAGGCGCAGAAAATTTGAACTTGGGCCCACCACGGTTGCCCAGTCCTGCAGTAATGTGTGTGTATATATGTGCGAGAAGATTAGCAATAGCCCTCTCCTGCCAGAAGAAATCACTTTTTGTTAATCAAAATTGACTTCTGCTGTCAGAACCTTCTTTTGAAGACTGATCTCAGAGATCTGCTGACAGAGTGGTCTTCTGGCAGAACTGCTCTGTTGGTTAAGAGATGCTGGCAGAAGAGTTTAAAAAATGTATGCATGCATCAAAAACAGGCAGGGCAAGGGAGGAGCTGAGTTAGGCCAGATCTGAATCTTCTTCAGCTACAACACAGAACAAACACGTCAGCAGGAAATTAGACCAAGGGAAAGGTGGTCTGAAGTAATTTCTGACATCCTTTGATTAGGTGGGGGATTCAGTTAGCACAACTTGAGTTGACCTAGTTTTGGACGTCTTGGCTAGTTAGGAAGGTACAGTGGACCCTCCAGACCTGTGAACTCAGGATCTGCGATTCTTCCCATCATATCCTCTACATAAAATGCCTGAAGCGACTGTGTGCTCATTAATGTCATTTAATAATATGGGATGCGATTATTCATGTCTTTTTGGCATCCTGGAACGAAACCTCCACAGATCTGGAGTGCCCACCTTAGTATTTTGGACTTTCTTGTCTGTAGAGCACCTCTCTCAAAAGATGAAAGACCTCACCTACAAATGTACAAAAGAGTGCACAGCTTTGCATAAAGTATGTACATTCTTGTTTATAGCTGTAGATGCAATTCTGGAAGTAATTGCTATATTTTATACAGAAATACAACACATGTTGTATTGTTAATGAGAATAATTGTGACCAAGTGTATGCTTCTTCAGTGTGTATGCAGGTGCCATGAAAACTTTTCAAGGACATCTTCAAGAAGTCTGTTCTTCTTTTTGGGGTTTTGTATCTTTAAATGGGATTTGGACCATAAGCTATTCAAAAAGAGCATGCCTACTAGGAGAGAACTGTCAGAGGAGAGTTCTTAAAAATAAATAAATGACTGCCCTTATATTTATTTATTTAGATGGGGACATGTGCATATGTCTTTTTTGTACATTACAGACGGAGATATTCAGTAGCTTTTTGCACTTTATTTATTTATTTATGTTTGTAGGCTGGCTTTCTCCCAGAATTGGGACCCAAGGCGGCTTCCAACAATAAATATACATTAAAATACATTAAAAAAATTAAACACATTAAGTACATTAAAAACATTTAAAACAATTTAAAAACATTAAAAGACTATAAAACCATAAAACACTTAAAACAATATTTGATTTATGACAAGTTAATAAATAGAGCTACCTGGCTTATGTAAACACCTGCTTAAACAGAAATGATTTTGCCTCCTGGCAAAAGGAGAGCAAGGAGGGGGCATGCCTAGCTTTCTGTGGATGGGCATTCCACAGGGTGGGAGCAGCCACTGAGAAGGCTCTCTCCCCATTATTCCCCTCATCACCGTAGCTTCCAAGCATCTTGATCACCCTGCTGTGGCTCTTTAGTGGTCAGGGTAAGGGAGTGGGATGGCAGAGATCCTGGAGGGTGAGGTCAACTCTGTGCTCCCACCTACAGAACTGCAACTGGATGCTGTCTGCATGCATTCTGCCCTCTCTTTTCCCCCTTGTAGCAGGTGCTGGGAAGGTGTCGTCTGTGGGGGTAGGGGAATGTGTGAAACTATGTGAGCAGAGCATTACCCTCCTCTCACATGATAAAGGATGCTGGCACTGTTGACCTACTTCTTGCATACAAAACAGCCCACTGAGAACTTCTATGGAGGCTGTTCTCGTCCAACCAATCCTTGACATGTGCTTGGCTGGAATGCAGGAGTGGGGTTTCTCTAAAGCTGTGCTTGGACACAGAATCATAGATTGGAAGAAACCACAAGGGTCATCGAATCCAACCTCCTGCCATGCAGGAATATACAATTAAAGCAGACCTGACAGATGGCCATCCAGCCTCTGTTTAAAAACCTCCAAAGAAGGAGACTCTACCACTCATTAAGACAATGTATTACATTGTCAAAATGCCTAACATAGAATGCAGGATCTTCTGCTGCCTTCTTTCTTGTGCAGACACATCTATTTATTATTTATTTCCACACTTAGAAATGTCAGCTTTCAGGGACTCACATCATTTAAAGTGGAATCGGTCACCTGCCAAGGAGTGTTCAGGGCCTATTTTAGCCTTCTGAGACTTTAGCACCACCCAAATTGCTAAAGAAATAGCAAACAGCAGCCTTGGAAGCCTTGGAGAATGAGAGTGGTCTTTTAAAAGCTATTTTTTTCTTTCTGGGTCTGTTTCAGGTTTTGACTAGGATTTTTTACAGCAATAATTTTCTTAAAAAAGCAGTATGGAACCTGACACAGGCTTGCTATCCACTGTCTTTAAATGGTGACTTGTGCTTCCCAAGGCATCTGGGGTGCTGTGCTATTTATTTGGTCATATTTTTTGCATAGGGAGCTGGGGGTCTGGGGGCCCATTCTGGGATGCCGGTGAGCCCATCCAGACCATAGATCATACTTTACCTACCCAGATTTAAAGCAATGAATAACTCAGTACAGTCCACATTAGAACATCAAGACATAGCAATACAGAACCCTGTGTATCTTGATTAAAAGCCAAGCTGTTAATGTGAATCCTCATAATGTGTGGGCTGACACACATGCTGACATTTCTTTAATTGTTGATTTATTTTGTACTTTCTTGTTGGTTTAACATGTTGCCTAGGTTGTAATCTATCCTAAGCATTGATATTATTGTACTTATTATTATTTTTCATGCTTTTATTATTATTCAATGTGGTGTAGTAGTTTAATCATTGGATTATGACTCTGAAGAACAGGGTTCAAATTGCCATTTGGACATGGTAACCCACTAAGTGATGTTGGGCAAGTCACACTCTCAGCCTCAGAGGAAGGCAAATGCAACCCCCTCTGAACAAATCCTGATAAGAATACCCCGTGATAGGTTCACTCTAGAGTTGCCTTACTTTGGAATTAACTTGAAGGCACATAACAACAAATGAATAATGTTAGTGTGCCTGAGATCTGTGTACATCTTTGAAATATCATTCCTCTTTTGATATTAGAGCTTAGAAGAGCTACTTTTTGGAATTGTAGTGTGAGGATTTCTACATGGGATATCAAATGTGGGGATCTCCATTTGTCCTGCTGCTGCCAACAGCACTTGTGGAGACTTTTTTTATATGAGTTTGTTGTGAGATTCTTTTTTACTGTAGTCCCACAGCCAGACATGACCACTCTGAACCACTGCTGCCATCATAGGTACTATGTGTCTGAACTCAACCAGTGACAGTGTAGTAGTGCTCCTAGGGACACAGGTGTAAAATACAAAAATAATTTATTAAACAGAAATACAACATACAGTTAAAGATTAGTTAATACATCTAAATCCTAATTGACTCTACTAATTCTCCCCCATCTCTTCATAATCCTAACTGAACCTAACTAAATCAATGAATATATTTTATTATAAGCTGTCCTGAAATCTTTTGATATAAGATTGGATGTAAATATGTTAGAGAGCTAGCATGGTGTAGTGGTTTGAGCATTGGATTATGACCCTAAAGACCAGAGTCTTCAGTTTCCCACACAGCCCTGGTAACCCACTGGGTGATCTTGGGCATATCACATACACTCAGCCCCAGAAAACCCCATGATAGGTTTGCCTTAGAGTTGCCTTAAGACAGAAATGACTTGGAGGCACACAACAACTGTAAAAAATTTATAAATAAAGAAACAAACAAACCCCACTGTCTGTCCCTCTTACTGTTGTACACACTAACCTTTTAAACATCTCTTCAAATATTCAGCCAGTCCCTAGTCACCCACCCGTTCCATGTTCTAACTCCCCTTCTGAACAGATCCTTACCTTATAGCATAGACTATGCCTTACATACATGACCATACTTGATCTTAATTTCTCTAATACATACAGGAACTTTTTTAAAAAAATTGCATAACATCATATGCAACTCCAAGAATTTTCCCCAAAACCTATTGGGTGACCTTGAGCCAGTCACCCTTTCTTGAGCTATCCACTTTCAGAAGATGATTGTAAAGATAAAGTAGGGTGGAAGACAACCATGTGTGCTGCCAAGAGCTCATCAGAAGGATAGGATAGAAAAAAATGAAATTAATAGATAAATAAATACAGGTGGTGTTTCATTGCAAATCACATGTAAACATTACGGCATTTGCACTTTCTGAGGTACGTCTTTTCAGATCAATAATCTGCTCAGACTCTACTTACAGAAAAGCAAGCAGAAGAATGCTTGCTTTGCTATTAGAATTTCAGCAGTTCACTTCCTCAAATCTTCTGTTAGAGGGGTCAGATTGCAGGTGATGGGAAAGATCTTTCTCTGCTTCAAACCCTGGAGAGATGCTGGTAGTCAGACTGAATAAAGCTGGACTGGAGAGTCAACAAATCTTAGCTGATAAAAGGATTTTTCCTGTCTTTCTGTGGAAACCAGTCTCCAATATGTGCTGCCTTTAAGAACAAATTTTATTTCTTTCCTGGCTAATTCGGCTGTCACTTTCCTTGCAGCGGGTCATCAATGCTACCAATGCAGGAGTCAATCCTGTAGGAGACTCTTCCAACAGCAGCAGCCACTGGGATCTCGGAAGTGCCTTTTTCTTTGCTGGAACTGTCATCACAACTATAGGTAAATATGGGTATAGGATTTGGATTCAGAAAAAAATGGAAAAAATAGTTTTCAAGCACGAGTGATATGAAAGAAAGGAGTAAGTTCCTGAGCTTGCAGAAGTTCCTTTTTTGGGGGAGTACCACTCTCCAAATCTCCCATGTTAGTTACGGACTTCTAGGATTTTGTAGCCCAAGCTCTGGAGTGCTCAGCTAGGCAACACCCCCAGCGTATTTTGTTTGTTTATTGTGTTTGTGTACTTTCAAGTCACCTGTCAACTTATTGTGACCCCCATGAATTTCATAGGGAATAGTCAGATATAACAATATAATATAATATAATATAATAGTCAGATATGCAAGGAATAGTCAGAGGTGGCTTTGCCAGTTTCTTCCTCTGAAATATAACACACAGCTCCTGATATTCATTGGCAGTTTCCCATCCAAGTACTAACCAGGGATGACTCCACTTAGCTTCCAAGATCAGACAGGATCTGGTGCTTTTTAGTGTATTTAGGCCCAGTTTTGCTTGGATAGATAAAATTCTGCAACCACATTTGGGGCAAAGAGGAGAACCCTCTACAAACAGTTTCCTTGCCTTCCTTCTTCTTTAGAGCACACACAGCCCACTCCAGACATCCTGGGCTAGTCCTCCAGGGGTAAAAGTTGCATTTGGGGTTTAAAATGGAGCATCGGATGTTCAGAAGGTGAGAGCTTGGCAGGTAAACTGGGATTCTTTTCTTCTTTCCCTGTGCTTATTTCCAAACTAGAGAATATGCTGGAATATTTCAGTGGAGACTGTGGGTGTTATAGCTGAGTCAGAAAAAGGTGTTGGCCATGGCCATGTAGCAAGGCTAGAGATGGCTTCTTTCACTTTAGAAAGCTGCTCAGAGAAAGCAGGACAGATGTGCCTGCCTTGGCTCTTGAGGAAAGTTTTTCCCCCTAACAAATTGGTATGGGGTAGGAGTATTGGGAGTGGGAGTGGGAGTGGGAAATCCGGTACTCCTGAGGGTTCTTTTAGATCAGGGTTGGGCAGCTGTCAGGGATTAGGAGCCCTCTGTCTACCAGTAGAATTTAAAGAATGCCACCCCCACCAGAACACCCTTCAAAAAAACCCCAACCAAACAAAAAAACAAACAAAACAAAACAAAAAAACAATTTGCTAGGGACCATGGGAGACATAATTGCGATTTTTTGGCCTTCCCTGTGTTATTTTAAGCCCAGAAGAGTTTTTTTTTTTAAACAAAAGGAAGTGACCTAACAACTACTTCCTGGAAGCTACAAAAACAGCCCTTGAGGGGACCACATGCATCCCAGAGGCCACACTTTGCCCACCCCTCTCAGATTTCTACACCTTGCTTAGATATTTTGATGTTTACATAGAATGCTCGTGGAAGTATTTTGTTTGGGGTATGAAATGTCTTGACTTTCCCACCCTTCTTTTGAAGTAGATGCAGACAGTACTTTGTACAAAATTGCTCTGCTTTTGTAGCTGTATTACAGCTGTAGGCATAGGTGGCCCGTGACTATGGGTGGGAGCGCATCCTTCCTCTGAAATTTTGGGCTGAGCCTCCTCTTTGTTGGTCAACAAACCATCCCTAGCTGTAGGTATGTTTTTATTAGAAAACTAAAAGTGGTTGCAGAGACTGAAAACCAGTACTAAATGCAATTTACCAGCTCTCGGAAAAATGAGCAAAGTGCAACTCTCTGGGGGATGGAACTCTTTCACCTCGCATTCTCTGCTCAGTAATAGATATGTTGGATTGATATCAACACATGTACTAAGCATGAGACAGAACAGACAGAAAATAAATACATTCTTACTGAGCTTAACTCCCCTTCTCCAACAGTCATGTATGAACTTTTTCTCTCTGGACAATGAGTTGGACTTCAAATAGAGGCAAAATGCGAGTAAAGAGTCTTGATTAAATTTCATATTAAAATAATTAGGGATTGTAAATTGACAGGAAGCTGAGCCTCTGAATCAATGTATAAATGTATATCGGATTACAGACTCCTTCACAGTCATATGACTGAAGAGGATCCTCTTGATTGAAGGACTGGTAGAGGCAGCACGATTTAGTTGTTTGGATGAGGACTCTTGAGAGGCCAGGGTTCAAATTTGCACTTTGCCATGGAAATCTACAGGGGAGTAAGTCTCAATTCTTTAGCCTTAGAGAAAGGCAGTGGCAAACTTTCTCTGAATAAATCTTACTAAGAAAACTCTGTGATAGGGTCACTATAATCTGGGAGTCAACTTGAAGGTATATAATAAGAACAAGTGGCAGATCTACTCCTGCCATCCACATGTTAGGCCTGATGTCTGAAAGTAACCTGAGTACCAGTTGGCTTTCCTGAGAGCTAGAAGCAGGAGACACAATATGGCACAGTGGCTTGAGTGCTAAATTGGCAGTCAGAAGAACTCGGTTCAAATCCCTGCTGAGCTACTACTTATCTTTGGCTAGCCACTCTTTCTTTCCACCTGACCTACTGCATAAGTGTGTTGCAAATGTGAAGTGCAGAGGAGGAACGCTTACACCTTTATGCATCAGTTTCTGGGAAATGCTGGTTGGAGGATGTAGTTGTGCTCATGTCCTCCTAGTGGGCTTCATCCATGCTACTGGTTGGGCATTTTGTGAGCACCATGTTGGACTAGATAGGCCTTGGTGCTGGTCCAGCCTTACTCTTCAGGTTCTTATATTCTTAATTTAGCTTGCAGGTTTTATTTCCTTTTTTTGGGGTAGGGAGCCTCCTGAAATATCATTTTCAAGCCTTACAAATATATTTTCTTACAATCTAGTATGGGATTTATATGAAATCAGGCAGGAGGTAGACCATGCACTGGCATTACAGTGCAGTACAATCAATTAAATTTAGCCATCTGCTAATATGATTAAAGACTAGAGCTTGGGGAATTTCCTTTTTTGAACTGCAAAACTCGGAATCCACAAGCCTCACTGATTTGGCGTTGCAGTCTGAAAAAGTAACTTTCCCAGCTATGATCTGCACTTTCTTCAATAAACTATAAAGTGGTACAGAGTAGACTCCCTAGCAGTCTGCCAGTCAGTCAATTTCCAGAACCAGATCTATCCAGTTGCAGCTGGGTTACAGTATCACAAGCCTTTAATCCATGCAGTGTGACACTTTTTTTAAATTTCAAGACCAGCACTTATATGTGTGACCTAACTCATATTCCATCTTTTGTATGTGCTGTTAACTGTCATATCTCCTTGAGCACACCCATCTGATTTCTGAAACTAAGTAGGGCCTTCCATAAGTACTGGGATAGCTTTGCATAACGTGTGTAGCAGAACATAGGATGTTACCTTATCATAGTTCCATCCAGCTCAGTATTGTCTACACTGAGTGGCAATGGTACTCCAGTGTTACTAGTGAGGGTCTTTTCCAAGCATTTGAGTTGAGCCCAAGACACTGGAATGAAAAGTACATGTGAAATCCAGTATCATGTGAGAAGATTTCCCCTTGCACTATGAGACTTTCCCTTCCTCTCCTTTGTACTGTAGCTTTTCAGTTCACTGCATGCCCTCGAACCAGCTCTGAAGTGTTCACAAAGCTTCTCTTTTGAGGGCATTTAAAAGGCATGCAGGAAGGAGAGGAAATAAACTTTCTCCCTATCCCTCTGACAGAAGCCATCCTGTTGGTGGGAGAAGTTAGTTGGATAACATATCCATATATTTTCCCAGTTAGCTACAATCCATTCTGAGTTCACCAGTACCAAAGATACTGTCCTGCTAAACTATTTCAAAAACAAAAGAAAAAACAAAAACCTTCAACCCTACAAGCTTTACAGTATGTTTCCGTGTGTGTGTGTGTCTATGTATATAGTTAGATTTTCTTCTCTGTTTTGAGCAGTTAATTCTTAATGTGATCTATAAATGCGACTACACATTTCCATTGCAAAAGTGCATTTTTATGGCCAACCTACAAACCACTGAAACGAAGTGGGTTTTAATGGAGCAGACAGTAAAATGATCTGAACCTTTGTGGTTCCACTACTGTAACTGCATTTCCTTTTCTTTCTTTTTTAATGAGAAAAAAATTGCATACATGCAACACAATGGGAAATAAAGCAATAAGACTTGGGTTAAATTGATTTCACCGCACTTCCACTGGAATAATTTGTCTACTGATATGTATGGCTGAATTAAAAAAAACAACTAGAGGATAAACAGTCATAGAACATACTAATTTGCTAGAATACCAGAAGGGTGTGAGGAAAAATAGAAGCATCAGTCTGCATTCTGTTGCTAGTCCTAGCTGCAGAGGACTCATTGACCCCAATGGAAGAGTACTCAGTCAACACTGAGAAAAACTTAATTGATTAAGTGTGTCTATTCTAGTCTGGACTAATAGTTGGATGTAAGCCAGAAGGTTTGGATCTTGAGCTCTTTCTGTTTATGGAAGTGACTTTGACCCATAAAAGGCTCCTAATGTTGGAAGGGAAGAGAGAGATAATTTTCACTTATTCCACCTTCCCTTGGCACCCTGTGTTATCTCCCACTCTATTCCAAAGGGTTCCCCCAACTCTGGGACAGCCCACAAATGAATGAGCAGGAGTACCACAGCTGCTGCCTTGAAGGCAGAAGTGAGCAGTTTGGCAGGTTTCCTGGTACATTACAGTGTGTATGTAAGTATGTATGTATGTATGTATGTATTTGGACTACAAGGTCCTTTATGTCCTCAGTCTCTCAGATCCTCAGTCTCTCTCCAACCTTGAGTTTCATACACAGGAGAAGCTGTGAATGAATGAGAGATAAGGCTAGAGAGAAATGTGAGTCTAGGGAGGGACATTAGAATCTGTGAAATGGTGGGAGGCGTGGATTTGCACCAAACATTATCTTTGTATTCCCAGCATTTCATAGATCCTCACATTGTGCTCCAGCCTTGTGTCTCTCACCAGTCTCATTTGTTTGCTACTTGTGTTGTGAATGAGACACAAGGCTGGAGAGAGACTGAAGATCTGAGAGATGAATGAGCAGCAACACTGTAGCTGCCTGTTTGAAAATGGAAGTGGGTGGCTGGTGACAAAAAGTTTAGATTTTTGGAGGCTTTCAGAGTTCAGATTTCTGGATTAGGGATGTTCAGCCTGAATTTAGAAATATAGTTTAGGCATGCAGGCAAAGTTACCAAGGGAATGTGAACACTGTAATTACATTAGTCATAGTTATGAAAAATTTTAAAGTTCTCCTTCTCTGCAATGCTAGCAATTTGGAGACTGAAAGAAAATTTCATTTGGTGGGGCAATATCCTTATGACAGATATTTCATTTGCCTTTCTCCCTCCTCCCCCCATAGCTACACACTTGGGCTGCAGGGAGAAAGAGACATGGCAAATATTGGGCTCCTTCCTTCTGCCAGTAATAGCTTCTCATGAGATGAATTGCACTCAGTGAATTCTTTGACATTGTAATATAGGTGGTAGATTTACACTTAAATATGTTACAAAGCTTGGAAGTCAGCATAGTGTACTGCTTTGAGTGTGGAACTCATGATTCCAGAAGACCAGAGTTCCAGTTCCTCCCCAGCCATGGAGAATCACTGAGTGACTTTGAGCAAGTCAGATTCTCTTATTCTCTCAAATTCTCTCATTGCCAAGAAAACCATTATGCTAAGTTTGCCATCACTAGAGTCAACTTGAAGGCATGTAGCAACAAAACCACTAAGCTATCAAATGCAAAATTAACTAAACAGATAGCTGTTGTTTTTATGTGTCCACAATTATTAACATTTGAAATTTACAACTTAGAACATGGACATTGGTGAGCTCCAAATAAATTGCACATGTTAGCAATAATGCACACCTAACATAAAACATAGCTATACAACTGCGTGTGAAGGTTGACTGTAAGGATGGCTGGAATGTTGGAAATAAACAGAATACGTCATGGGCCAATCTAGAAGTCCCATTGACTACATGTGATAGCAATATCTTTTCCTCTAGATGTGCAGAGAAACCTTGTTTTCTCTTTCCAGTCTGTAGTGCAAAGAGAAACAGCTTTTACATGCCCAGAATTTCCCACTGCTATATAGAAATACCTTGACACCATTTTCCCATTGATAGCATGAGTTAGGTTTGTTAAAAAAAGGAGGAAAAAAAGAAAAAAAAAAATATATATATATATATATATATATATATATATAATATCAAATATATTTTTAAAATAGCAATTGGAAATCTTAACAAACTCAGAAAGACAAGCAGAGTGAAATAGGTGAGAACCAGCATGGGGATGTGGCATAAGTATTGGACTATGGTTGGAACAATCCAAGATTCAGTTCCTTGCTTAGCCTTGAAGCTTTCAACTTGACTTTTGGCCCTTTTGCTATTTCTCAATGTAACCTGCCTCATAGGTTTGCTGTGAAGATGAAACAGTGAAAGAGGAAAGGGATGCTACCCCAAAACTTCTCTGAGAAAGAATGGGATAAAGGGGCCAGTTAAATGAATGAATGAATAAATAAATAAATAAAGGCTTACTTGCACATGTGGCTTCTAGACCATGGAGAAGCATCCAGCAACAAGAACAGAGCTGGGTCATCCTCTATGCCCCTTCCCCCTTCCACCACCAGTAAGGCAATAACAGTGTTGGGAGGGAAATGGCTACAACTAAAAGTTGTGGGTTGGAATGTGAGGGAGGATAGGTGGCCTTGATCTTGCTTTACAGAGGTAATAGTACCTTATTCTGCTCCAAGATCTGTTAAGGATTTAAGTTACAGGAGCTCCATCCTGCACCCTTTCTGGCAAATATAGCTTTGATTTCATTTTTACTGCCATGGCAACATCACCTGGAATCCTGGGATTGGCAGTTTAGGGAAGAGCATTTAGAATTTTCACTCAGGGAGTTCTAGTACATCACCAAATTATAAATCCCACAGCTCCATAGGATTTTGCCATGGCAGTAACATTGGCACCATAGCACTATAGCTGTCTGAAAGATTTTGTTTGCTTGCCTTCCTTATTTACAGTGGGACCTTCATTTTGCAGGTTCAACTTTTGTGGATTTGATTATTGACAGGCGATTTTATTTTATTAATTCATTTTTTAAAATTCTTACACTATTTATCCTGCCACAGAAAAAGTATGTTCTCTCTAGGAATCTTTAGTTCTTCCTGCACAATTCTATGGTCCACTTCCACTGAAAGTTTACCATAGAATTGCAGTGGAGGACCTAGAGATTCCTAGAGAAATGTGCTTGGGTAAAAAAAAAAAAATAGTGTTAGTGATTTTTATTTTTATTCATGTTTTTCCACTTTCACATA
Source organism: Ctenosaura bakeri (assembly GCA_948474755.1). Lineage (NCBI taxonomy): Eukaryota > Metazoa > Chordata > Lepidosauria > Squamata > Iguanidae > Ctenosaura > Ctenosaura bakeri. The sequence goes on from CAOLHI010000679.1 coordinate 193,245, forward strand.
GATCTTGCATCCCAGCCCCCACAAAAGTGGAGGGCTCACTGCATTATCCTTCATTTACTATTTCATTGTTTTAATGATCCAGGAGATTGTAGTATGTTTACTTTTCAGCATTAGCTATCCTAAGAGCACCAAGCACTGATGACTGAGGGATGGAAATCTAGCAAAGGAATAAATGTAGACTCAATTTTTCTTAAAAAAGATTCAGTATACAAAAGATTAGCATGTAAGTTCAATGTATAACAATATTTTACTAACGAAATGCTTCAGTGGGTTATTGAGAAAAAAACCTGTGAAGCAGTAAGGAAAATTAAAACCAGCCATTGTTATGGATGTAGTGGCCATGTTTTAATCTGAAAATATTCTGGAAGAAAAGTGTGTATATGTGTGTGTGTGTGTGTTTTGGTATGTATATATATAAAAATATAAATATAAATATATAAATGGACTTTGGAAAAGTTACTTGTCTGGACTACAGATTCTGGATCCTGAACATTGTAGTCCATACAAAGTAACTTTCTTTAGCTTTGATTAAAAACAGTCTTCTTTTTCAATCAATCAGCAATGCATGAAGATAAGCCTTTAAAAGACCAAATGGTAAAACAGATTAAGAAAGTGGAGAATCTCTTGGAAATTCATAAAAACAAGACTGTAAGAAATGGAAATTTTAGTATGTGAAGTTTGTGATAAAGGGCCAGCATAATTCATAAACTGAAACTTGAAAATGAGATTAGCCATGTGAGTAATCTTCCCATCAGGATCCAATTTAGAGGAACCATGTGCAGTAGCAGTGAGTGAATGACAAAGCTGGACTTTTCTGCTGGCTTTCCTTTAGCAGGTTCTTGCACCCTGCTAAGCAGACAAAAAATGTGTTTCAGATCAGTCAAACACCCGATTCCATTAAGGAACTCTGAGCCCCATGAAGAAATGGCGGACTCTGTAGGTTTGAAGGGCAATTAAATTCTCAGCTGCTGTGAATTCCATTAAAATTGAGGACCTGAATGGCCCCATAAGGGTTCTTTTTATGATGGGGAGTTTAATTTTCAGGTGTGTTTGCGTCACTTTGTTCCTGGAACTGTATTCTGTTCACAGTTCCTACTTATTCCACCAGATCCCCTGTAGAACTACCTATATTAGTTTTAAAAACTATTTACTGCATTATTTAATTTATTTATACCCTGCTTTTCTGCCCAAAAAGGTACACAGGATGGATAGCAATACCATAATACAGAATTAAAAATAAAAGCTGAATGCCGATTTGCACTGAACATCATTGTGGTTCTAAACCAGGGGTTGGAATTGTATGGCCCTCCAGTTGTTGGATTGCAGCTCCTAGTATTCCTTACCATTGGCTTGCTGGTGAAGGCTGCTGGGACTTATAGTTTAACAATAGTGAAGGCTGCACAATTCCCACCTGTGTTTTAAATCTGCAATCCACCTGATACTTTGAACTTCAACTCCCAGAATCATTGATTGTTGTCTGTGCTGGCTGGTTCATTTGGCAGCTGAAGTCCAAACATCTGAACACCGAATTTAAGAACCACTGGAATATCAGCTCAGTCAGCTAGCCAGGCACCAGACTTTTGCTTGGAGTGGAGTGTTCATTTGCTGGCAGATTTTGCATGTATGCCAGCTTGGGATAGCTTATGCCTGAAGCAGTGTGTGAAGACTTCTTAAAATTAAAAACTGGTTCTGAAAAGAGAGCACTTATGTCCACCCCAAACAGGCAGACCTCAAAGGATTGTAGTAAGTTGTCCAGTGAATGACAAGTCCTCCTAGAGAGCAGATCCTTATCATGAATAAGCTGCCTAAGTATGGAACAGAATGCTTACTAAGCATAAACTTAATTGCTTTGGTGGATCAGACCAAATTCCTATCACTTCAGCCTCTTGTTTCCCACAGTGGACATCCAATGGGCATCTAGATATTGCTTTTCTTTTTGGTTGCAAGCTTCATATCCTTCCAGAGCAGCAGCAAAAGCTTCCCTGATAAGGAGGAACCTTCCACTTAGTTGCTGAGATCATACATTGGAAAATAGCACCAATTGTGGATTTCTGGGTCCTTCTCCCTCCCTCTGGCAGCTGCCAAACCTTGGGAGGGGCTGGTACAAGTGCTTACTGGTAGAGAGGGAGGAGGCAGTTCAGACCATAAAGTAACAGTTGGACTCAGCTTGGGAGAAGGGAAGAAATGAAGGTATCCCTTCTCCTGTGAGCCCAGAGCAGCTATCTTCATAGTGTGATTGCCTCCCTTTTTCTTCCACTGCTGACCAGTAAGGAGCAGCAACAGCTCCTCCCAGGATTTGACAGGTGCTGGTGTAGGGGAGGGTTTGGGATGGCGTGCAAGGGCAAGGGAATCCTGTGATCTATCTAAAAAAGTGACACATGGTCACATAAGCCATACTTACATGAACACGTTACTACAGGATGCTGGCTGTTATGTTTCCTAACATGCAATCCTAACTTTTTAAAAACCATACGTACAACTAAAAATATAGATTTATAGAGCTGGAAAGGAGAACAAGAGACATCTAGTCTAACCCCTGCCAATGCAGGAATGCACAAGTAAAGTGTCCCTGATGAATGGCCACCTACTGGAAAAGGTAGCCATCCAAACCTCTAATAAAGAAGAGCCTGCTATCTTCCAAGGTAAACTATTCATTGTTGAATAGCTGTCAGGAAGTTCTTTAGATGTTTAGTTGGAGAAACTGAGACTCTGAGAAACTGCTGTATGAAAATGTGTGTCATACAGGGACAACAGAGAACCAGCAATAGTTGCAGATCCTTGCTGATGCAGCACACCATTGTTGCTTAGTGGATTGATTTCTGTGTAATATGTCAAACCACCTCCAAACCTTACTTCTGATTTGTGGCAAAAATACTTTCTGTCACTGTGTGACTTGTTCCGTTAATGTTAACTCTATTGGGAGTTTGTTCAAATGTGTCTTTAAAACATGCTAGAAAGGTCTCGATGTGATTCGTCAACTACAGATGCCTTTATCTGTGTGGCGGGAACTTTAATCCATGTATCAACTTTACTTATATAATTTACACGTTTTGATTTTAGTTCTAGCATGTGATTTAATTTCTATATGCTTAGATTTCTAATATATTTTTAAAAAACTTCTCAGTAAAGTTTCAATAAAAAAAATAAAAGAAGGTGAAGAGAAATGGTGAATCAACAAATATTTAGTTTAGTAAATGGCAAATAGGTTAAGAATGAAAGTTTGCAGTCCGTTAGTAGTTCTGAAAACTGATTGCAGTGTGTGCAATTTGAGATTTTAAAAACCAGGTCTTCATACACTGAAATTATATCTGCACTGCATTATTGTATCAGTTTCATAACATTTTTTCATGGCACCATCCTAAGGAATACGAGGATTTGTAGTTTGGTGAAGTAATTAGAATTCTGTGTTTTAGATTCTCCTGAAGTCCTATTCCCAAAGCACCAGTGCTTCAATTCAGAATTACAGACTCTCGCTATAGTATTAAACCAATTTAATCCACAACCCTTCTCTTCTTAGGTTACATTCTAAGTATTTCATCAAACTACAAATTTCAGAATTCTTAAGCATGACAATAAATTAATATGAAACTGATACAACTGTGCAATTCAGAAACTATTGTGCAATAAAATATTGGACAGACTTATAGAGATCAATATGCATATTTTGCTTATGGTATCACATTCAGTTGAACACTTCTGTAGGTGTGTATAAAGCTGGACATCAGAGTCTCAAGATGCATAATGTGAGGTAAAGTAAATGTAAAATGGTGTGTAATGCCGGTTTTACTCTTTGTAAGTGAGATGCTTACATTTCCACATTAGGTAGACCAGAGGATATGTGGAACAACAGAGAACAAAATAAAGTTTTCCTTCTTTGGTTCTATTTCCTCATTAATTTCTGTCTTATTTCCATCCTTCTTTTTGAATGCATCTTCTGATAGAAATCAGAATGACTTCTCTCTCTCTCTCTCTCTCTCTCTTCCTCTTTTTTCTCAACAGGGTATGGAAACATTGCCCCAAGCACAGAAGGTGGCAAAATATTTTGTATTTTGTATGCTATCTTTGGCATTCCACTCTTTGGCTTTCTGCTAGCCGGCATTGGCGACCAGCTTGGAACCATCTTTGGGAAGGGCATCGCACGAGTGGAAAAAGTTTTTCGAGTAAGATTAAACTGTTTTTAGTCATGAAGTATAACAGTAGGGCATACATGCTATGGATGTTTTTATTGTGATAAGATAGCACCTCTTAAACGCAAAAACATGCATCAATAATCTGGGGGAAATGTATTCTTATGCCCCTGTAGGTATATATAGGAGTGGTTATGGAGATTGTTGAACTGAAGTGCTAGCTATGTAGAAAAGACAGTTGATGTAGCAGTCATCCTAAAGATCTAGTGGCCCTGTCAAAAATCCTGAGACATAAAATCTACAGAAAGGATCAGTAGATCATATGGTATCATATAAATGTGTGTCATATAGGACAATGAATGCAGCAAATTAGAAACACAAGGGACAGATTCATTGAAAGTTCCAGCTGGAAGAAATACAATATAAAAGGGTATAGGTCTAGGGGCTATCCTGTTAAAACTCTGTAGATGGCTTGAGATAGAGAACAGAATCATTATTTATTACGATTTTTATTCAGATACTGTATATCCTGCCATTCTGTCAATAATGAGACTCAAGGTGGCTAGCAATGTATTTAAAAACTGTATGGATTAAGAACTATGCAAAAACTTTAATAAAAGTATAAATATAAAAGTTATTTTAAAAATAAACTATTCATAAAGTTAAAAACATTAAAGTTCATTAAAAAAAACTGTATACAAACCATAAAGAAAAAACAGCATCGCACAACTTTAAAAGCTCATCCCAGTCAGTTTCAAAAAACCTGAAGGAATAAAAATGTTCTAATTTATTGGTGGAAAGAGAGCAAGTATACAGCCATTCTTTCTTTGGAGGGAGTTCCAGAGTCTGGGAGGAGTCACCAAGAAAGCCCTCTCTCTTGTTCTCGCCAAACAAGCCTGAGAAGGTGGAGGAGCAGAGAGGAGGGGTCCCCAGAAGATCTTATTGCTCTAATGGGTTCATAAATAGAGATATTGTCCTTCAAATATCATGTACGCAAGATGTATGGGAATCATGGATGAATTTACCTGTTTCCACATTGACTGTGAAAAACAAAACAAACAGCCTCTTCTCTCCCAGAAAACACATTATTAAATGTGAATGAGACAGAATATGACAAAATGCCTGGATCTGACAAATTATTGTGCCTTTAAAACAAGGCACAATAGGTCAGCGTTTAATTTAATCCTGCATGATCTGGGATCCAGTACATTCGATTTAAAGACTATTTAAAGACATTTTAAAGTTTAAAGATTTAAAGACACTTGGAAATAGGGGTCATTGTGCCATTACTTTTAAGGTGGTATTCCAACAGGATCCTTCCAATGTTTAGATGCTTTAGTTTTGGTGATCTTTCATATATAGTTGGACTTTCAGTGTTAAAAGTGTATGTAAGACAGCAGAGCGTCAGTAAATCAGTCTGATCCTAGCATATGTCTGTCCTATATACTGCACATAGGGACCAAAGCAGTTTGTTTATCACCCTGTGTGTGTGTGTGTGTGTGTATGTGTGTGTACCCTTTTAGAAACTACAGTATCTTTGAGAGCTGCACATAAATACACTTCTTCCTTTGGCATACATCTCAAATCCCATGGGACTGCCTTGAGAACCATTTGCTATTAATATTAATTATAATAACCTGTTAGGATATTTTCTAACTCTGCAAAAGACATTAACATTGAAAGAAAGAAAATTAATTCCACTTATTGCAATGTAATATCCTAAACTGTTGTGTGGCAGCTGTTTTTTTTTTTAAATGTATTGATCTTCTAGACCTAGTTAACACAAAGGGTAGATAATTGGTAAAGCTGCTCTTGGCCTAGCAGGTGTTTGAATAGCAGCTGAGGAATCATACAGTTGAATGCACCTCATTAAAAAAAAAACATCCCTGCCATTCAAAACAGCAACAAGATAATAAAGATCAGAGCTGGTTCTATTATTAGGCAGAGGGGGATGGTTGCAAATTTAGAGTGCCATGAAAGAGTGCCAAGTTGTTTATTTATTTATTTGTTCATTCATTCATTCATTTTTCTGGTTGTTGACATTTTACTAACAGGGATGGGGAGAGGATCAAGTGGCATTGCCTGCTTTGTATGTCAAATTAACTTGGATACCTTAACCATGTACCTACTGAGGGAGGAGGAGAAGATAACACCATTTGCTGCTCTGCCTCAGACAGTGAAACATCTTGAGCCAATCATGTTAAGTGTGAATGCTGGGCTAGAATTCTTCTACTTGACATCTAGTTTTTTTTCATGGGCAGGGAGACTTTTATATGTTCAGTCATTAAAACCACATTTTGAATTGGTATAGTCCTGGAGTCATTTATTTACTTCATCTGCTGTTTTGTGTCAAATTAAGAGTCTGGTGATCAAGGGCATACCAGGAAATTGAAGATGAGGTAGGATTCTGTTTATAATGTAATCTGTGTATATCTGTGAGCCAAGTGGAGGCCCTTTTTCTGCACAGTATTCCCTCAAACTGCAAAGTTCTAAGGAAGCTAGCTGCTATGTTTGAATGTATGGACTACTGCAACACACTGTACATGGGCCTGCGTTTGGAAGCAGTTTGGAAACTTCAGAGGATTCAAAATGCTGTGGCCAGAATATTGACTAGGGGCAGTTGCAGGGAGCATATAGCTCCCTGGCCGATACAACATCACTGGCCACCTGCCCTTTTCTGGGCACAGTTCAAAGTGTTAGTGCTGACCTATAAAGTTCGGTACCAGGGCTTTCCAAATGGTGTGCCTGAAGTGTGTAGGTGTGTTGCTTACATCTTGGAAATATATGTTATTATTTATAAATCATATATATGAAAGGTTTTCATGAGAAATGTTGTGTTCCCATACATTTTGTTATTACAATTTATGTATGTGTCTGTATCTCTTATAAGGAGTTAGTTTAACCTCTGATTTGCTACTAAAATTGAATTACTGTGTCACAAAATGTTGCATGTCTAAAAAAGTGTGCCACCAACATGAAAAGTTTGGAAACCTCTGCTCTATACAGCTTAAGTCCAGCCTATCTGAAAGGCCATATTTCTCTCTGTGAACTTGCTGGACTGTTAAGATCTTCAAGGGAGGTCTTTCTTTTGGTCCCACCATCATTACAGAACTGTCTGGTGCGGACATGGGAGAGATTCTGCTCAGTGGCTGCTCTCATCCTGTGAAATTCCCTTGCATGGGAGACTAGGCTGGCCCCTCTTTTCTCCTTCGGCTGGCAGACAAAGAGGGTCTCAGTGAGGAAGCCTTTTTAATAGAGTGTGTGTGCTCTGTTTTTGTCTTCACTACATTTTTGATTGTGTGTGTGTGTGTGTAAGGTTTAATGCAATGATTTTTAATTGTGTTGTCAGGTTTTTAGCTGACCTTGTTCTTGTTTTGTGAGCTGCCTTGCATGCCAAATCAGGAGAAATGTGGCATATGAATGGAATAAAATAAGTAAATAAATAAAGCCAGGGATTGCAATGAACCGTGTTTAATTCTGATTTCAGGGAGATAGATTTTTGCATGCCAAAAGAAAAAATATTGGAAGTTTTTCCTGCTGAGCAAGATTTTTTTTTCCATTGTTTTGTTCATGGTTTGATAGTTCACATTTTGAAACTTCTGCTTGTGAAAACATTGATTTTTGCTTTTTTTTTGTTCTGCACTTGGATTTTGCTAAAAATATTTTTTGCACAAAAACAGCGCTGAAAACAAAAAGCCACTGATCTTTTCATTCTGAAGAAGGAAAAAAAATCTTGCAAGAGTTGACAATTTTTCAGTTGGGTTTCTCAGTGTGTTGAGAGAGCCTTTCTTGTTAAGGATGAGAAGATGTACACATATTGTTTACATTCCTGCCTGGTTTAAAAAAAAGAAGGCCCTGTGTCATCAGGAAAGCTATAAGGCCTGTGAAGCTAATCTTGACAGAGAATTGATTATTCTTTCCTTACCAACCTCTAACTAAATGAATTGTGTTTCTGCAATTTCTGGATGTGTAGAAATTGCTTTTTTGCTAAGTTATGGCTGATACTCCTCTCCTTTTGATACTTTGTATTTGATCCAAAGTAAAATCTATTTACTCAAACATTTCTTCCAAACATTCTCTTTTCTTCTGTTACAAACCTCATATAAAAACTTATCTTTCTTAAATGGGGGTTTGGGGGTATAGAGAAGTTAACAAAATAAGACGGCATTCCATTTAGCATATGTGTTCTATACATAATTCTTCCCCTGTGTAGCTGAATTTCTGTTACATAAAACCTTGCTACAATTTAACTAGGTGGTAAAGTGTTTGGGGAGAGTGATTCTCTCTTGTTCTCTGTGGGTGTACATGTGTACCCATGGGGAAAACCTGTGGGTTGTGCTTCACAGTCTGGAAGTTTTCTCAGCCAATTTCATCTGTAAGCAGTTTGGTTCATTACTGCAGCAGCATTAAGATTAACAGTTCTCATGCACCTTCTGTCTGATACCCGGCAGCATATCTGAAAAACAGAAAAGCTAATTCCTCCACAAGGATTAACTCAAGAGTTCAGTTTTATCTGCCCGACATGACCTCTGCATCCCTTTAGGGGATTGGTTGAATTGTAGAGTATTTTTTCAAAGGAATACAGTAATCCCTCCGCATTCGCTAGGGTTAGAGGCACAGGATCCCAGGGAAAGTGGAAAAACTGTGAATAACTCTAGGCCCTTCTGAACCATATTTAACACACAAAGAAGTATGATCACCATATTCAACCCATCGTGGATTCCTTTGAGGCATCAGGGCTCCTTCACAAGGCAGAAGTGGGTGGCTGGTGGGGCTTCCTGCCACCTCCACTAGTGCCCAAGCCATTTTTAAGAGGGACTTACAAGCCTCGTTCACAGTTTCTCAGTCTCATGAGGCTTGCAGTCCCTATTAAAAATGGCATAGGGAGGCAGCAGGGGTGACAGCAAATAATCAATGAATAATCAAATCTGCAAAGGTGAAACCTGCAAATGTGGAGGGCTGGCTGTAGATTTTTCTTTTACATCAGAATGTTTTTGCTTATAAGTTTTCAGACCAAGCTGAAGACCAATTTAACATCTGAAAGTGCAGTGATGGTCAGACATACTCAGTATGCATGCTGTTGATGGAAGGTGTTATCGTACGTGAAGTTTAAATTATCTTTAAATGTATCTTATACTCCTTTGTGGTTGTTATTTGTTGTCAAGTCAATTTCAACTTAAGTCAAGTCTATAAATGAGAGACTTCCGAGAGCCACATTTACCAACTGTGCTGCTCAGATCTTGTAATCTCAGGGCTGTAGTTTTCTTGGCTGAATCAATTTATAGTGCTGTCTTCCCCTTTTCCTTTTTTACATTGCCAGGCATTATCTTTTCCAGGGAGTCACATCATCTCATGATATCTCCAAAGTACAATAGCCTCAATTTAGTTATCTTTGCTTCTAATGAGAGTTCAGACCTGATTTGCTCTAGGACCTATTCATTCGTCTTTCTAGCAGTCCATGGTATCCGTAGAACTCGTCTCCATTACTCCATTTCAAATGCATTGATTCTCTTCCTCTCAGTTTGTAGGAATTTTAATCTGGAATAGAATGTATAAAGAGATGTTTTTATTTTCACATGAGAATTCTGGTTAACCTTTGCCTTAATGCTGCTATTGTAAACCAATTGAATCAAGCATGGCTTTAGGCCTCATATGTTAGAAAGCTCAAGGATTTTTTTTATTGTTGTTATTGATTTCTTGGGCAGAGAAGCTGCCTACAGGCAATAATCAAAGCCAATTTCAACATTATTATGCTGTGAGTATATATAAGGGTATCAATTCTCCCTTAATTGTCTCATGTTTGTTTTCCAAAACGATCAGTTTGAATTTCAGCTGACAAGAATAGGTCAGTGGCAGGGCATGGTTTAGTTACCCCACTGTTTCTGTAATCGTCAAATTGTTTGATGGTCTTTCTTCATGGTTTTCAGTTAGATAATGGGCCTTTTTGGATTAAATACTAAACTGTGATTTAACATTCTGTGAATAAGCCCATACAAACTTTGAATGCACACAGTTTCCTTCTCTAACATGGCTGCAAAGAGAGGCAGAGTTTTCCCTTTCACTTTTAAACTAATTAGAATTTGCTTTTAGGTCAGAATCGGAGTTTAGCTATTTGAAGAAAGGGTAGCTTCTTTGTATGAAGGGAGGGAGTGAAAGGAAGGATTTGAGAAGGTAACACTAAACCATTGTTCAGTACCATGTCCAGACCCATCCACTGAGGTTTTCCTATATTTTTTTTAAAAAATACATGTTTTTAAACAGCATCAGCTCAAGACCTAAGCAGGGCAGATGATGGCTGATGCTCACAAAGGTCTCTCATTCAAAAACTTAAGTTGACTTGATGGCAAATACAGTGGCCCGTCCACATTCACAAGAATTTGGGGTGCAGAACCCTCACAAAAGTAGAAAACTGCAAATGACTCCCCACCATGATCCCCTTCCCATTCCCCTCTGTAACTCTCCACTCCCATTCCCTTGCCTCTGGCCCTGGCACTCCCATGGGGAAGAAAAAAGATAAGGTAAAGGGCTTACCCGTACTTTCCCAGAGAGAGCAGAGCAGAGCACTGATTCTGGCGTTCTAGCTACTTTTGTTTGCTATCTTGAGAAAGGAGACTCCTCCCACAGGGGAGGACTAGGAGCAAAGATAACACCTGACCAGTCAGCAGGCATTACACAGCCGAATATGCAGCCCTGTGGCAGAGAGGACATACTTCCAACTGGTGGTGGGGTTGCTCACCTCAAAGGGAAAGAAACATCCATTTTACATACAAGCCTCACAAGCCTGGGGTGAGGAATACAAGGGAATGGGAGGAGGAGAATGGAGAGAGGGAGACAAGCATGTGCCTCAGAAATAATCAAATTTGCGAAGGTCAAACCAGCACATGTGGAGGGAGGATTTCAACAGCAAAAACAAGTACTTTGGTAGGATTCTGGACAGTTTTTCCAAATATGAAATGGGAACTAGCATGACAATGGAAAAAGAGGCAAGGAATCTGGAAACTATAACGCTGTGCATGTTTTTGTTGTTGTTGTTGTTGTTGTTGTTGTTGTTGTTGTTGTTGTTATCATCATTATTATTAGTATCCTGCTTTTTCCCCAAAATTGGGACTCAAAGCAGCTGAAAAAGACCAATACAATTAAAAACATACAAAAAATTAACATTAATACAGAATTAAATTATTCACAGTATTAAAACAACTCAAACTTCCAGTTAAAGGTATAAAATGCTGCTTAAAATGATAAAAACTAACTAATAATAATAATAGTAAACTTTTTTTATTTCTTAGCTGTTTATTGATTTCTTAAATAGGATAGAGGGTATGGGATACAACATACTTTAAAATACAACTAACAACGTATAAAACCATTTAAAATATACTTGAGCCAGTCATGCTTGGCATTGGTTGGGAGTGGATGGAGATGGATGCCCAAGCTTTAAAGCCACTTCACAAACAAAAGTCAAATGTCCTTCTTCTCTAGGACACAGAAAAACAGAGAAGCTTCTTGAAGCTTCACCAATGGTTTGAGACCTAGCAACCTTACATTATTTTCTTATGTGCTGCTGCACATAAAATTTAAAATTCATTGTTAAAAATTGACTGGGTAGGTCTGCCAGAGGAGATACATCTGTAGTAAAACAATACAACATCTCTTAGCACGTTTTTTTAGAACCTTACTTTTAAAAGCCTGTCTAAATACAAAGGGTTTGTCTGCTGACAGAAAGATGCAAGGAAGGGAGTCCTAGAGTCTAGGAAGGGTATTCCAGAGCTTAATTTTGATCCTGATAATCTCAGGGCCCAGGCAGGATCATATACAGTCTGTCACATAGCCTGGACCTGAGCCATATAGGGCTTTATAGGTCATAACCAGCACTTTGAATTGTGCCCAGAAACAAACTGGCAGCCAGTGGAGCTATTCTAACAGGAACATAGTATGGCCTCTATAACAGTTTGGCTGCAGCTCTTTGGACTTTCTGAAGCTTCTGAACAGTCTTTGAAGGCAGTCCCAAGTACAGTATGTTACAGTAGTTCAAACGGGATATAACTAAGGTGTGTACGATGGGATATAACTATGGTATTTACCACCGTGGCCAAATCTGACATCTCAAGGAATGGGTAGAGTTGGCATCAAGCTTTAAGTATGCAGAAACACCACTGGCCACTGCAGAAGTCTGGGCTTCCAAGTTCAAAGCTGAGTTCAGGAGTGCACCCAAACTGCAAACCTTTGTCATCAGGGTGTGTATAAGCTCATCTAACACAGGCTGAATCTCCATTCCCTGATTTGACTGACTAGGAACATCTCTGTGTTGTCTGGATTAAGTTTCAATTTGTTTGCCCTCATCTTGTCCATTAGTCACAGACACTGCATACATTTTTCTGTGTGCAGTTCATACTACTGACAAGTCAAAGGTGATGTGGGAAGTGTGGGCAGTCTAATTGCAACCTAATGACTTTGCTTCCCAAATCTTAAGATTCGTATACATTTTAAAAAGTTGTGTAGACTTTTTCAGCTGCAGTGGCTTCTCCTTTCCCTTTTAACACTCCTTTTAACTTTAGCCTGAAGATACTGCAAATTGTTGTAACCTGAATAAAGACAGGCAACTGCTGTTTTTAAAAGATGCTTTTCCATTAATGTGATGTGGAGATCTACCTGCATGACTCTATTAATGGTAGTGTTAATCACACCATTTTGAATCCCAGTGTTCTGGTCCTATGAGTCCAGAGCAATTAATACTTATCACACAGGGGCAGGAAACAAACAAGTGCTGAACATACGATTAAGAGTTTTCCTGTACTGCATGTGCAATCTGGGTTCCTTTATGTGAAAATGAGGGGCTAAAATGGAGGCTACTGCTAAAGACCTATTCACACTTTCTAAATACCAGATTTATCTAAAATTGTAGCCTAGACAATAGAAAGTATTGTTACACACCTTTTTGCCTTGTACAGTTCTCTCTCCACATTTGTGGGTTTGATCTTCACAAATTTGATTATTTGCAAGTGTGTCTGCCTTCCTGCCCCCAATTCTGCTGCTCCTATTCCAAAGCATTTTTCCCCAATGAGGAAAACACACACTGATAGAAAACAGAAGAGAATTGTGGGGGGAGAAGCCTCATGTGAGCCTTTCCACCTCCAGAGCTCCTGCTTCCCATTCCCATGAGAAATGGAAGGGAATGGAGCGGGGAAGGCATAGTGCAAGCCTTCCTTTCCCCTTCCTATTCCTATGCATTTTGATCTGCCATGGAGTACTCATATGAAGCTTACCCCACTCCCCCTTCCCTTCCATTTTGCATGGGAATGGGAAGGGGGGAGCCCCAGAATGGAATGGGAGGGAGAGCAGGGTGGAGTTATTCATGATTTTTCCATTTTCACAAGGGTTCTGCACCCAAACCATCACGAAAGTGGAGAGGCTGCTGTATTTTGTACAAATCATCTTGATGACCGGACATTTCAGACAATACACTGCTGAAATAGAAGACAGGTATATCTCAGTCAGCTAAGCAGAATCATAGAGTTGGAAGAGACCCCAGGGGCCATCGAGTCCAACCCCCAGCTATGCAGGAACACACATCAAAGCATTCCCAACAGATGGTCATCCAGCCTCTGCTTAAAAGCCTCCAAACTCCACCACACTCCATTGAGGCAGCATATGCCACTGCCGGACAGCTCTGACTGTCAGAAAGTTCTTCCTGAGGTTCAGGTGGAATCTCCTTCCCTGCAGCTTGAATTCTGCACTACCCTGTTATAGTGCTATTATTCCACTTTCAACATTATGTGGAATTCTGGGGTTTGTAGTTTCCTGAGGCCAAAGGGCTCTCTGGCTGAGAGTTCTAAATGTCCTTCCCTAAACTGCAAGTCCCAGGATTCCATCGGGTGTTGAAAGTGGAATAAGAGCGTTATAACAGTGTAGTGCGGAAATAGTCTCAGTCTCTGGAAGAGTGGAAAACAGGCCCACTCCCTCCTTGACATGGCATCCCTTCAAATATTTAAACATAGCTATCATGTCCCATCTTAACCCTCTCTTCTGCAGACTAAACATCCCCAGCTCCCTAAGCAGTTCCTCATACAGCATGGCGTCGAGACCCTTCACCACTTTGGTCGCCCTCCTCTGGACACGTTCCAGCTTGTCAGTATCCTTCTTGAATTGAAGTGCCCAGAGCTGGACACAGTTTTTCAAATGAAGCCTAACTAAAGCAGAATACAGTGGCACCATCACCTCCCTTGATCCAGACACCATACTCCTATTGATGCAACCGAGAATCATATTGGCTTTCTTTTTTAACAGAAAATTTGGTAACAGAGGCAGAAATAACATGGAAAGAATAGGGATAAGTTCCTACATCAGAAAAAAGAAGAGCAGTTTGACACGTTGCAGCAAACTTTTTATTCAAAAGTAACACTGTGCACATATGAAAGGATTCAAGCAATTCTGGTAAGCCTTGCTTGAGTAAACAATATTGTGAACCTTCTAGAGACCACATGAAGATTTCTTGCAAATTGTATGCAGGGATGACTTTTTCTTTCCCTGCATTTTGCTTATGATTTCCATTCTTGTGGCCAAATGTCTAGCCCTATGCCTTTTTTTTTTAAACATACTGTGAGGTGCCTGGTGAGGCAGGCCTATCTGTTGTCTCCCTTTCTCTCTGTTTTCTTATCCATGCATGCTCAATAAGGGATTCCGGGGGCAGCTGCTGTTTACCTTGCTGTAGCACACACAGCTACAGGAGGAAAAGCTAGAGCGGAATCCCAATCTTTCCCAGCTCTAACTTTTACTACGTTATTTACTGCAACATACCGCTACACTCCCAGTACTGAAAATCTGTGTTTTTGTAGCCCTCCACCTTCCAGTGCCAATGCTTCTGAGAAAACTTCCAGCTAGGCAGAGGACAGGGAGGAAAAGGCAGGGCTAAACAAGCATAAAAAGACTTTGTAAAAAGAAGCTTCTTTGTCTTTGTTAACTATGCCTTTGTTAACTATGCCTGTATCTGTAAATCCAGAACTTTTGAGAAATATCTGATATTTTATATTTGAAATAAGGACATAATCTCTGTTTTGCAACATCTTGTCGCTTAATTGAAATCAGTAATTGAGACGGAGGACAGTAATATGGAAGACAATCTAAGAGCTGATTTGGAGATTCCTCAAAAGTAGTGATCATCATCAGCAATTTCTGAGTGGAAAATTATATCACAGCTTTTGGAGAGGCATGTAGTCCAGTGATTCTGATTTGTGTCTTAGCCCCAGGAGTGGAAATTAGGTTGGCTTGTTCTGCTGAAGAAAGCAGACTGAAATTCTTCACTGGAGTTAGCAGGAGTAGGATGAAGATATAAAATGGCAGGTATCACAACTCTCCACAGTGGTGATATTATTAACTAGGAATGGGCCCCCCTTTAGAAGTAAAGGAATTCTCATTGTTTTCTTTAAGCCACATTTAATGAACTAGAGACACCCAACTCTTTCCACCCCTTCAGAGAAGGTCCATAGGTCAGTTGCAGAGTACACACATACTGTCAAGAATATTTGACATCTTTATTTGAAAAGATTTCATGGAGCTGGTTGGGGAATGCCTTGTAAAGTGTCATTGCTTTGGACTACACTTCCCAGAGTCTTCCAGTCAGCATAGTTGATGACCATGTTGGCTGGGAGATTCTAAGAGTTGTAGTTCAACAAGTAAGATTTTCAGCCTCTAGTATAGATCATATGTGCGTATTCGTTGAGTCAAATATTCTGTTCAGTTCAGTGTATCATGATGGTAAGGTTGCTTGGGAAGTAGGGTGATTTATCGTGCTGGAGGCTTGCTTGGAAAGACCTGTGCTTTTCCCAACACACAAACACACTCACACATATGTGCATGCACACAGACAGAAACACAGGGAGATGCACACATATAGGTGTAAGCTAAACCAGTGCTCACTGCCCACTAACAAGTTATTGTTACTGGATACTTTTGGGGCAACAGTAGGTAAAGGTTTGGGAAAGTTGGCCTTTCTTCTGTTCCTACACAAATAAGAACTACCAAAATCAGTTCAGCATCTTGGATAATTCCTTGAAACTTTGTACTAAAATCCAGAATGGATTTCTCACTCCACTGATGTGGAAGCAGTCAATTGCCATTGCTGAAAGGTGGTTGTGCTGTACCAAAAAAGTCACATATTTTATCTTCAGCTTTGTAGAAGAAGTCAGAGTCAGAATTTGTGCAAAGAAACAACATGGGAAATGGGAAATTTGCTGTGCTAGAGTAAATGTTGCATATGTCGTCCACCAGCTCTCTGCTCTAAATCTACAAACTCAGAGCTGCCTTTTCTTAAGTGACTACCTGCATTTAAAAAAATGTTTGCATTATATTGTTTAGCTTAGCATCAAATGATTGCTGGATGCTTCAAAAGGAGGTTTTTGTGGTAGAGATACCGTGCTTCAAACACACTAAATTTTACAAGAGTTCAGCCACTGGTTGCTTGCAGTCAGAGGGCTTCTACCAGTCTTCTACCAGTGGAGGTTGGTGGTTTTCATGTCAATGGAGCGGTGAATTTGCTCTGGGTTTTAGTACAAAATTTGGTCTGTTTTGGGTGTTCAGGATGTGGAACCCTATCCTTAAAATAGGTTCAGTGCCTTCAATGCTTTCTTTGAAGTTCAGACTAAAAATCTGGAGTAGACTCACAGTTTCAGTGACATGGAGGCCATTAACTATTATTGTCTACATCTTTCAGTTCAAAAGACAATGTATAGCTATTCTGCCTTCTTTTTCCTTCATTGATTTTATTTCATGAGAAACAAGGCAGAAGAAACAAAGGGAAAACATTAGGTTTGCAAATGGCAGTCAATGGCAACTTAATTTCCTCTAAATTTCCATGAATGAAATAGAATAATCACATTGCAGAAGCTTCATCCTGAAGGACCGTTTATTGTCTCTAATTTGCAAACTTAATTGGTGCCAGAAAGAAATGAAAGTCTGCAGTCCATTGCCCTGGAGGATCTACGTATCCCTATAGTGGGCTAGAATCTCTAAGTAAAAAACAAGAGAGCCAAGAGGTTATTTCTGGACAGTGAACAAGCTATGAAACATAGACGTGCAAAGAGAGGATTTATAGCAACTGCAGTCCATAGCAGTTTAAAAGCAAGATCAATTTTGTGCCATAACACTTACTTCATATCTCAGTGCTTATGCTGCATTATGAGTTCCTTTAAATGAGCAAAGACAATGATACAACTAGAAGCAAGATAAATTCTAAGCAATTGCATACCAACCAGAAATAAGCTTTTTCTCAAGCTAAGGTTACTTTTTGCATGTTATTTTATCCAGGTTTTTATCTGGTTAATTGTGCAGGGAGTGATTACTTCCAAAATGTGGACCTGATTTCAGAGGTTGCCAAGAGCAGTGCTTCTCATCTGATATGGGAGACTGGCAATTACTTTTTCCCCAGTGTGTCGGGGACCAACACTGTATTGGCACCCATTGAGTACAACTGTTTCTTTCTTTCCTGGAAATGCCAGGGACCAGCAGCCAGTGGCTCAGGTCCCTGGCTGACACTGGTCTGGGAACCACCACTTTGAATTGCATTGGTTTAGAGATTGTCCTAGCCAGCACAACCAATGGTAAAAAATGATGGATTTGTCATAAAGCAACCTTTGGAGGACCATATGTTCCACACCCCTGCTTTGTAAAAACCTTACATTGGGGAAGAATGTTAATTATTGAATGAAATGCTTTGGTGACCATATTCTTGGGAAAGACACCATATTATTTAAGACATTGATCTGGGATTCAAGGGAGTAGTGCTTTCTTATGGATTAGTCAAGTTGAATAATGAAGATGACGCTTCAGAGTTGTGAAGTCTTAGGTGCTCATGCAGTCAGTTATGAGGCCATTGACTGTGAACACTTTAGCAGAGTTGCCTCAGCAGGCAGACTGGCTATGATCATTTATTTTTCCATAAGTGAAAAATGTGACAAAGGAACACATACTATACTGTTGGCCTCTACGTTTGCTAGGGTTAGGGGTGCAGGACCTTCACAAAAATGGAAACATTGCAATATAAAAATGTGAGTGTGTGTCTGTGGGAAGGGGGCTGAGGCATGCTGTACTACTTGTACTGTACTACATTTGTTGTTGATCATAATTTGAGCACGAGCCAGCAGTGTGATGCTGCAACAAAGAAGGCAAATGCTATCTTAGTCTGCATAAATAGAACCAGAATTTCCAAGTCAAGGAAAGTAACATCGCACTATATTTTGTGGTGGTCAGGCCTCATCTGGAGTACTGCATTCAGTTCTGAGTGTCTCCTTTTAAGAAGGATATAGACAAGAGAGTGAGTTCAGAGAAGGGCAACGAGGATAAGAGGTATAGAGAACATAATGTAAGGAAAGGTTCGTTCAACTGGGCACATTTAGCTTGGTGAAGAGAAGATTGAAGGATGATGTGATTGTATTTTTTTAGATATTTCGGGGGGGCACAAAGAGGAGATTGCACGTTTGTTCTCTGCTGCCTCAGAGGGCAAAACTAAGTCTAATGTTTTTAAGTTACAGGAGAGTAGATTTCATTTGAACATTACAAGGAAAATCTTGACAGTGAGAGTGTTTTGGCAATGGGACCAAATGCCTAGGAATCTCCTTTTCTAGGGCCCTTTTCGCATGGGCCTTCTCTCGCGCGACAGCCCCGTGAGCCTCGCGGGAGTGGAAGCGTCGCTCCACACGATGCACTCCCACTTCCGCCGGGCTCACGGGGCTGAAGCGGCGCGAGTGCGGGTTTTTTTATTTTCGCTTCGAAGCGAAAATCACCCGCGCTCGCGCAAAGCTCCTGGCGCCTGCGCGCACTTACCTCTTGTGCGGAGCGTCAGGGAGCCGGCCGGGTCGCGCTTCCTTCCCTCCACCCCTGCGGAAGGAAGGGACGGGGCGGGGCGCTAGCGCGACGGACGCAACACGTCCTGCTTCGCGCACGCGCGGGGGGGGCAGATGCGACAAGCTCCTTTCTCGCGCGCGCGGGGGGGATGGACGGGACAGGCTCCTTTCTCATGTGCGCGGGGGGACAGATGGACGCGCGAGCCGCCTCCGCCTCCGGGAGGCTGCCGCTTCCCCGCTCGTTCCTTCACCTGCGGAAGGAAGGAGGGGGAAGCGGCAGCCTCCCGGAGAAGGAGTCTTGCACGAGTCGCTCTCCTCCGTCGCGCGAGCGCCGGCGCTGCGAAAAGGGCCTAGGTGTCTTCAAAAATAGATTGCACAGCTCCTTGCTGGGCATGTCCAAGCTAGAGATCCTGCAATTAGCAGGGGGTTGGACCTGATGGTCTATAGGACCCTTTCCAACTCTGATTTTATGATTCTATGAAACTGAGATAGATAAGCTTGCTGCCTCTGATACAGAGAGGTCAGGTATAGCCAACCTGACCAGCAGTTGTCTTAAAACCAGGCCCTGTCACAGTACACAGTTACAGTGCAATGATTCTACTTTAATTGCCATAGCAATGTTCTGTGCAATCCTGGGATTTGTAGTTTGATGAAGTACTAGAACTCTAGCTGAGAATTCTAAATACTAGGGATGTGACGAATCCAGAATTTTCTGGATCCGAATCCCTGGAAGGTTCTGGGAAACCACGAATCTCACAAATCTCGAATCTTTCGAATCCTTGTTTAAAAAAGAGTTTAAAAAGAAAGGGAAAAAAGGATAATCTTGGGCAAGACACACTCTCTCAGCTTTAACAAAAGCCTAGGCAAAGGCAAACCTCCCTCTGAAGAAATCTGGCCAGGACAATTGTCATAATTTTGCCTCAGGATCTCCCCAGATTGAAAATGACATGAAGACCCTTTCTACAGAGGCAGGAAAATGTGGATTAATTCCACATTTTCCTGCCTGTGTAAACAGGGCCACATATTACAGTACAGAGCTAATTCAGGTCAAAACTGGATTTTCTTTGCATAGCTCCTTCTGGCATCCTGGGGTTTGTAGTTTGATGATGCACCAGCAGACTTTGGCAGAGAAGGCTGTGACACCTTGTAAAACTACAAACCCCAGAATTGTGTATGAAAGAGATTTGCAAGGGAGCTGTGCAAAGGAATCTTTCAGCTGTCCTTGAAATCTCAAGAAGACTATACCTTCCAGCCAAATCTCAAGTCCTGCAACAAGGAAGGCACTTAAAAACAACAACAACAATACCAGCCTCTAGTCCAGTCTCCGTTCTGCACCCTACAGTCTCAAGAAGTCAAGTCTCAAGTCCTGCAACAAATGACTTAAAAAAACCAACATCAGCCTCTAGTCCAGTCTCAATTCTTCACCCTGCAGTCTCAACTCAAGTCCCAAAGTCCTGTAACAAGAAAGACACTTTAAAAAAACCCCCAAAAAACCAGCCTCTGGTCCAGTCTCAATTCTGCACCCTACAGTCTCAACTCAAGTCTCAGTCCTGCAACAAGGCACTTAAAACAAACAAAACCAACCTCTAGTCCAGTCTCAATTTTCTACCCTCAAGTCCAGTCTCAGTCCTGCAAGGGACTTTGAAGTCAAATCTCTACCCCAGTCTCAATAATTTCCAATCCCTACCCTCTAGTCTCAAGTCAAAGAATAGATATTATTACCTTGCAGAGGGAGGCAGCCTGAGCAGGCACAGGCAGCCCGAGCGGGCATATCTTATGGAAGGAGGTACACCGGCCTACATGTGGCAATCACTGGATGAGATTGTGTGACCTTGCCCTCTGCCCCACTACTTCTGATAGGCGTCAGACCCACTGACCCCAGCATTTATACATGCCATTGATTTTCAGCACAGAAAATAGTGCTGAACTTAAATATTAAACGGACTTAAGTATTAAATATTAAATGTTCAATTTAAATATATTAGAATACAACCCCAGATGTAAATTGTGAAATTGTTAGTAAAGGCCATTATCACTCCAAGGGAAAAACTTACCTACTTGCCATCTCCCCTTGTGTAGCTGGTCGCCCAGGTTTTCAGGAGTCCCGGTCTCCAACAAACTATTAGGTTGGTGGATTTGAACAATTCGGTTCACCTGTTTTGGTGCAGGGATTTGGATTCGTGAATCTCGAATCCTTGCCAAGGATTTGAGGATTCAGTTGGCCCATCCCTACTAAATACCCTTCCCTAAACTACAAATCCCAGGATTCCATAGGGTACTGCCACGCTTGCTAAAGTGGAATTACAGTGCTATAATTGTGTTAGTGTGAAAGGGCCCACCCTTTTAATGCCATCCAGTTTCTCTTATCGCTCTTTTATGCCATCCTACTTACCCTACATCTTGCAGCAATTCTATTATTCCTATAGAGCTTTGCTGTCTTTCTATAAGAAAGAATATAAAGAACATAAAGTGAGGGCATCCCCCTGCTGTTAAAGTAGTGTCAGAGGACGGCTTTCTTGGAGCCACCTGCTAGATCTCAATTGATGTGGAACTCAGAGAAATACCTCTAATAGTGTGACCTCGCAGTCCAGGGAGGAGATCTTTACATTTCAGTTTAAAGGTTCATATCAACACCTTGAACTGGATCAAACTGGAAGCTGAGAAATCACTAGCATAGTATATTCAAAAGCTAATTATGTAACACTGAGATGTTCTCTATCAACACTGTATGTTACATTTTTATGCCTTGGGCTTGTTTGATGTTTTATATTTCTTCTGCTCATGGGTTTCTTTGCTGTATTATATTTCTTCTGTTTCTTCACTGTTCTTTCTTCAAAAATAGATATAAAAAAGACAAATAGCCAGGAACATTATAGGACAAAGCAATAAGTTGGGGGTGTTTGTGCTGCCGGGGCCTGTGGGAATATTTATTCTGCACCCCCCCACCCCAGCTGCCACCTGGCTATTAACTGCAATGTTTCACATTCAGGTGACCTTTTCCAAAGGAAATGAGAAAATGCAGTTTCAGCTTCTTCAGTCAAGAGCAGTGGGAGTATTCACTGGATGGTTGGATTGGTAACTGCCCAAATCATAGCTGGCATTTCCACAGGGACAACGACAGAGAGCGTTTTCTGAAATTGTATTTCTTTTACAGGTGATCTCATCTGAAATGAGATCACAGCTCTGCATGAAAACACTTTCCCATTTTGGGAAGCTAATCTGAAAACATGAGAGACACAGGTTTAATTTTCACAGAGGTGGCATCTGGGACTCATGGGAATTTAAATCAAATGACATATTGAGGGCCACAAGTTTGCCATCTGAAATATATATCTATAGCCACATTTTCTATCTGGGGAATTCAAGACAGCATACACAGGGATTTTATAATGACAAGGCTGGCTTCTCATTAAGCAGGGGTGAAGCATATGCTTCTGGAGGTGGAACGTGGGGGAAGGCAGTGCCATTTCAGCTCTGGCAGTCCTCAGAGTTTCCCTGTCCACAATACTTGGCTGTAAGGAAAAACCTCTTAGAACAAAGTTTATTCTAGGCAGCTCTATGGATGCTCTGTACAGTTATTAGTGCTTTCCCTAGAGCCTGTGGCTGGAAGATGCTGGATACTGTAGCCAAAATGTGACTTTCCCAGACTCTCCTTCAGACTGTAACTTGTGGTAACAATTGGCTGGCACAGTTGCATGTCTCTTCTTACAACAAAGCCCCACACCCATCTATGCAGAGAACTAAAGATCAGTGAGAAATATTATAGCTTAATTCTCTACCAACTGATCAATTTTCTATGTGTAGGAATACTTTTTTTTTTTAATAAGAAGAGTGAATTCCATTGTTTGAGCCTTTGGGTACAGTCTGAACTTTGTGTACAAACTAGACACAGGTGTATCAGTGCAGCAAGGGCTAGTCCACAATCCAGCCAATATTAGACATGTGGGACTTCCCCATGAATTCACCTAGAAAACTGAATGTATTTGTTAAATTTCTCAGTTAAAATGAATATGGCTGTAATGTAGTGTAGCTCTACAAATTATGATAGTACTTTGTAGCCTTCCTGAAGCTAATGTAGAATACACATGAGTGAGCAAGCTAGTTGTCTGTTATTTTTTTCTCTCTCCCCCCTGCAGCCCAGTGTGTAGATCTAGTTATATAGATAGTTATCATCAATAACCAGGAGATTGGGGAGGGGAGGCTGGGAAGTGGGTCATTAGGGTCTGCATCTCTGATTTGACCCTCCAAAATACATCTATACCAAGAGCCCTAGACTTTGAGTGCTTTTGCACATGCTATATTACATAGGCAGGTGATTGCTTATTTGATATTCCCAGACAGTAACACATTTTATGGTGGTTTCAGAAACTCATAAGTAATGCTTATAATTTCCCACAATTTTCTCTTGCAGAAGAAACAAGTGAGTCAGACAAAGATCCGTGTGATCTCAACCATTCTCTTCATCCTGGCTGGTTGTGTTGTTTTTGTCACTATTCCAGCAGTCAGTTTCAAATATATTGAAGAATGGTCAGCACTGGACTCCTTTTACTTTGTAGTTGTCACTCTGACTACGGTTGGCTTCGGTGATTTTGTAGCAGGTGAGTTGTTTTTCTAAGTAATAGAAGCCTGATTGGCTTCTGTTTGGGGAGGAAGGGAGAGAATGCAAGATACTTGCTTGAATTCACCACTGTTGATGATATTTTGAAAGTAGAATAGTACATATACAGAAAATAGAGTAAGATAAAGTATTACTTAGCAGATTGTGTTTTTTATTACCCGTAGGACTATCACACAGTCTAGTCTCCACTAGAATATTCCCAGTTAAGTGAAGAATCATGTTTGGAAATGTTTACTTGCATGGGTATTGGGCCTAGGCCAAACTCCTAGGCCCTTTCCGCAGCTTACCTCCGTCCATCGTGGTCATGCGAGCAGCCTCTTTCGTGAGGCTCTCACATCCCCTCTGCTCCAGCTCTGCAGAAGTTGCCGGCTGGCCGGCAGGCAACATGAGGGCTCCGCCTCTGCCTTCCTCAGTGCAGCTAGGTATTTTCTCAAGCTGTGCTGGGGGAGGAAGTGTGAGGGCCGCAGCTCCGGAGGCTCCACACAGACGGTAAGTGCATACGGGGCCCCGGAGCGATGCGCCATATAGTGTGCGATTGGCGCCTGCTGGCCCCGGCAGCGTCGTGCGATTGCAAAGATGTTGTCTGAAATGCTCCTTGCAATCGCGTGATGCTCTGGAGGCCCTTTCACATGACAAATGCCGTGTGAAAAGGGCCCAAGGCAGATGGGATCTATTTCTGGCACAGATGAAGATAAGATGGACCAAAGGGAAGAGACAGGCTGGTAGTGGGGTGGCTCATACCATTTGCTGTCTGAGGCAGAGCAGAATATGGTCCCCCACAAGTCCCAAATCAAGTTGCAATGTGCCCTAAACCAGCTGTTTTATGTTGTCACCTGAGGCAGAAAATATCTTACTTACTTGCCTCCTTGTCTTCTTTGCAATTAAAATACAGTGCAATCACAGGATTCATGCATTCCAAAACTGCTTTCAAAGTGGCTGCCTCAGTCTGCCTAATGGTAGGGCTGCCTCTGTCTGTTGGTCATGTATCAATTTAGATAGGGATGGGTGGACGGGGAGAAGACAGAGACATTCCTTCCTTGGCTCCCTGGTGGGTGGCACTGTCACATTTTTGTGCACTGGAAATGATGTCTCATTTGATGGCTGATTTTTGGCCTTTTTGGGGGGCTCTTAGAGGGGCCATTTGAGGCCAGTTTTGGATCAGCTTGGCTCATTTCAGTTGCACTGGAAAGCAAGGCACCCGAAGGGCTGTGCTACTCCTGCCCTGGCTGTAGTGTCTCAGTTCCTTTCAGCCACTTTCTATCCAAAATCTGTGGCTGCCTAAGCAGGCCTTTTGAAAAACTAAAATCTCACCAATAGATTTTTCAGGAGGAGGAAATGTGGCTTGATTTCAGCAGCTCATAGTTCCCTTCCCTGCCAAAATAGCTTGTTGGCAAGATTTGAAGGTAGTGAAGCAGAGATCTGTGGAAGAAGGTGGTTGGAGGAGGGGAAAAGATGTTTATGAAAAAATAAAGACACCCATGTAAGAAATCAAAGAAGTTAATTTTTCATCAAGTCTATCAGCTAAAATGTACTCCATGGCATCACTTACTGGAAATCATTGGGATCTAAATGATACATACAAGTGAATATGGTTTTTCTATGTCATGCATAATATTTTACAAAAACAAAATTTTTCTATAAGGGACAACAGAAATGTTTTAGGGCTCAAAAAAGCCCTAAATGCAGTAGTTGAAGAAAAGTGTCAAATATCAATAATAGCTGTCCATCCCGATCATCATATCAAAACAACAGTAAAAAGGACATCTATATTTAAAACCAAATGGACCGCAGCTTTTAAGAGAGCCAAACTACAAATTATATTCTCTATCCTTAATAGAAGTTTTGGCCCTGCCACTCTTATCATTTTAGAATCTTGTACTGGATGCAAAGACAAGTGAGGTGTGTGCCATAGGGAAGTAATGTACTTGCTGAAATGAGAACATAACAATACTAAGATGTAAATCTCTGTGCTTGTCAACTACCAATAAACTAATGTATCAGTTTGGGCTGTTGTGTCCAGGGGCTGTGATGAAGAGTAGATGGGTTGAAGCTGAGCTGAGTCAAGCTGAATACCAAGCATTTGTTGGGCTGGTAAGGGAAGACAATGGCAGGAGAAGGCAGAAAATTGGAAGTAACCATTTGTACTACAGCTTCCACAATCCCTTAGCCGTCATGGACAGTGGCTCAGGGATTCTGGGAGTTATAATCCAAAGTAACTTCTCCAAACTCTCTGAAAAGTTTACTGAAGTCATGCCTGCTTTGTGACTTCCTGTGGGCAACTGGTTAGCCACTATTGGAAACAGAAACCTGCATAAGATCACCCATTGAATCATGGCCTCTTACATGCTTGTTGTCTTTGAGAGCAATCGACTATTCAGTGCAGCTACACAACCTCCATTTCAGTTGGCTTGTTGAAGAATACTGTGAGTGGAGAATGCAGAGCAATCAAAATTAGGAAAGGGCTTGTCCTATGTGTTTTTCTTCAAGCATTGCAAGCATCACCTCCGTTAACCTTAATGGGGGTTATTACATGTGCTTAACAAAGGATGGAGCCCTCATCAAAGGTTGAGGATGTATGCAATGGCCAAGATCCTACATTGCCCAGCATACTATAAGAGTTCTGGAGAAAGAACTCCTTTGCAGGTCTCCATTCAATACTCCTGGGACTCACAGTTGTGCTGTGATAGCTTCCTTAATGGACATTCCATGGCTGATGAAAAATGGGTGGTAGATAGGAGTAGTGTCTGCATATGCCCCATAGCAGACTATGCAGACTGACAGTATCTTCCCCTGAGATTTGCTGGAATCCCAGCAGATAAATTCATCAGTCTGTGTCTGGCTGTGAGGCAAAAGCAAACGGTTCTCTAATTCCTCACACCCTCCACCTCCTTAAGAGTGGCTGTTGGGGAGATTATTGCCACAAATCCATGAGTCTAGGTGTCCTATCTCAGTCTTGGCACAGTTGATAAATCAAACAAAACAAAGTGAATATCTCCCAGCTTGTTATTTACTTCCAGGCAGTAAGCATGGAGTCATAAATAAAGTCCAACATAAAGTCCAGCAGGGTTTCACAGCAAGGGAATGTCCAAGGTCAATCCAAGCATTTGACTAGGCATCCAGCAAGGTAGCAGGTCAGATAAGCTCTGACAACTCCTGGAGGGGAAGGACGCCAGCTAAATAGACGCAGAGCCTAGCGCAGCTATGCCTTGATTAATTGTTGCCAGTTATAAATTCTGAGAGAGTGACACTGGTTCTCTCTATGTTGCCTGTGCTGTGTAAAACTGGGCCTACGTAAGTGTTCTTCTGTATCTGAAGAGGTAGGACTCTCTGTTGAAGCTGGCACCATCACCTGTTCTGTTTCCGGCACTGTAACCTCTCTCTGTACAGCAGGCCCTGGCATGCCTTCTGTTTCAGCCTCTGGCGAGCCCTCTGCTTCAGACTCTTGAGTCGGAGTCCATGTTCTGGAAGCAGAGCATGACACCAGGCAAAGGTTGCTTTAGTTGTTGCAGAGAGTGGAAAAAGACACTAACACCAGCAATAGTCAAAAAAAGAATTTTATGGGGAAGGTGTGGGTATCATTTTCATTATGTCACTTCCTCTTTGTTGTTGTTGTGTGCCTTCAAGTCATTTCCAACTTACCCTATCATGGGGTTTTCAGGGGCTGAGAGCATGTGATGCACCCAAGGTCACCTACCCTAGGTTCCATTCTGAGTAGGGAATCGAATCCTGATCTCAAGGCTGTAGTCCAATGCTCAAACTACTACACCATGCTGGCTCCACTTCCAGTTTTAGGAAAAGGCCTCAGCTAGCCTGAAAATGACCCAGATTCTCCCAAAAGCATGGTAAAAATGGCTCCGCATCCTATTGAGGGCATTTGCAGGCCTATGGAGGCAAACAAAATAATATTTTTTTTTTCTTCCTCTAGTCTTTATGGACTGATCTTTGAATAGATTAGAAGATTCTGCAGTGAGGAATCAGACATAGTTTGTGATGGATTTAAGTGACCTGTCTGCAGTCCAATTATATTTTAATATTGAGTAAAATCTAATTGTATCTGTCTAATTGTGTCTGTCTCATCCTTCCAATGGGACAGATTCCCCTTCAACCTTCACAGTTCTCCAAATTAATTCTGGAAGGTTAAGGAACCAGCTGTTGGAGAGTGCCAGGGGCTACCATGGAGGGAGGACAGGGCAAGATAAGCTGTTGTACGATGTTGGATTAGTTCATCATGTAGACATTTTCCTATTGGCATTTTCCTATTGGCATTTCCCATTGGCATTTTCCAATGGGGAGGAAACAGAATCAAGAAACATTTTCCCCGCGCATGGGCTAATTGATGTGGGAAAGTCAGCTTGCTCTCAAAGTAACAGATGAGTATAGAAATAATAGGGTACTTGCTTGCTTCTCTTCCCAGTTGAGACAAGAGCAGAGAGAATCTCAATGTTTTGCCCAGTTCCCATTCTGTACATCTTCCCAACTGGATGTGGGAGGGGCTTTCAGAAGGAGGAGAGGCAGCTTCCTGGGTTAGGTCCATAAACCAGAGGTTTGTTGTTATTGTGTGCATTCAAGTTGTTTTTGCCTTATGGCGACCCTCAGGTGAAACTATAACAGGGTTTTCTGGAGCTGAGAGTGTGTGACGTGCCCAAGACCCTTTTCGCACCTTACCCTTTCGCGGAGCTGGGGTGTGGGGCTTGCCTTGAGCATAGTGCAAATGTGAGTGCATTGTGTGGATCGCTCCTCACATTTATGCAACGCTCAAGGGGCCCTTTCGCATTGGAAATGCATTGGAAATGCCATGCGAAAAGGGCCCAAGTCACCCAGTGGGTTTCCATGGCTGAACAGGGAATCAAAACCTGGTCTCCAGGGTTGTAGTCAAACACTCAAACTGCTCTACCACACTGGCTACCTTTCTCTAACTATTAGGCAAGTTCTGGAAAGCATAGACATCATCTTGTGTCATTGTTTTGAGAATCTGAAAGCAGCAGGTTGTCAGATGCTGATACTAATTGCACCATGATTACTTGGATTGTCCAAATCTAACCAGTTTTCTATACAGACAGTCTTGCTCTCCTTTGGAAGAAATGCAGATGACAAGCTACCACAAAGGCTTTAGTCAGTAGGCGCTGATTGTTGACTTACACAAGTCTTTCCTGTTTATTAATCTAAAAAAGGCATTGGTTCTGCTTATAAATACAGAGTGTCCCCCCCAAATGTGTATACCTTTAACAGTTATGATTCTGTATTTTTTTTGCGATGTTTTTCAAAGTATACACCTTTAAGAAGGTTAAAGATTCCAATAGTAGTGCTGCAAAATTACAAAAGAAAATTTAAATGAGGTTTGTTGCTCTGTGCTTCGACAATGTGTGCAGGGCATTACTGTGCAGGGACAACAATTTGAACAGCTTGCATAAAACTGCAATTAAGATGGAATTTGTGACTCTGATGGAAGCATTATTATAACATCTGTTCTTCAATATAAATGGGTTTACTTAGCCTTCAAATAATCATCAAAGCTACTATTAGCTGTTAAAGGATTATACATTTTCTTCTTTGGAACACCTTGTATGATGGTGGCTGAAAGAAAGGCTGTGAAGGGACACAGAACTGAACAGGAGGTAAGGGGAGTAGCTGCCTTTTTACTGCCTGCTTTCTCTGTGCAGCAGATCACTTTTTTTATGGTGAGTTTCCCCCAGGACATGGAGGAAGAGAATTACCTCCTAGCATCATAGCAACAAGAGCACCACCACTTGCCCTTTCTTATATGCTGAAAGCCATAAACCTATATAACAACCCATAGTGTGTATCTAGAGAAAGGTTTGAAATCAGAAACAATATTTGGGTCTCTGCCAGCAGATTTATGCTTTAGTTTTATATGTATCTTCAATCATTGTAAGCACATTCATGCACAGGCTCCACAAAATGCACTTTAGGGCTTCACTGGAATGTATCAGATTGCTAACAGTCTGTAAGAATGCAAAAGCTTGGGGAAGGGGGAGAAGGAGAAGGAAGACTGAATCACAGGAAGATACTAAAAAAATTTCTGATTATTACCCTCAGCCGTTTCTAAAGAAATGGGATTTATAGCACTACTCTAGGTGTACCTACACCCATTGAGACTTATAATGTATACATGCTCTGTACATGTGCCCTGTATTTGGGTATAAAATCCATTTAACCCAATGGAGCTCACTTCTGAGTTAGACATGGACAGGATTTTGCTGTGGTTGGCTGTTTCAAAAAATAAACATGCGTGCACATGCATGCAGATACAAACAGATAGGCATTGTGCAAAGAGGGGGGGATTTTAGTTCTTTGTAGTGCATGTTAATCAAGTTTAAAATCTAACAGGTATAGGGAAAAAAAATACAAAACACCTATCCAATATCTACAAAATTTATATGGTTGCCTCTTGTATATCCTGCAATGCAATTCCTTCTCTGACACGATTTAACAGTCAGAGTTTTGCCGTTTTCTTGCTTTGCAAAAACCAAAATGTTGTCTGATTATCCCTCTCAGTTTCCCTTATGTTGGATGGGGCTGATGGGAACAGCAGTCCAACCACCTTTGGAAAACTAGAGGTTCCCTAACCTCTCTGCTAAGTATAGTGAACAATACTTTTAAAAAAAACAAACACGCAAATGAACAACTCCCCTATGGCTGTAAAACGAAAAGAAGTAACTAATTTTAAATATGGGTTGCATATGTTTTTGTTTCCACCTATTGAAATTCCTGTTTTAGTTCCCGTAGAGGGACGAGTGTTTTTACAATGGGTTGGCCAGTTGTGACTCTCCACGTTATTGATCTGGAATTCTAGCAATAGCCAGCACAGCCAATGACCAGGGATATAGGACATGTAGCCCAACAACCACTGTCAGCCCATAAGAAGGAAAGGACTTCATTTTGTTACTGTGAGGTGCTCCCCTCCTGAAAACAACAGCTGAAAGGCCACCCGTTGTTCACTCTTGTCTTCTGGGCTCTTTTTAAAGCACAGATTTCATGTGCCTATCTTCATGCCTGTGATCCAGAGGAAATTGTTTCAGGAAATGAATAATTAGAGGTCTAATTTTCCTAATGCTGTCAGCAGGGAAAAGAAAGGGTCCCTTTTAAAACTTTGCAGATGGAAGGCTTCAGTCCTAAACCTCCTTCTGAGTAAAACATGAATAAAATTGCCCAAAGGCCAGCTGAGGGGCTGAAGGAAGCAGGATAAGTCATACCCGCCAGCATTTCACAGATGACAATCAGGACACATGTGGCCAAGCAACATCAGTGTGTAGTCAAGATAGGAAAAAGCAATTAATGAGGAAGAATGCACAATCTAGGACAGGCTTCAACAGTTTGCTTTTGCCTGAGCCTACTGGGATGGGCAAGATTTTGCCCCCACCTCTTCTTTCCACACTACTGAGTTGAGTGCAAACTATTTTTGAAATTTGAGCTCATTTTGCAGCAATTGATTTAAGCTGAGGACTAAGAGGGAAAGTGCGGGGAAGAGAGAGAAACTGGGACATTTCAAAAGCAGCTGAAAAAGTGGAATGAGAGAAAAGTAGTTGGGGTAGTCCCTGCCAAATTGGGACAGTTGGAGAGTATGATAAGTGCTTTTGCACTGAACTAGAGGAGGCCTTCCAGTGGAATGATATTTATGTCCCTCACTCACCAATAGAAAGTTCCACTGGTATGAATGTATAACTGTGGATGTACAGAATGTGGATAGAATGGGGATCTGAAGCCCCCACATTTTCACCACTCATCCATAGTAAGGACCTTCAACGGTGCAAGCCCTAGAACTACTATTGTTCTTTCCCATTGGAGTTCTCTTTCAGTGTTTTGCTCCACTTGTAGAAATTAACTAGTTCTGCATGTTGTGTTTAGTCAAACACTGAATCCAGATAATGTAATATAATATAAATTGCAATAATATAAATTATATAAATTTACCAAGGGGTAACATGCTTGCTAGAGAGTTAGAGTGGTATACTGGTTTGAGCGTTGGGACTATGACCCTGGAGACCAGGGCTATTTCTACTCTAGGCTGTCATAGTGCTATTATTCCACTCCCTAATCTGCAAACCCCAGGATTCCATAGGATACTGAAAGTGGAATAATAACACCGTAACAGTCTAGTGTGGAAATGGCCCAGGGTTCAATTCCCCAATCATCCATGGAAACCTACTAGGTAACCTTGGGCATGTCACACATTCTCAGCTCCCAGAAAACCCTGTGATAGGTTCACCTTAGAGCTGCCATAAGTTGGAAATAACTTGAAGGCACACAACAACAACAACAACAACAGCAGCAGCAGCAGCAGCAGCAGCAAGCAACATGCACACTATGATGAAGTGCCATTTGGACACCCACAGCTTTGGGGATGGGGGAGTGGAGTGGGAAATGATGTAGTGTGGTTGCACCTTGAAATGCATCTGTATCTAAAATAACTCCTGAATCAAACATTATAGGCATGTTTCCCCACCCTACTCTCTTCCACAGGAGGAAATGCTGAAATACCTTACCGGGAGTGGTATAAGCCCTTGGTGTGGTTCTGGATCCTTGTAGGCCTTGCCTACTTTGCTGCTGTCCTCAGCATGATTGGAGATTGGTTACGGGTTCTTTCAAAGAAGACAAAAGAAGAGGTAGCGACTGGTGAACGATTGATTTCATAGGATATTCTGTGCCCTTTAGTGCTGGTTTGATTTATACGTTTGTTTCTTTGGCCCTTTCCGCATGGGCCTATTAAAATGGTGCAGAGTGACCTCCAACAGAGGTCTTCTGCACCGTGGAGTGGTCTGGGATGGACTACTTTTCGTAGTTCCGCACCTCAGTCTGCTCCGGAGCGACTGGAACTGGTCAGTCAGCATGCTTTTTAAAAACCTCTTTTAAGAGGTTTTTAAAAAGTATGGAGCGCGTGACCCCATGTCGCTCCATCCCTGCGCTCCGGTGCAGATTTGCAGGCGTGCAGTAGTGTGTGCCTGCAGATCTGCTGGGGGCGGACTTTCAGCTGGCGAGCTTCTCTGGTTGGTGGAGAGCCTCCCCCAACTGGAAGCCGACATTTTGGACGCCGGAGCAGTGCGGAGCAACGAGCTTGCACTGCTCCTTGTCCCGACGGATTCACCTGGACCCACCAAAAAGCCGGTGAGTAGCGGCAGGGAGCGTTTCCCTTGCCATGTGCAGAAAGGGCCTTTGTCTCATTCATCCTGAAGAAGGATGGGAAATTTGCCATGCTGTTGAAATTAAGCAGCAAATTGTGAAACTGAATTTTGGTGGCAAAAAATGCCATCAAATCAAGCCAGGGAGTTTTGAGAAGTACACATGGGGCCTGTGGACCACATGTCCACATAGAAATTGTATAGCCTAGCCTTCCGCTGTCAAAAGCAATGCTCAGAATTGTTCATAACAAATTATAAAATAATTTAAATATAGGGGATATGCTATCAGTAAAACAGAGGCAATCCTTGTAGATTGAAACAACAACCTTAAAACACATTCAGATCAAGAATACAAAATTGAAGCCAAAAGATTATGAGCCAATCTAAGATCTGGAGAAGGTAATAGAAGACAGGTGGCGAGTTAGGGCAGGGGTAGCAATGATCTAGTCCTTGCAAGAAAATTCTGAGCTTAGGAACAGCCGCAAAGGCAACTCCCTCACACTTTTCAAGCAATCTAGAGAACTTTACCGCTGAATCTACTTAATTTCTTTTCAGTATTTTGTCTGGAGGCACTTAGTAGAGCTATAACATTGATCCTATGAGTTGAAGGAAAGCAACCATGAATTGCCTGAATCCTAGTGCACTTTGATGATGAAAGCTTTTACCATGGATCAAACAATGAAGGGTGTATGTATATTTCCAGGATTGTTTCCAGGAAATCCATTTTATACAATAAAAAAAAACACACAAATCCAAAGCATCTCAATGTACAACTGAAGGCTGCTACATAAGCTAATTTACTTCTACTATGTCTGTTTATTCTTGTTCTTCCAGTTATTATTTAAATCAGGTACCCTACATAACAATAGTCTTTATGCTTAGGATTATGCTGTAATTATATATTAGAGCTTTGCAATAATAGTGGGCCCCAAAGGGAGTTTCTGTGCCTTTAATAGCTCTTGGCTTTAAATACATTACATTGTATTAATGGTAGTCAGGAAGTAGACAAGAACCATTTGGAAACTGAGTGACTGATATAACCAGTGTAGCTTTTTAAATTGAACTACAACTGTGGGAGTTCCTTAAAAAAATTGATTGCTTCTTTAATTCTTGTTGTTATTGGTAATTATCTTGAAATTTCTTCATCTTTCTCTCTTTTTTCACCTTTTGTAATCCTCCTTCCCACAAAGGTTGGTGAAATAAAAGCCCACGCAGCTGAATGGAAAGCCAATGTGACTGCAGAGTTCAGGGAAACCCGGCGGCGGCTGAGCGTGGAGATCCATGACAAGCTCCAAAGGGCAGCCACTATCCGGAGCATGGAGCGCAGGCGCCTCGGGCTGGACCAGAGAGCCCATTCATTGGACATGCTGTCCCCAGAGAAGCGCTGTGTCTTTGCCGCCTTGGACAGTGGGCACTTCAAGGCTTCATCTCAGGAAAGCATTAACAACAAACCAAACAACTTGCGCCTTAAAGGGTCAGAGCAGTTGAGCAAGCATGGGCAGGGGGCATCTGAGGACAACATCATCAACAAATTTGGCTCTTCATCCAAGTTGACCAAGAGGAAAAACAAAGACCTTAAAAAGAGCATCCCGGAAGATGTGCGGAAAATATATGAGACATTCCGGCACTACTCCTTGGACGAAGAGAAGAAAGAGGAGGATTCTGAGAAAGAATGTCACTCAGACCATTCTAGTACTGCTGTCCTCACCGACTGTATTGAGCAACACTTGGATCTGGAGAATGGAATGATCCCCAGTGAAACCAAAGAAAGGGAACATGAAAACAAATCATTACTTGAAGACAGGAATTAAATGTAAAAACCTTCTTTGTCTAAAGAACCAATGTTAGTCTTTTATACATGTACATGATATATAGATAGCTAGGTAGATATATGTATCAAGACACGTGCCTTATTATCAAGACTCCAAATTCAGTCTGAATTACATAGCATCCTAGAATATTTCACTGTGCCATAATGACCGAAGCTTGCTCTGCCAAAAGAAGTCACAGATAAAACCCTGGAGAATGGCATCTAAAGGTGGAATACTGGCATCACCTGCCTAAATATTTCCTTACCATGGGGAATCTCAAAAGTGCCATGGTACCACAGCAGGGAACATGAACAGCTATGGCAGGAATGTGTGAGAGCAAAGACAGACATCTTAAAAAGCATTTGGGGTAGTGAGGAAAGAAGGCCGCTGTGTGTCTTTGCAATGAATCACCAGTTTCTTCTCTCCCTTTCTATAAAAATGCAAAATTATGGGGTGAACTGTCAATAAGGCAGTCTTTATGGTTTGACATAGGATCCAAATATGATTGTTCCCCTATTTTCTATTAAAACAAATAAACCATTGAATTAGCTTTCACTAATCCAAAAACATAAGAATTGTATGTCCAAATATAAGGAAGCCACCTGGATGCCAATGAAACAGTGATGAAAATAGAGCAGGATGCTTTTTACAGGGGAAAGAAAAAAAATCCACAAAAACAACACATTGTGAATATTTATCATAAGAAATGAAAAAAAAATTAAAAGAGGTTAAAATGACAAAGAAAATGTCTCACCCTTGGAAGAACTAAATAATACTAGGTGGGGAAATTTCAGAACTTTAGAAGCTGCTTTTTTTAAGGGAGGAAAAAAAATCATCTTGTGCTTGGTTCCATAAGCAGTGAGCCACTTTCTTTTTTTAAATTTTACGTTCACACTTTGTATCACTGAGGAGCTTCATTTTTAAAGCTGTAATTCTGTGAAGACAGAAAGCAAAGCCTTTGCATGTTGTCGAGCATTTGCTATTCTCTGTAGCAAAATTTTAATTCTTTTTAAAAAAAAAAAGAAAAGAAAAAAAGAAGTAGATATAAATGCATATACAATGTAAATTCAAAGGGACAGGGCAACTTTCACATCTCAGGGCTCTGTGTCCCTATTAGCAGTTAGGGTTAAGGTAAGAAAGTCCCCTTCAAATTCCACAAAGATAATTATGATAAAATATGATGAAATGTTTTAACTGCATATAGCTTTAAGTGCCATTAATAACATCATAATTGTGCAACTGTTTAATCATATACTTTGAAAAATATGTTCCTTTAAGTTTTACATTTACCCATACACTTTTGTTTTCCTTCCTTCCCTTCCCCTCCCTCCGGAAAAAGCAAAGGAATATCTCTTTCTTTTTTTCAAACCAAATGACAAGGAAAGAAAAATCACCTGTTTTATATTCACTGTCATATCCCTGCCGTGTGGACATAGAAAGCACAAATGGCTTCAGACTTCAAAATGAATGTTAAACGAAGAGGCTGTGAGAGAATTAATTAATGGGAATTACATACAGTGTTGGACTCTTGTGTACATTTATGTGGAAAAAGAATGTGGTGCATTGCTGGTGCTCATTTGAAGGGAAAACTTACCTCAAATACATGTGGAAACTCACATATGTTCAAACAATCCTTCAGATATCATTCAGAGGACATCCTTTAAATACTGTAATCCATTTGCCCTTGGTGGTTCAAAACTGACCAAACCTACTGCAACACTTTGCATTGTCTTACTTTCATAATCTTAACCAAGCACAAGGTGTCAAGATAATACCAGCAAGAACAGTTTGTGTGATGCCATCCTGAAATTGTAGGCCTCTTTCACACTATAGAATTATAGCGCTGTGATTCTACTCTAACTAGTATGGTTCTGTCCTGTGGAATCCAGGGATTTGCAATTTAAGAAGTGATACTTTGACCTTCCATCAGACAGCTCTAGTGCTTTGGCAGACTACAAAGCCCAGGATTCCACAGGAGGTAACCATGGCAGTTAACATGGAATCATAGTGCTATAAATTGGTAGCATGAAAGAGCTCTGGTGAAGACAGTTAATGGCTGTCAGTGTGCAACATGGTTAACTTTGACCTCACCCTTTGCCCCAAGTAGTTTGGGTGTAGAAGACTCCAATATATGACTTTAACAGAATGGTTGGTGTGGATTCTTATTCGTGCGTGAGGCCCTTTCTACTGCAGCTAACCAGTGGTCTTTCCTTTTCTCTATCCTTGCTGCACGGAGTGAGGGTTGTCAGTTTCTACAGGAGAAAGCAGGTTTGACCTCCTCTCAACTGTAATTTGCAAATTATCTACTATGTTGCACAGAATGTAATGGTAGTAACTGAGAACCAAGTCTCCCATGTCTGTAAAACTCTGCCTATCATCTTCAAATGTTTACACTGTTTTTTGGTCACATTAAGATGTGATGGGAATTGGCTCTCCTTGAGAGATGTATGCAGAGAAAAAGCTTGTTTCTGATAGAGGGTTTCACCTTAATCATTCAGGAATCACTTGTAGAACACTGACCCACCAGCTCTAGGTTACCTGACATGTTTCAACAGCATCTGCCAGGGCTGCAACTTCTTGTACATCATAAAAAATTTCTAAGAAAGAAGCAATGGCAGTGAGTTGTTTCCATGTCCATGGTGCAGTAAACTTGCTGGTTTTTAGTATGAAGTTCAAAAGTTTTATCCAGGGTATGGAACCCTAGTCTCAAAATTGGTTCAGCACCAACTCCTTTAAGGGTTGAACTAAACCCAGGAGCTGATTCACTGCCCCAATGATATGGAAGATATGAACGCTGTAGTTTATTAACCAGCCACAAGCAACGTGAACTGCTGGTTTATTGATAGTTTATGACCTCTAGCTTGTTTTTATTCTATCCAAACCTGCAACTGTGGCTTCTCCTTGGATTATTTCTTCAGCTAACTGTCCTGAAAGAGGAACTAACAAAAGAGGTAGGAAGGAAACAAACTAGATGTGACAAAGACAAACCTGAGTTTGGGCATCTGCTGTACAGTTTATGGCTTAGCAAACAAACTGTAGTTAATACGAGCCATAGGTTACTATGATGTTCAGATAGGCATATTAGATTTTATATGAATGTGGAATGTATACAGATGTGCTTATTTTTATAGGCTGATGGGGAGAAATGTTACCTTTCATAAAATCTAGTGCTAAACTGGATGCAGCATCCACACTATTGGTTGGATTGGGTATCACAGTTGTGCTTCTGGAGTGAAAACAAGGTGGGCACCAGTTTTTAGAGAGGAAATGTAGTGCTAAACAGATTGGCCACATGATGAATCCAACAGTGGTCATATTTTGCAAAATTCAGACTTAACACCAGAAGTAAAATTGAGAAAAAAGATCATAGGCTATTTAGCAGATGTTCCTCCTTCACAATAGTAACTTGCTGCTTCAAGCACAAGAAGGTGCCTTATACTGGCAGTGGATATGCTACACACTGAAAGGAAAGTGATACT
This sequence comes from Ctenosaura bakeri, assembly GCA_948474755.1. Lineage (NCBI taxonomy): Eukaryota > Metazoa > Chordata > Lepidosauria > Squamata > Iguanidae > Ctenosaura > Ctenosaura bakeri. The sequence goes on from CAOLHI010000679.1 coordinate 231,251, forward strand.
ACAGCAGCAGCAGCACTATTTATTAATTAATGTTTATTTATTTAGAATATTTATATTTATTTTAAAATTATATCCTGCCCGCTATTTAAAGATCTCAAGGCTGTGTATTATAAAATCAATGCAAACAATTTAAAACAACGCTAATACAGTCATCCCTCCACATTTGTGGGTTTCACCTCCACAAATTTGATTATTCGTGTGGCACACATGTGCCTTCCCTCCCATTCCTTTACCTTTTGCCAAGATATGCATGCCTTTCTTCCATGCACTGGGGAAAAAGGCAAGTGAATGGGAGGGGGAACCCTTGTGTGCGGAGAAGGCAGTTGTGTGCTTCTGCCCCATTCTCCCCCTTCTATTCCCTTGCCTTTTGTCTGGGCATGTGGAAGGAAGACAGGAATGAGGGGAGCATGGGAGGAATGGTATGTGTGTGTGGTCCCTCGCTTGCTCACTTGGGTGAGGGAGAGGTATTTAAAGTTCTTAGGACTTTCATGAGGATTCTGTGCTCCAAAACCTCATAAAAGTGGAGGAGGCTACTGTACTAAACTGATTTTAAAAGACTAAAGCACATTAAACAATAAGGTAAAAGAAGAGAATAAGATCAGTTAAAATATTTTAACATAATTACAAACCATACATATATGAGCATCTTTATACAACAACTAGCTTTTTCCAAACAACCATATCTTCATGTAGACTGAAATGACAAAGGTGTAAGTGCCAACTGGGTCTCTTGGACAAGAGTGTTATATAATGGGTGGTATCACAGAGAAGGCATTCTCCAATGTTTTCCAATAGTATATTGAGCAGATCCCAGACTGGCCAGGCACATGAAGGGAGAAGCATCCTTTTAAGAACTGGGGTCATGATTTGGTGCTTCAAACAGCACGTTGAATTGAAACTGGAATCATCTCTTGAACACAGAATGCAAAGAACAAAACCCAGAATTCTATGGGATGGCATCATGGCAAAGTGGTATCAAACTGCTCTAACCATATATTGTAGGTGCATTCTTTTTCAGAACACTGGTGTATGTAGTTTGGTATTGTCTGAAATGATTAGCAGGGACTGCCAGGTTTGAAACAGGAATCCTTTCCAGTCATATCTGAACATGCCAGTGACTGAATCTGGGGCCCTTTCCTCACCCTACCTTCTTGCATTGCCCTTCAGTAGCAATCATGGCAGTGGCTCTGTTGGGAAGGGAGCATGACAGGGGTGCTCCCATCTGCACCGGACCAGCTGCCTGCGGAAAGGAGCATGAAGAACTTGTCTCTTCTTTCTGCAGCACAGCCAGGCACTTTCCGAGGCTGCACTGGGGCAGGAAGCGCACAGGACAGGTAAGTGTGGGATGGTGGCATGATCACAGATCACTAATGCAGGACGGGAAAACCCATCAATAATTTAATTTGTGATCATGCCGCCTGGGGCAGGAGAGGAGTGAAGTGTGACAATGCCATACAGAAGCATTGCCGTGGTCCCACTCCTCTCCTGTCCCCATGCTGGAATGCGAAGACACTGGAAAAGGCCTGGGACCTGCACGCAACACAGGTGATCTGCCACTGAGCTAGAATCACTCCCCTTCCCCATGTCTTCCTAGAGGTGCTACTGAATTACATTAAACATGTTTTTCCAGACATCTATTCAACAGGTCACTTTAAAAAGGCAGCTTTGTTATGAAAGAGTTCCTCAACTTCGTTGCATTCACAATGAGACAGTGGAGCCTTAATCCCCTTCTCGTAATGTAATTCAGCATAAGGATTTTCTGCATCACAGTCTTTTATGCTAGGTAAATCAGACTTGTATAGTAGATGAGAAGTGGTGGTTGGGGCTGTGTCCCTCCTCTGGGTCTGATGTAAAAAATGAGTTCTTTTGCACTATACGATTACAGTGTTATGATTCCACTTTGACTGCGATGCACATCATACAAGTATATTACTATATTCCACTTTAATTGCCATGGCAATATCTCATGGGATTTTCAGTTTAGGGTGGGGGTATTCAGAATTCCCAGCCAGAGAGTTCTTGTGCTTCACTAAATTACAAATCCCAGGAGTCTATAGCATATTGCCATGACAATTCAAGTGGAAATATAGTACTATAATTGTTTAGCATGAAGGAGCCCCAGTGGCTGCCAGAGGAGAGAGTTCTCCTCCTCCATACTTAATATAGAAATACAGTGGACTGCTACAGAAGATCAAAAACAACTTGGTGGCGATCCTCAGCCAACTGTCAGCACACATGTGATTTTTCTTATAGACTAGTAACATCTATGAGCAGTTTTTCCCCCCAGGGTGGATTGGTCCAATAAACTTAAGCCAGAGTACATGGCTCTTCCCTACTTTTCTCATAACAACTCTGTGAGGTAGGTTAGGCTACAAGACAGAGTGAATGGCCCAAGATTGCCCATTGTGTTTAATGCATGGTCATGTGCATGCAATATCTTTTTTTTTTAAAGAAAACATTTATTTTGCAGGAAATCAAGATGAAAACTGATGAAACACAGGGTTATTTAAAAAACAACAGCAACACTCTCATCACCATATGACATAGTGCTGATGAAATGTGTGCATCTATCTATACCAAAGCTGCTATTTGCCTTATTGGTACCGTGGCTGATGCCATGCAGATCTTGAGGAAGTCACTTCTTTGGATGGACAGAGATTCGCAGAGTCATAGTGCAAAACAGTAATTTTTATCACACTCCCACACATCTGATCATCTATGCTTCTGTTTTTAATACAAAACAGAGACAAGTTGAATGAGAGCCTGTTGTTACTGTAATGTAAGCATGGCCCTCTGTTTAACAACAAGGTCACTGTGGTGCACAACCAAAGGAGATACTTGCGTCTGGTAGCCAGACACAAAGTTCCTGAGGGCTGCTAGTCCGTTACATGTGTCTCAGGTAAAAAACCTTGAAAACCTTGAAAACATTTCATCTAGAATGTAGCTGAAGCATGATCAAGAAGTGATGTTGTATAAACTTGATCTTTAACATGAAAGGTGATGCTTAAAACAATCTATTTTTAAAAAAAGGCTAGGAGCACCTTTGTAGTCCATGGATTTGTTGAACAAGGGAAGCTAGTAATTCTTACACACTACATTGCCCTTCACTTTGTGGCCAGATACTGGGAATAACATCGTAACATGCCCTGTTCATGTGATAACTGTGAGAGGAGAGCAATAGCAAGGCAGAGTACTAATCACACCAATCTGAGGTTTTAAAAGCCCAGTGCTGTCAAATGTTCTCTCTCTGAACTTCAGATATTTAACAATCTAGGAAAACACTGGCTGCTCAAATCTGGCCTTCCAGATGTCACTGAATTTTTCCTCCCGGGAGCCCTAGTTCTCACAGCCAACAGTGAGGAATGATTGGATATCCAGTTCCACCACACCTGGAATACTGCACAATTCTCACCTTTCTACTGTCACAATGATCAACTTCTGCTCCCAATTGTGAGTTAGGTAGACCTATAGAATTGATCAAATTTGCATAAATGTTGGTTTACCCTGTTTCTACTGAGTTAATTTTTCTATTCTAGTTGGAACTAGGATTTGGATTCAGGCCTAAGTCTCTGCTTTTTCTCTGTATAACCGTTGTTGATGAAGGTGAGGAAATGCAGAATCTTATGACATGACAGCGCAGGTAGATTCTAATAGGTATTACGTGGAGAGAGATGTGCATTAACGGTTGCTATTTCTGCTGGCAGGAAGGTGACGATTATATGTCTATGATCATGTCTGTTTTGGCTCACATACAAATCGTATTTCCAAACTGACAAGACAACTTTTGAATTTCTTTCATAATTACAAAATCTGTCCAGAGCCTTTCTTGAAGCCAATGGCGTTGACAAAAACCATCAGATTTCACTAATCTGTTGTTTATATTAGGAATAGAAAGAATATTTTAAAAAATACTAAAAAATAATCAAAAACATGTTTTTGAGTGTTGAGGAAGCCTGATAGGAAGAATTGTGGACTGACAAGAACCTTTGAAATTCAGGACTTCTTCTGCACAAAAACCATAAATAGTCGTTTCGTGCAGAAAACAATATTTTCCGTGAAGTAAGCAGCTTTTTCTGCACAGAAATGATATTTCTATGCAGAAATACAGTGACCCTCCATAACTGCCAGGGTTCTGTTCCAAGAACCCTGCAAATAGGAAAAATATGAATGCTCGGGTCCCATAAAATAAAATGGTGGCAACGTGCATGGACACTTCAGTACATATGCATTTATATCACCACCATTTTAAGTATAGGATGAAATGTTTGCTATAAGTCACATCTGCAGAGGTCATCAATATGGAGGGTCCACTGTATTATTTCCTGCACTGAAAAATATGTATCCTTTGAGACAATTCTGTAATTTGTGACTTATTCTGCATAAAATTCACATGTGGATGATTTGCAAAGAAAACAGCATTTTTCTGCACAGGAAGCATCATTTTCAACTCTATCTATCTATCTATCTATCTATCTATCTATCTATCTATGGAGGAATATCATCCCTGCATAGAAAATGCTGTTTTCTGTGTAAAGCACAGATAGAAACTTCTACATTCTACATTCTTGCAGTGGGAAGAAAACTGCTAAAATTACTTGTTGCTTCCTTTGAGAAGAAACTTAGTGAAGAATTATATCCCAATCTGTATGTATTATATTTATTTGTAGACATAACTTCTTAAAGCAGGTCATTTGTTTTGTAAAAATAGCAAACATATTGGGACCATTTAAGCTATGGAGAATTAAGCTGTGGGAAATTAACAGCCACTACAGTGACATTCCTTCAGAGGACAAAATGAAGGAAAATTATTTTGAAAAATATCTCTGGAGATCAATATTTCAATAAAATCAGTTGTGCTTAGAGACTTAGAAAAGAAATTAATAACAGTTCAATTGATAGGCTATAAATATTTATTCATTCTTTTCTGCTATTTCTCTTCCATTTATTATTTGCTGTTCATTAATTACTCTCCTTTTATTTATTGTCAATAGCTGATAAGACTGTTATTATCTTCAAGTCATTTATGAGTTATGGTGACCCTAAGGCAACCCTATAATGGAGTTTTCTTGGCAAGATTTGTTCAGAGGAGGTTTGCCTTTGTTTTCCTCTGAGGCTGAGAGAGTGTGATATTCCCAAGGTCACCCAGTGGGTTTCCATGGCTGAGTGAAGATTTGACCCTGCTCTCCAGAGTCATAGTTCAATGCCCAAATGACTATACCAGGCTGGCTCTTATGGTGTACCATTTCCTATTTTCCATTCCAAGTAAAGTCTGGATGTGTGGATCATGGAGTAAATTGCTATTGATTATTTAGAGATAAACCATTATAGAAATGACAAAAATAACTGTAGCTTCTAAGAGGTATTCTGAGATGGAAGCCATTCACATTTGGTGGGAACAAGATTATCAGAAGTGCAAATCAGGGTGGATATATCTACTAAAGTAAAAGGAACTGGAGAAATCAATAATAAGATTAATGAAGGGCACAATCCTTTTCGAGTTTACTATGAACTGAATCCCACTTTGTCCGACGGGGCTTTCTTCATAGTGAGTAGGTTTAGTATTGTAAAGGAAACAGAAACAGGGGAGCACTCGATAAAAAACACATAAGAAACAGGAGATAAATCTAAAGGTGCTCAACTGATGGAAGCTTTATTAGTTAAAAAAAAAGCCCAGATTACATGCTTACTCTACAATAAGCCACATTGAGTATACAGGCCTGCAGCCTAAGTCTACTGTCCCTGGTGATGCAGTGGTTAAATGCCGGTACTGCAGCACAAGATTGTGAGTTCGATCCTGCTGGGCTCCAAGTTGACTCAGCCTTCCGTCCTTCTGCAGGCCGGTAAAATCAGTACCCAACTTGTTGGGAGCAATTAGCTAATACATTGTAAACTGCTTAGACAGCACTTACTGATAAGTGGTATAGAAATACACATGCTATTGCTATTGCTATCTAGAAGTGTGTTCCATTCAACACAGTTGGATTTCGTTTTCAGTAAACATGAATAGGGTTATGCTTTTTTCTTTTCTTTTTTTGTCCTGCTTAAAAATATAATGACCTAAACCCAATTGTTAGTTCTAACTAGAGTAGACTCGTTGAATCAATATAACTTACCTAAGTGTTAACTATGCAAGTTTCTTTTGATCAGATGGGTTTTCTCCAGCTAGGACTAATAATCGGATTAGGAATATAGACTGCAATATCTTCTTGGAAATGATCCCCATTGAATTTGAAAGATCAGTACTACGATTCAATATTTTGTCTATGTTCAGTTATTCCTTCACAATTTTGTCCTTTCTTGGTCTCCTTTCTGATGCAGTGTGATGATTATACAAACAGATGCTTCAACATAATTGGTCAAATCTATTCTCTTTATCCAGGGGGGATCATGATCAAATATTTGATCATCAGTATAATACAGAGAGATTGCATTCAGCATGATTACACACATCCTGAACAAATCATATTACTTATGAGATGTAATGATGTGCAGTATTTCTAGAGTCCTGAAAATTGCATGCATTTGTATGTTTAAAAATGGTGGAATACTAAAATGGTAGAATACTCTTAACTCAATTTTATTTCGTTCTTTATGGGCCAGCTCATCATTTTTTGCTATCTGAGGTACAGCAGTTAACCAGAGTTAAACATTGCATTTGCACAAAATAATGCCATTTGAAGAAAAAGCATCAAGACTAATAAATGAAGAAAATGTATATATCCACTCAAACCTTTCACTGTCAGTTGCTTTGAATTCTGTGCTGGGAGAAAGGTGGGATATACATTAATTAATTAAAGAAACATAAAATGAATAAATAAGGACTTTTGTCCTGAGATTCCTCCCCTTCACCCTGAGGATTGGTGGTGCATGAAACATTAAGCATCGCCACAGCGGTACACAGTATGCCATTCAAATTAGACAACAACTCCAAATCTAGCAAATGTGGAACATGCACATGCTTTTCAAGGCAGTGCTCTTGCCTTGAGTTTTGTCCCTCTCCTGTTGAGGTCCAGAGAAAAGAGTCTAGGCCTTAAGAACCAGGAACCTTTTTTAAAAATAGCAACTACAAAAATTCATGGTTAGGGCTCTTGACAAATGGGAAGAGATGATTTGCCCCTTTCTTTCTATGCCACATATCTTCCCGATCCCCCTGATGCTGCTTTTTTGTATGGGAAAGAAGTTCATGTTTCCAGTTTCTCTCCCATTCCAAATGGCACATACCCAGAGGGGGACCTTTTCACACTTTAGAGTTGTAACACTATTACTCTGCTTTAACTGCAGTGGTTCCATCCTATGGAATTCTGAGGCCCTTTCCGCACCATACCTTTTTCCAGCGCTGGGGTGCGGGAATCGCACGAGCAGCCTCCAGCAAGAGGCTCTCACATCCAGGCTCTTTCAGCTTTGCATGAGCTGCCTGCTCACGTGAGAGCCCTACCTCTTCCTTCTGCAGTGCAGCCTGGGACTTTCCCAGGCTGCGCTGGGGCAGGAAGTGCAACTGGTGCAGCTCCGGAGGCTCCGCACGCCAGGTAAGTGCGCGTGGGGCCTGGGAGCAATGCTTCCAGCTGAAAATGAAAAGATGCATGATTGGTGCCTGCCAGCCCATGGAGCATCACACAATTGTGAGTGCGTTGTGCAGATTGCTCCTCCCAATCGCGTGACACTTCAGGCCCTCTTTCTCATGGAAAATGCCATGTGAAAAGGGCCTGAGGCTTGTAATTTGGTGAGACATTGAAGTGCTCTGGATGAGAATTCTAAATGCTGCCCCCTCCAATTGCAAATCCCAGAGTGAAGGCATGACACATCGTAAACCGCTTAGAGGGCACTTAGCTGATAAGCGGTATAGAAATAAACATGCTATTGCTATTGCTATGAATTAATTGGCCTGCAGTCCTGTGGGCTCACTGTTCCAGGGGACTTGCCATAGTTGCAGCCTCACTTCCCAAAAGTTGAGCATGTGTCAATTTGTCACATCATAATTTTTTGTTTTCTACCATGTCATATTATATGCTCTTTCTTCACTACAGTTACAACTAATGGCTGACATTCTGTATTGCAGTTATGGATTGATAACCTAGAGTTCTGGACCCATAACTGCTCTGTATTTACTAACACTATGCAGTCATGATTGTGGCATAATTTCCAGGGTGGTAAATGCCGCCTCACCCTACTTTGCCAGGAAGCAGCTGCACTGAGAGATGGAAGTAGGGTGCAGGAGGATAATGTTTCCACCCCCTTTCTACTATTGAGCGAGCCTGTGACAAGGACCCCAGTCATAATTCTTGTTGAAGCCTTGTTTACTGGTGGGAAAGGGGTGGAAACATCATCCTCTTGTGCCCCAATTGCAAGCTGAATGATCTTCTATTTCTTGGTGTGGTTGCTAATAGGTTGAGGGGGGGAACATTACATTCTTATAGTTACTTAACTAAGTAGTTGATGTAGAATATGGACCATTCTATACAGAAAAGCATAAAAATGAGACAGGGCCACTCTTCAGACACTAAAAAAATGGAGGAAGTAGTAGCTGAGTCCTTAGGAAAAGGCCATTTCCGCACGGGCTTAAAGAAACGGTGCAGAGGGTCCTCCAGAGAGGACGTCTGCACCTGGGAGCGGACTGGGTTGGACCTACTTACTGTAGATCCACACTTTAGCCCACTCCTGAATGACCCAAAGTGGTCATCCAGTGTGCTTTTGAAAGACCACTTGAAAGAGGTCTTTCAAAAGCACGGAGCGCCCCACTCTGTTCCCCTGCTCCAGTGCAGATTTGCAGGCTCGCACCAGTGCGAGCCTGCAATCTGCTGGGGGCAGGCTTTAGGCTGGCGAGCTTCAGCTGTTGGTGGAGAGCCTCAACCAACCGGAAGCTGACATTTTCGTCCCCGGAGCAGTGTGGAGTGGCAGCCACGCACTGCTCCAGACCAGCCTGGACCCAAGTGTCGAGCCCAAAGGTCCGGTAAGTACCTGCATGGGGCGATTCCCTCACCCCATGTGGAAATGGCCAAAGTATTCAGTGGAAAGACCTTTGCATACAGTTGGCCCTCCACATTCGCTACAGCTGGGGCCTGATCAGAGCTGCTGAGAGGGAAGGTTCCCCTGGAAAGGAAGCGCTTGAGGTTGGTTGGGGCAGGACTGGAGAAACTTGCGAATAAATCCATGAACATGAAAACTGCAAATGTGGAGGGCCAACTATATATCACTGTTTTGACAGAGACTTCCTTATAATTCAATATCCTGCACAATCACTATTCTGCATCATATGAAAGCCTATCTCCATGTGTAGCAGTGCATACAAAAGCAGTTTAAGTTGCATGGTTGTGGGGTGAAATAATGCAATGCAGTGATGCCATCTTAAGGTTGGGGCTACTGGGTGTAGCCCTGCCCTGGTTCCCTTGATGACTTTCTCCAGTTTTTATAACACCTGTATGGGACCAGGCTTTCCATTTTACATCTTTCACTCAGAGTCTACTTCCCAAGATGGGACAGGTAGCATTCTAGACAATTGCCCATCTGTCTGTCCATCCATCTATTACTTTATTGCTATTCCATCTCTTTCCCAGACTGGGACTCAAGGTGGCTTACAAAAAGGCAAAAAACATATAGTTAAAGCGTACAAAATTAAGATTAAAACAGTATTAAACACCAACAAATAAAACCATGTAAAATCTTACCTTAAAACAAAGATTATAAACAGTATAGCATCAGAAAAAGTTCTTTTCTTCCTAAAAATCAGTTTCCAAAGGTGTGCTGGAAAAGACACATTGTACGTTAACAACAGAGGCCATTTTTACACTAGACTGTTATAGTGCTATTATTCCACTTTCAACATCCTATTGAATCCTGGGGTTTGCAGTTTAGGTTTCAGTACCCTGTTCTGCCATGGAAAGTCACTGGATGGCCTTGGGTACAACACATACTCTCAGCCCCAGAAAACCCCATCATAGGTTGCCTTAGGGTCGCCATAAGGGTTTGCCTTAGGGTTGCCAACAATTTGAAGGCACACAACAACAACAACATGTTAATAATATCTTTTAAACAAAGGGAAAACATTGACTTCAATTTGTAATTTGTAAATTCTTCATGATGCTAGAAAAGGCAGCATGGGTACTTTTTACAAGTAGATTTTCACATTTAATTTGTATACCAAGCAAAGGGTGTATTTTAAAGAGAAAGCTTACTACGTACATTAAGAACAATATCACAGTTCCAACTGAACTCTTTCACAGAACTGGATTGCTCATGGATCATCATCATTGTAAAGTAACTTAGAAAGGTCACTGAATGGCACAAGAAAATAAATAAAGCTACCAAGTCTTGCAAACTGAATTTCAGAGAGTGATGCTAGTTAAACCATGCTTCGCCACGATTTCCTATTGCTTCAGTAAGGATTAGATCAACATCATCTGTCATTGTGGGAAGAGATGGAGAGGAAGAAGCAGCCATCAATAATGCAGCAGATTTTGTGCACGGGATTTAACCTTATCCGATTTGTTACTCCAAGCACTCATCAATATTCTCCCCTCTCTCTATCTGAGACTGCTGAAGGAAGTTTATTCTGGTAAATGATTTATTAATGTGTTTTTAAAAATCTTTTCCTACTGCCTTCCACTTTACCAATAAGTCATGTTGTCTCATGATGTATCTAAAGTTTGACTGTCTTGGTTTAGTGATTTTGGCTTCTAATAAAACTTTAGGGTTAATTTGCCCTTGGACCCATTTATTTGTCTTTTTGGCAGTTGTCTTCCTGCTAGTTTTCTTCACTACATATACATAGAAATCAGAAATAGTCTGTAATGGAAAACAATATATTTAATTTTTATTGGGTTTTTAGAGTATGGTTACAAAAAGAGAAAAAGAAAGAAAGAAAGAAAGAAAGAAAGAAAGAAAGAAAGAAAGAAAGAAGGAAATGAACAAGGGCTAAATGTACATGTTAACAGTGGATACAAACAAGGGCTAAAAATATGCTTTAATATAAACTACCCATATTTCCAAACACATATTTTCTTGAAACTGACATCTATAAAATACATATTTTTGTTCAGCTTAAAGCAATATGATCTTCTGAACATTGAGCAATGGATGACAACCCTCTTGTCAAGAGTACAGTTTATGCATCAGGACAATCAAATATTCAATCAAATACTCCAATCAAATACCCCAATTTCTTTTAGGCCAATCTATAGTTTTTCATGATGCATACAAGGATTTGATAGAAGATAAAATGCACAAGCTGATTTTCTTCTGGAATTCTTTGGTGCACTCCATTAGCTAATGTGTATTTGCAATATGATCTCTAGTGTCTCTAACTTTTCTGAACCCAGAAAACCTGAATGGGGGAGAGAAAGTATCTCACTGTATGAAGTTATGAGTCACCCCAAATATGGGTGACTCAGGGGTCCATCCATGATGCCAGTACCTCCATGAAATGGTGGGGAATATTAGCTGAAAAAGGAGAAGGTGAGAGGGAGGTAACCTTACGAGATTTTTTACACATATTACACCTTTTACACCTCTGTTTAACCAGTATTAGTGTAGGAAAGAACCAGCTGGAGATCCAAAAACAAGCTTATTTGTTTTATTGGGGGAATTGCAATCACACACACAAGATCACACAAGGCTAACTGAAGGAAAAGAGAGGAAAATTTTAGATGGTGAGGTTTTAAGGCAAAGTAGGTAACATTTACCAGTCCAAGCAGCAATGTTAGACACAAGTCTAAGGATGGTACACAAATGGGTATCGGAGCAGCAGAGTAGTTACCAGCAATCAGTGTACTGTGAGTTGACAAAAAACTGGGGTTTAAATACTCTTTTTCAGCCTGAAGGGTGAGGATGTTAAGTAAAGAGTGGAGTTTGGAGAGTGGATAATGGGATCTGGAATGAGTTAATGGCATTAGGTGACAAAGGGCTAACGGTAGCCTTGATAAGTCTCCACGTTTTGGACAGGTGTGGGGACCAAAGGGAAGCTTGCTTGGTCAAGAGAGGGGAGTTAACACAATCAGCTTTCCTATGGCAACATCTCAGACACTATTGTCTCCTAAAGGTTGAGCCGCCAGAGGTGAACTGTTAAGTCCATTATTGCTGGAGTTTCCTGGTGATTTCCTGCTATGACCTGACTGTGCCTTGAGGTCTCTTCTGACTTGATTTTACAATGTATGTGTGCAGCTAGCTTTTGTTCTTAGCCAGCATAGCCATGCATACAAAGCAGGGTATAATTTATATCTATGTCAATTAATATTTACCAATTAAACCACATCAAAGCATGGGGGGTATATGATCTACTAAGACACAGGAGGCTGCGCTGCCCCCTCTACGCTCTTCACTGGCCTTTTTATTTAAATAAGTATTTGATGATTAATTGATTTCAGAAAGATCTTCTTATCAGGTCTGAGTGTGCTGTATTTTTGTCTTTACTGTTACGTTTTTAAACAATTTTATACTTTTTCAATTAATTGTGCTCTAACATGATGGCTTGTTTAATTGTGTTTTAACTGTGGATCATTTTTTAAAAGTTCTATCATGCTTTAAGTCTTCTTGGGCCTGTGTTGGGAAAGAAGTGGGATGTTAAATATATAAATAAAACCTAAGAATCATCAATAAGAAAAAAGAGATACAAAGGGAGAAAGATGAGAATGAAGTAAGGGACAATATTGCACAAACTTGATTCAATATTGCAATAACTTTAGAGAAATCTGTGGTGCAAATGCTCTTAGAACAGAGCATATATGTCTAGCCACTCTGTCTCAAGGAGGGCGTTGTAAAGCAGGACTAGGTAGGAATTTGCTTTGAATCTGTTAGTAGGTCTCTCAGTGATTTACAAAAGATTGGCTAGGGTTTTCTATTCCCAGTGATTTCAAAGTAACACCACAGCCTTTATCTGAGTAAGGGTATCTCTCCTTTGGATTCTATCAGCTAATTTATATGTGAATATTGAAAGCACAATTACAGTTCTTTAAACAATTTGCAATTTAAATCAAGGCAAAGAGCCTTCAATGTCACCATAATGATGATGACAGAGCTCCTTCATTTTAGTTACAAGCAACAGTGTTCCCTAACCTATAGAGCCCAGCGGCACTCCAATGGAAGTGTTTCAGAAGTACTGGAGACTGAGACACTGGAGAATGATGTCTACAGCATTATCTTAGTTGCAAGATGCCTTGGGAACAGGTAGCTGGAGACAAACACACACACACACCCCACCCAGAATCCTGACTGAACTCCCAAGGCACCTTGAAATTGGAAGCACACTGTGGATGTCATTTTGTAACACTTTGTGAGGCTGGAAAGTGATCCCATGTGCTGCTGGGACGTATTTTCCAGCCTTTTATGAATTTTAGCTATTAATTCATCTTCGCTGCCACCACCTGCTGAATTATGAATTATCTGGACACTTGGACAGTACAGCGGGACCCTGTCCAACCACGTACATCCCTAAGCTTAAGGATCTTCCTTTTCCCCCCAGTCTACCTAGCTTGGCGTGGGAAGGAGAGAAACAGGGTCTTTTACATAAAGTATTTATTAAAGGTAGGTAAATAAACAAGGCAAATTACCACACATGGGAAGCTCCCTCTTCCCAGGCACGCTTAGTTACAAAAAGAACAGATATGAAAGCACAGATACATTCTTTAGATCAGCCAGCCTCCAAAATAACAGAAAAGTCCCTAACGCGACTAGATAACTTTAGTCTAATTACTCACAGTTGTTCCTAGGCTTAGATGTTCTAAAGGAAGGGCCAGGAGGCGAGGCCAATGGCCTCAAGCCTGCTACTGGCACAGAACCCCCCTCCAGGAGGCTCCTTGGTTGTTATCCCTTTGTTATCTCCCAGCCACATGGCCTCCAAGAAGTTTTTATAACTTCTCCTTGGAAGCATCTGGAAGCATCCTGAAGATGCTCACTTCTTTCCTTTTTGATTGGTCAGTCTCACCCTATGACCTGTGATGCTGACTCACATGACCTATGACCTATGATGCTGACCACATGACCTATGATGCTGACCACATGACCTATGATGTAATCTAATCCCCAACACCTTATTAACCCTTGGTTTACCTGAAGAGGGAAATGTCCCCCTTTAGCTAAGTCTAGATAATGGGAAGCCCCATTATCACACACTTGAATCTCCAGTGCCCCTGAAAGTCTTTCGTTAGGGCACTGCTAGGCTATAAAGGTGGGTTTTAGGGATCATTTTCAGTCATTCATGATCATAAATGTGAATCCCAAGGAGTTAAGATAATAATCCAGTAGCATTATATCAGATACTAAATCCAGTATGTATCATTCCTGAAGTAACAATTCTTGAATTCATATTGGAACCTCTTGTCAACCATCACAGGCCACAAAAAGTCTTGAATGGATCTTGTTTCAAGGAGCCTCCCTCTCTCTCCATCACAGGGAAAAATTACAAGCAAAACAAAACATGATTCTCCTGACAGTGTTCCAGCACCTCAGACTTCAACCTCTGTTTTCTTCTCATTCTTGATCAGGCTCCCAATCGGGAGAACTGAGCATCATGAGATCCATTAGATGCTGTTGGACAGCAAGTGCCCCAGAGCTTTAGCCAACATAATCAATGGTGAGGAAAACTGAGAGTTGTAGTCCGACAACATCTGTAGCACTGCACTTTGCCTGTTCTTGACCTAAGCCTCACTTGTTACACCAAGGGAGGGCAACTGTGTGAGGGCTGGCGGATAGCAGACAATCCTGCCTGACCTGTCAGAGGCTCCATGGTCTACAGAAAGTCTACACACACTTCCATTTTCCTATGCAGTGGTATTATATATGTTATATCACTTCCTGTTGTCATTTTGAGAAATGCTGAAGAACAAAACAAGGGTATTTAGAGCCAGTATGAGGTTGTGGGGTGCTTGTGAGGGTGGAGAGGTGGCATGTTCTCATTTTTTTTTTTCATGTGTGGGAGGTATTGAAAGGCACTGAGGGATTGTTGGTGGTAAGGGGCTTCAGGGGACACAAAAGTGAGGTCCAGAGCCTGCATGCAACTTGCGGGCTGTAATTCACCCACTTTGGCTTAAGTAAACTCATGGAATTTTTTTTTTTTTTGAAGGGGGTTGCATCACCCTTACCTCAGATGGCTTGTAATAAAAGTAGACAGTGGTATGTTTTTCTTTGTATCTTGAATAAAATATGCAATTAAAACAGTGTCCATTATCAATGAATGACAATATGACCTACGGATCCCTGTTGCATCATACAAAAGCATAAACAGCACTCTATAAAATGGCAATTTATTTTGAAAATGAGAGAAAATGTCAACATGGTTTATTATCCCTCTACCATTGGTAAAGAGCCTAAAGGGAACATTCTTATAAATTGATTAAAACCCTATCATTAATGCATAATTTGGAAATATTTGTATATGGATCATCAGCGTGGCACTATTTAAAACTATCTCTTGCCCCTAAACAGAGACACACATAGTGGATATAACCCTTTAGAAATCTTAATGAAATGAATGCTGGAAACTGAGAAAAATATTATGTATTCCCCAATTATTTTCTAATTTAAAACCTCAAGCCACAGCATAAATCCTTCCCCTTTTTGTCATTCTCGTTTGTTTACAGCTGTGTCTGTGCCTTGTGACTAATCTGGAGGTACAAATTGCTCTCCCAGAAGCTTAGCAGAAACAGGCTTTGTACTTTCCAACAGATGATAACCAGGACACGTGTGGCCAAGCAGCATTAGAGTGTGATCAACACGGCAAAAGTTTTCAATGAGGAAGAAGGTAGGAAAGGCTGCAGCAATTTCATTTTGCCTGAGTCTACAGGGAAAGACAAGATCCTGCCCTCTCTTCTCCCCACTGCTGAGTTAACTGGGTGCAAAGTGATTTTTCTCTTTGAACCCAGTTTGCAACAATTGTAGCTGAGGACAAATGAGAGAAAATAGGAGGAACACCCTGAAGCTGGGAAATTGTAAAAACAGCTGAATAGATGGGACAATAGAGGATTAATCAGGACTGTCTTTGCCAAATTGGAACAGTTGGAGAACATGGGGCCTGCTTAAGGGCTTTGATTAATATGAGACATATGAGAGGACTAGACCTCTCTAAGAGGTGTCCATCCTTTCGGGAGAACTTTGGCAATGTATTATTTTGGACCTAGTTATTATTACTGTTTACTTAGAATCTCCCAGGCAGGATAGACAGCATGGGAGATTCTAGAAGCCATGGTTCAAAAAAATAACTTTTCCAGTTCTGTCTTCTTGGCTTCCAAAATATGCATCTGATATCAGCTAGGACATTAGGGAGCTGCAGAAAAATGCATGCACATGGTCACAAATCTGCTTTTCTTTCTGAATTTAATTTAATTTAAATTCCACCTTTTTTTCTGATATAGTCCCAAGGAGGTTTACAGCAAATTAAAGCAAAGTACAGCTACAACCTATTGGATACAACAGTTAAAAATCCATCAAAGAAGGAATTATTTTAAAAAAATACAAAATTAAAAATTGTTTTAAAAAACATTGAATCATAGTAAAAAGTATAAAAGCACAACACATCCAGCTAAAGTCCCTTCTGCCACAGGTCACAATAATATATGGTTCAGTTTAATGTAGTGTTTCCACATAGACAGCTACACTAGGCTGAGCCATATACCCCCCCACAGACCTCCCATGCAGCCTCTGAGACTCCCCCACCCCCAAAATGGCCGTTCTGTGCCTTGTGGAAATCAAGCAGGATTGGAGAAGTGTCTGGCTGTGTCCCCCACAATCAGACAGGAAATGATTACATCAGTGACAAAATCTGCCAGAGTTCTGTGGCGGTCTCAGTGCTACTGTAATTATTTTGCATCTGGCTGCAGAAACATAGCCAGTCATTTCTCCAATCCTGCCTGTCCCCAGGATGCGAGGAATGGCAGAAGGAGGGCTTTTGGTAGTACCCCCAGAATGACATACGTAGGTGTAAGGGAAACTTACACATGTGCATGCAACTAACAGGCCCCAGTGAGTTAAGGGCCAAAGGCCAGCCTAAATAAAAAAGCCTCCCAGTGGAAAGAGAGCAGACAGGGCTCAACCAAACCTCCTGTGAGAGGGATTTCCACAACTTGGGAGCAGCCACCAACAGTCTCTCCCAGTCTCACCAAATGCACATGGGATGGTAGCAGAATGTACAAAAGGCCCTCCCCGGAAGATTTTAAAGTGCAGAAGGCTATTAGAGGGAGATGCAGTCTTTCAGATAGGTAGGACCCAAGTCATGCAGGACTTCAAAGGTCATAACCCAGGCCCTTTTTGTACCTTACCTTCATTGTGGCAGTGGGAAGTGGCGCTCACGCGAGCAGCCGTTTGCGCGAGCCGCTCACGGCAGCCCTTCTGCCTCCCGCATTGGCTTGCCAGTTGCGCGACTGTCGTGTTAGCGCCCCGCCCCTTCCTTTTGCAGCGCGGTCTGGGAGCTGTAGGCTGCGCTGGGGGAGGAAGCGTGACCGGCCCGGCTCGCCCAACGCACCGCACACAGGTAAATGTGCGAGGGCGCCATGAGCATTGCATGACCGCACAGTATTTTCGGCTTAGAGCCGAAAATAAGAAAATGCGCGCGCGTCCCACTTTAGCCTCCTGAGCGTCGTGTGAGTGGGAGTGTGTTGTACAGACCGACGCTCCCATTCACGCGATGCTCAGGGGGCACTCGTGCAAAAAAACTGCGTGCGAAAAGGGCCCCACATTTTGAATTGTGTCCTGCTGTCTCTACGATCTCTACCTTCTTTTTCCACCATGTTCTCTAATCTTCTATCTACATCTAATCTAATCTTACTCATTCAAATTAATTTAACTGAATGTTGTTAATGTTATTTTAGGCACCATTACCACATTTGTTAGGCTCCATGTTCTTGGTTTAAACTAATGTAATTAATTTCATTTTCATTTCATTTTATTTTTAATTTAATTTAATTTCTTTTCATTTTTAATTTCATTTGGACTCATGAATTATTTGAGCCTAATTTGTTAATTTCCAAGCTGTAGTCTTGTTACAGTAGAATCAGCAAATAAACTTGTGAGACTGTAAAGACTAAGGCCACATCTAGTTACTAGTCTCAGCTGGAGGGAGCCCAATGAATCAATTGCTGAATGGCAAGTTATCACTCATGCAAATCCCATTGATTCAGTATCTCTGGTTTAGTTGAGACAAGTGACTGGATTTAGATTGACAGATTTGTTCTGTTTTACCTTGGCTAAAATGCATCAGCCCTTCAGCATAGCATAAATGTGTACATGCATCTTGCCTACATGCCAGGACTACACAAAATGCTAGGACTATGCAACTCTCATACAGAATAGCAACATTGTGCAACACATGACAATGACTAGAGATATTATTCTGCATATGTGTAGTGTGTAATGCACAATTGCAATGCACAGTGTGCAAAACACAACATTGCTATATGTTCAACTCTGCCTCCGGCAGAGTATGCCTGTTGTGCTAGAGAAAGTAGTTTCTCCTTCAAGAGGAGGGTGACTTATGAATGCATATGTTACTAACAGGATGCCAGTTTATTTTTGTACATGTGAAAAACTTAAAGGTACAATTCCTTGTTCGATGGCTATTAAAAAGCATAAACATCAGACAGGTTGATTGCTTCTTTCTTGAGGAATCAGTCTTTCTTTTTGCTCGCCGTACATGTGCTTAGTTTCACTAAGGCACAAAAAGTTAGTGATGCTTCTCACAAAGCACTTGATATGTTTTTGTTGTGGTGGCAAAATCTCTCATGAGACCTAGAGAATCCTTGACAGGATCAGACTTTCAAAGTCAGTTCTGTGAAGAGCAAAGTCCCCCAGGAAATGCTTGGAAATTTGTTTGGAAAAAATGTGAACAGATGAACTGCAAATAGGGATGTGGAGACAACTTGTTTTGACCATAAATCAGACATCAGAGAAATTTCTCCATATTTCTTAACCAAGTTCATCTGTTTAGATCTTTTCCAAACAAATTTCTTGGCATTTCCTAGGGTGCTTTAGCTTTCACAGAACTCTCCTTCCTTTGAAACTTTATGCTTATTCACAACTGAATCAGGTTCGAGATGTGCCTGACCTTATAAAGCTCTGGTGCAGCCACACAGAAGATTGGGGTAGTATTCATGACAGATTTATAGTACACTTGATGGATGTCCTTAGATCCCAGTATGTTCCATTATTAGCCTCTATGAAACAACAAATAAAAGGGGACTTTGAAAATAGGCACATTCTTTAAAACTTATAGCCGTAGTAAATCAGAAGCCATCTTACTAAAATGGAAGGAGCGAATTCTTCCCAGTGCTCTCATATATTTCTCTAGCAGTCATTTTACAAACCAGTGCAGTAGATTAGCAAAATTCCATGGGATTTATCCTACTGTGTATCACTCTCAAATTTTCTTTTAATATAATTTCTGTGCCCTCAGATTACATTATGATGCAGTTATTTCCTGGGTTTGAAGTTCAGCTGAACATTGCTTATGTAAAACTGGGCAGTGGGCCCATATATCAGAAACCTTTCATTGGTCCTTCTTTATGATGATGATGATTAATAATCACTTCTCAGACACAGAAGCAGAAATCTCCATATGACAGCCCTCTCTTCTGAACAACTTCATGGTGCTTTTCCCATTTAAAATAGTTAAATAAGCTATTATGCATTAAACTGTGCTTGTATAAAGATCCATTTGTAAATGGTAATATTCAGTCTTCAATACTTGGGTTCAGAAGCAATTAGAACCTGGAAGCAAGCATTACCTGGAAGAATAATCCATTCTGTTGGATTATGAGCCGTGCAAGCAGAGGGATTCTGGGGATTATAATAAAAAAAGAACTTTTTTCAAACTCAGGAATTTATTTATTTATTTAATTAATTGTATGCTGTCTTTCTCCAAGAGTGGGACCCAAGGCAGCTTCCAAAAAGTTATAAACATTAAAAAGCATTTTAAAACAATTAAAACCCAACAATTTCTTTTTAAGAAGTCATAAAAAAGTTAAAAGCCTACCTGATTACATATTAAAAGCCTGCTTAAATAAGAATGTTTTTGCCCACTGGTAAAAGGAAAGCAAACAGGGGGCCAGCCTAGTTTCCCAAGGAAGAGACTTCCAGAGGATGGGAGAATCACCTTTGGGTTCAGTCAGTCAACCAATTACAAATCCATCTAACAGTAGTATTGTCTAGCCCACATTTTACTAGCTTGTTTGCTAGAAAAAAGAGAGAAATTAAGTTCCCAATTGAGCTGACTTCTGCATGTATGATGTGGACAGAACACCATCATGTCCTTCACCTCAGGCAGCAAAATGTCTTGGGAAACCCTTGGGCTTGATATGTTTCTGAAGAAGAAGTGGAGGGCTAGTTTACAGCATGGAAAATTGGACCTGGTCAATCATTGAGTTTAGTTTGCATTACCTCATGGATGTCCTCATGAGATTTCAGTTCGTGATGTCTGGTCTTATGTGAATTGATATTTTAGAAATTGTAGATAAAGACATCCAATAAAGGAACTGGGGGCTGAATTCAGTTCTAAGCCCAAACTAGAGTAGGCTCATTGAATCAATGGAACTTGACTAACTTTGACTTAACAAAGTTTTTCTGGATCCAATGAGCTGGATTTGAACTACACTCAATTTGGGGACCCACCATGAACAGCCACAGCTTGTCATTTGGCAGGTTCCATCTGGCCTTCTTGCTGACATACAGAACGAAGATGTACTTGTTTAAATTCTTCCTGTAGAAGAAAATAAGTCATTTAAACAGTTTCCCCCCATTGCTGGAATGCCTTTGAAAATTGTGCATTTTTGATGTTTTTAGTTGAGGGGGGATGTCTCCCCCACTTCATCTTTTCCCTGTCTCCCATGGTCAGGTAGTATCCCATGAGAGAGGACAGAAGACAGACAAACAAACAACCAAATGAGGATAATTGCCTGTTGCTGGCTATCACAACTGATAATGAATAAGCTTTGCTTGGCTGCAACTCTGCTCCCACCATGACAGCCAAGTAGTTGCTGGTGGGGCAGGGATGGGGGGGGAGGGCAGCTGAATGAGAAGCCAATGCACAACAATAAAAACATCCTCCACGATCTTCTGGGGATTGTCTGGAGGTCCTGGAGAATAATGCCATCATTGGGCACCAGCTATTGGAACCTAGCAGGTGGCAATACTTGTTCATTTGCCCTGCCCTCGTGGCCATGTTGGGAAAGTGGGAGGAAAAACATGAATCTGGCCAGGGGTGGGGTTGAGAATGTCCTCAAGTTTATTCACGTACTTGGCTGAAAAAAGTCTTCAGCAGGATTCTCCTTGTTGGAAGTTCCTTATTCTCAGGAAGCTCCTTTTTTGTGTTTTTCTCCCAAGTCTTTCCATCCCTAATATAAAATGGCTTGTTATATTCACAGCCTTTCTGCACGGGGTCATTACTATAGATTACTGCATTGTATTGTTCTGCACTTGGGAGCAAAGTAGCCTTGCATTATTTTCCATCATTCTGCATGGAATCCATTTGTTAATGCACCACCATGTGGTGGGAAAGCGTGGTATTTGAAAACCAGAAAAAATCTGATTCACATTCCGACATCAAATTAAATTTGTTTTTTTCACAGTGATGTGGAAATGTACATCCTCACCAATGCGCATTGGCGGGCAGTGGAGGGCGGGCTGTGGGCCAGAAGTTCAGCTATATGTAAGTACACAGAAATGGCACCCCCCCAAAAAAAACCAACAGTGAATCAGGGCCACCAATTTTCCAGTGGGGTAACAGACTCCTCTTCTGTAGTTTCCTTTTTATCTGACTTATCTCAATCCTTGGTCATCTTCCTTGACCCCTATGTTTACTTTGGCTCTTCTTCTTGACAATCTTGTTCCTTTTTCAGCAAAATCCTCTCTCAGCTGGAAGCTGTGAGCTTACTAGAGGACAATGGCAATCTCTTCCAGTCTCTCTTGCATTGCTTGGTGTTGGCTCTATTCAGTCCCAGCTCAGATTTCTGGAGAGATGGCCTGGCATCTGTTGCTGACCGTGGGTTGGGTACTTGCAATAGGATCCCAGTTATTCCACCTCCTCAGTGAGCCATTCAAACACCTTACAAATCCCTCACCATGCCATACCACTCTGAGTCTTTGCCAGATCATCTAGAAATGAAGTTTTTAGAGCCAAATGAGTGTGGCATTTTGAGCAGGAGTAGTTTCATGTTTCTCTAGTGGACCAAAGAGGAAACTTCCCTTTCTGACATCTGTCTGGGAAGTCCCACCCCTCAGGTGGGCCAACTAACCCTGTGATTGACTAGTCCACGCAAAACAATGACACAGCTGTGGAGGCCCCTGAGAAGAACCCACATTGCCTTCCAAGGAAGATGGTGGTTCCTCTTTCCTCCACGCCTTCCCATACATGTTGCATATAGGGACAAGAATGAGTCTGGGACTTCTATTTTTTTCAAACTATATGAACCAGGTAGAGAGGAAATAACTGCCAGATATAATTAATATTATAATAACTTGTATGTTTCATTTTCATTTTCCCTTTGGTTTCTAAAGTAAGGAAACTTTCCTATAAATGTCTTCCATTCCCTGAGCATTCACATTTTACTCTTCTTCATCTTCCAGCTATCTAAAACATCTAGGAGTAGTCTGTTCCCCCTGAGTGAAACAAAGTGACAGAAGACTTTCTAAAGGAGAGGAGATGTAGGAGTAAACACTTTCCAATCTGCCAAGCAGCTGCAGATGACTCCTGGCTTCCTACTCCTGTCTGGGGATTGTCTTTGCCTACTAGGTAGAAATGCCTAGGAACAGAAACCAGAGTAATTAGTTTGGGAAATCTTAAATGGATTCTACCTCCATGGCCTGACTGGTATGGAAGCTCACTACAGACACAGGGGATAATGTGGGAGATCTTCTGAGCAGAAAAATGCTCTTAACTGCAACAAAAAACTTTGAGAAAACACTCTTTCCTTTGCAGGTAGCCATGAACGAAGAGCAGAATGTGTGCATTTTAATTATTTATCACTGCAGTAAAACTCAGAGTCCCCATGCACATGCTCCAGTAGCAGTGTGGAGGCTGCTTAAAGAATGTAACTGCGTGGGTGCCATTACGTGGGGGAAAATGTCATGTGGTAATAACAGTTCCAAAGGCACTGTCATAAAGCTTTCTTTGAGGGACTGGAAACTCATAAGCTATTTTACAGGGCAGGTTCAGGTGTGTTAACTAAGGGCACTTCCAGATAAGGCATTTATTGTGCACTTGCCTTGGCTCAAACATTTCTGGGCAGGGGGAGGTTTATGTAGCAACTTATGTGCAGCTAAGGAGGATTATGATAATACACAGTAAAAGAAATATAGTTTAAAGCAGTTGTGGGTCTTATATTCTTCCTCATTAATAACTTTTGCCTGTTGACCATGCTTTGATGCTGTTTGGCCACATGTGTCCCAGTTTTCACCTGTGAAATGTCAGGGGGAATGCCTAAACCCCTGTAGGCAAAGTGTAGCCTGTAGGCTACATGTGGCCTCTAGAATCATTTATGTGGCTCCTAGAGCCACTCAGAACCACCCGTTTGCTCCTTAATGTGGGGGCCTTTTCTCCACAATTTTGGCTCCACTTAAGTCCAGGAGAGCTCTTTTCTTCTGGGTCACCTCTTGTTAGAGAAAAGGCCTTTCCTGGGCTTAGAATTTCTCACAGAAGATCAAAAGCATAGAAAAAATTCCCCTATGTGCTTAGGAAGTGTTGGGGGACATTGTGGCCAAAATCTGATTTTTTTCAGTGGGATGCAGTGTGGTAACACAACATCTTAAGTGCTAATGGTTGATCACTGACAATTGCCCATGCCTGCAGAGAACTCTAAATACCTTCTCATTGTTGTTGTTTGTCTTCAAGTTGTTTCTGGCTTATGGCAACCCTAAGGCAAACCTATTATAAGGTTTGCTGGAGCTGACAGTGTGTGATATGCCCAAGGTCACTCAGTGGGTTTCCATGGGCAAGCAGGGAACTGAACCCTTGTCTCCAGGGTCATAGTTCAATGATCAAAGCACAATATCAGGCTGGCTCTCTCTAAATACCTTACCAAATTATAAATCCCAGGTTCCCATAAGTTGGAGCCACAACAATTAGAGGGGCATTAAATTGCTTTAACTATGTAATATAGATACGCAAGACACCAGATCCTGTCTGATCCTAGAATATGGTCAAGTTGGAAAAGACTACAAGGGCCATCGGGTCTAATCCCCTGCCATGCAGGAATACACAATCAGAGCCCTCCCAACAGATCTTGAAGGCTAAGCAGGGTCAGCACTCGATAATACTTGGGTGGGAGACTGCCAATGAGTTCCAGGCACTGTAGGCTCTATTTCAGAGGCAAGAACTAGAAAAAAACACCTCTGAGTATTCCTTGCCTAAGAAAACCCTATGAAATTCATGGGGTTGCCATAAGTTGACAGGTGACTTGAAGACACTCCTACACACCTAGTTAGCACAGTTGATTAGGGAAGCAAATCCCTTGGTTTCATTCTCATGTGCAAGACCAACAATCTCAAAAGTTTTTTTTTCCTCACTTGGTGCAATTATGAAATGTTTTCCACATTTTGATCCATTTTTAAAAATTATTTTATTATTTTATTTTATTGCCTATTGCAACTGCCAAACACTCATCAGTATAATGTAAAGTTGAAAGCTTTCACGGCCGGAATCCATAGGTTGTTGTGGGTTTTCCGGGCTTTGAGGTTGTGTTCTATTAATATTTTCTCCTGACTTTTCACCTGCATCTGTGACTGGCATCTTCCATGCCACTAGATCGTCTGAAGATACCAGCCACAGATGCAGGCAAAACGTCAGGAGAAAATACTAATAGAACACGGCCTCAAAGCCCGGAAAACCCACAACAACCTGTAACTCATTGGTATTTTCAGTCTATTGTAAGGCAACACAACAAAATCTTTACAGCTTGTCTTGACAAGGATGATAACATTTTGTGCAACTTCTTTACAACTCTGCTCTTGAAGAAATATCTCAGTCCAAATCGAAGAGCTAGTCATCTAGCACACTAGCTCTTGGCATGTGATTAAAGGAAGGGCAGCTGCCTGGACGGTAATATGCATACTATTATAGTCAAACTTCCAGAGGCAAACATATCCAAGGATCATATATCTCCCAAAAGCTACATTCATGGCATGTGCAAATTGAAAACAAGAAGGTCCTAATGTTAGCTATACATGGCAATTACCTCAGGCACTGGAGGAGCATAGCATTCTGAACTGTTGCCGTAAATCTGGGACCACATACATATCCATCATTAGACATGTTCTTTGTGGCTATTTAGAGTATGAATAAGATTTTTGGAAGGGCAACTTAGTGGCCCAAAGACATGTCTGAAATCATCAGAAAACTGTTTTTAAAAATAAAAAAATCTACTTGAATGTTGTATGGATAGGGTAATCTGAAGGACAAGTATTAGTGCACAGGAAAGGAACAGAGTGTCAAGGACTAGATATTTATTATTTGTAGTGGTGGTCATAGTGGTGGTGGTGGTGGTGGTAGTGGTGATGATGATGATGATGATGACGACGATGATAATAATAATGGTACTGTGATCCTATCTATGGTGATTTCAAGTTTTATCAGTTTTATTAGGGACTGATCCTATCACTGCTGGGACCACCACTGTTTTCTTTTGCCAGAGGTGCTGAATCTCAATTTGTAGCTCTCAATATTGCATAATATTTTCCCTGTGTCTTTGTCTTTGATGTGCTGTTCCCTGGGGTTGTCACATATATAATCCGAAATTCCTTTTTCTCAACCACAGTTATGTCTGGCATATTGTATTCCCATTGTTTGTCAGTTTGAGTCTTAAAGTCCTGTAGGATTTTTATGTAACCCCTTACAATGACTTTTTCAGGCTTCTGCTTCTCTTGGTTCTTTCTAGATAGTAAACCAGATTTTTTGCATAGATTCCAAGGTATGGATTCTACACAATGTATCATCATAGCTACTTTATGGTAGCATTTCTATATTCAGTATCAACAGTCTTGTCACACAAACTGATAAGATGGGCAGCAGTTTATTATTTTTTTTACATAAACTACATTTACTATGTTTAGTTATTTTCCCCCTATATTTTCTTGTTGTTGTGTGCCTTCAAGTTGTTTCTGACATATGGCACCCCTAAGGCAAACTTTGCACAGGGTTTTCTGGGGCTGAAAACATGTGACGTGCCCAATGTCACCCAGTGGGTTTCCATGGCCAAACGGGGAATTGAACCCTGGTTTTCAGGGTTGTAGTTCACCACTGAAATCGTTACATCATGCTGGTCCTCATTTCTAAATTTACCTTGATGCAATTTGCCTGAAGCATCTGTTCTTGAGCCACAAATATAAGTACTCCAGTTTCTTTTTTCAGTGTCCCAGTTTGTAACCATTTGCAGATATATCCCTTTTTATATTTTTCTTCTATGGTTCTAATCTATTGAGCATGTAGTGGTTTGTTTTGCCAGGCTTCAAGGTGATTTTTCTTGAAATTCTTTCTTTATACATCTTTTGTTTACTTAGTGTTCAATATATTCTCTCTATATACATCTGTCAACATGTTTTCTTTGCTTTTTTTGCTGTAGTCACTCAAGGCTCTTTTTTCTTCTTCACCAATTTGCTTCAGTTGTAGTAACCCCAGCCACCAATATTATATGGTAAAGACAGTTGATTAATTCCTCTTTGAGGAGGTAAAGTGTGGTTTGTAGTCATAATTTTCTGGGGTTTTCTACATTGTAGTTCAGCTTGACTCCATTCAATAGTTTCAGCACTGTATTAAATATGGTATGGACGAGGAGTTTATGGCCTGAATTATGTTCCTGCTGTTATGTTTCTATGGCCTGAATTATGTTCCTACTGTTATGTTTCATTTACAAAAGTGTCACTGCTTGGAACATTCTACATTATCTGAAATACTCTACTGATTCCTAAAATCTTGGATAGAATCCAAATTATTGATGGTCCCAAACTTCAAGCAATAACACATAGTAGACTGTGAAGCTGATGATGATCGTGAGGATCACAAAGATCATAGCGTAAACAACAGCTTCAGTTAGGATCAAGTGAGGAGAATCCCCTCCACCCTGAAGAAGGATTTTAGATTCTAAATATTTTAAGCTTCCTGAATTGATTTTAGTTGTTTATTACTTAGCAGCCAGTCAGTTCCTCCTTGGAAGTGGGGCAGTAGCTTGTGAAAATCTTGTCAGACAGTCTCATTCACAGGTATGTGCAATTTCAGGCACGCACACATGCACACACATGGGAGGGAGGGAAGGATGTTACCCTAAAAGGTGAGGGAGCTGGAGGTCCACCAACAGTACCAGTGTTTCCTTTAGATGTAGGGAATTATTAGCTCAAAGGAGGCCTGTGAGAGGAGGGTAATGGCAGAATCTTTTCAACTGTGTTTATCAGTGGGCTCCAGTTAAAAGTTAAGAGCATTTTCTTGGAAATGGACACACACAAGAAATTAAGCAATCTCACAAAGCATACAAGGCTATTGAAGGGAGAGGTGAGAAAGGTTGGATAGAGGTTTTGGGTGGAACGGGTGATATTTAGTTGTCCTGAAGAGGAAGATCAAAGTTTGATCTTGGAGCGGCCCAAACAAAAGTTTGAGGATATTCCAGAGAAATGGGAGTATGAGGGAACACATGCAGCGTGATGCCCAATGTACTACACATTACTGATATTGCAGCTGGGGTTTTATACCCTATTTCCTGCCCTGAAAGAGGGTGCATGGACAAAGAGGTAATTGCTTTCCCACAAACTGGCAAAAGGGTCTGGAATGGATTGGTTGTCTTAACTCTAGGTGACAAAACCTTGATGGAAGCTCTGACAATCTCTTAATGTCTTGGTTGGATAAGGTAAATAGAAAGGTCTCACAGCAGAGGTACTTGACTGCTTCACCTGTGCACTTTTGCTTTTTATTGTTTCCAGGCATGTTTGTACCTTACAGCCTTTTGAAAGGCTCATCTCAAGGCCATCAGCACTAGGTTTTCCTGTCTAATCCTCTCTGAACTTATGACCTGGCCATGCTGAGGTCATCCTGATCTAGCTATATATGTACAGTCAGTGCTTCTCCAAACATGCTTTCAGTCATAAATATATAAAATAAATATAAACATATCTGAATATATCTAATTTATGAAAAATAGCATACTCTTCCGAGTAGGGGTCTTGGATGTTGTAACAGGGAGAGAGGAGGGAGGTAAGGAACACAGGACTGGGAAACTTTTACCAAAGGTGTGGTGTGAACACAACAATTCTGTATACTGTTTCTCTCCAAAGTGGAGAGAATAGCTGCTTCTGAAAGTGAGGAATCTCACTGAAACATTCATTTAAAGGGTCCAGACTATAGGCTTGCCTGCCTGCCTGCCTGCCTGCCTGCCTGCCTGCCTGCCTTCCTTCCTTCCTTCCTTCCTTCCTTCCTTTCTTTCTTTCTTTCTTTCTTTCTTTCTTTCTTTCTTTCTTTCTTTCTTTCTTTCTTTCCAGAATTTGGCCTAAATCCAAATGTTAGTCCCAACTAGAATAGACCCATTGAATTAATAGAAACTTAGTAAATCAGTAAATGTACTGTAGTTGGGACTGACAACTGAATTAAAATTTTTGTGCTTAACACAAAACACACAGATTTTACAGAACATGTAATTCCACTTGGTCATTTGATCAGCCTTCTGCAGCAGGTGTGGACAAGGATCTTCTGCACACAGGATATACCTCAGACTCTACCAGCCTCAAAAATGCAAAGAGAAAAAAAGAAGGGGGAAAATAAGAAAAAAACCAAATTGAACAAAGTCCATTGCTGTTTTTGTGAAAACACCTTTTGGAGGCAAAAATGGTGGTCTTCCCATACAGTGCAAAATTGCCACTCTGCAAGGCTTCCTCAAGTGGAATTTGACATTTTTGAGGAACATTTTTTTCCCCAGTGGCAGGCACTGAGAGTTCTGGGAAGGGCCGGGGTGTGGGGAGGGAGCACAAAAATAGCTTTGGGGGATTAGTATGTTTGTTTTAATAGGCCTAAGAGACAGAGAAATATGCTGATTTGGGAAAAAGTGGGGCTAGAGGAATGGCAAGACAGTGGATTGGAAGAGTCTGTAACCATAAGAACAGAGATGCTAATAGCAATAGTGGGTGAAGAGATGGTGGCGACAGAACTAGATTGACTTAGCAGCAAAGGGGAGGCAGGAAAGCAAAGCAGTTATAGTTATTACCAGGCATAAAATAAGCGGAACCTCCCCCAACAACTGCTTCCTGGACTGTAACAGATATTTAGGAAAAATGCTATGCACAAATACTACCCTTGGGTTTCTCAGCTTTTAGACAAAAATAAAAAAAAATGGGGCCAACCTATTATATTGAATTATAGATAATGGTCTGTACCACAATATCTACAAAGAAACTCTTTTGAATGGGCCATAATACGGAGAATACATAGAGGCTTAGCTGATGCTGGGGACCCTGGAGCCATCACAATTTGATTTAGAAGCAGTATTTAGAGTGGAGAACCTGAAAATGAGGCTTCTATCCAGAGTTCCTAACAAGATTTAAAGACATATGTGTTAAATGTACAACCTTTAGTAGCAATTTCCCAGCACCTCAGGTGGTTTGGCAATAGACTCCTTTCAGACTAAAAAATAAGTCATACAGAAGGTGCAAAGTTCTACGTGTTATAAAATCATAGCATTGGAAGGAAAACAAAGGGCCATCTAGCCAGTGCAGAAGTCCATTGCTACATCATTCCCGAGAGGTAACTGTCTAACATCTGTTTAAAAAAACTTCAATGAAGGACAGTCTACCACCTTCCAAGTCAAATATCTTGCACTATCAGGAAATTCTTCCTAACGTTTAATTAGAATCTGATTTCAAATCATTTGAAACCATTGGTTTCAATGCAGGTTAAGTCCAGCAGATGGAACATGGCTTTGAACTCAGTGGGTATACCAGGCAAACTGATTACTCTGCGTACACAAGGAGATAAAAGATTCACTTGGAAAATAGGAGACTTTGGACCTATGGAGGAACAGAGAATAGTGCTAAATAAGAAACCACCCTGTTTCGAAGTCCACACTTTTAAAAGCCAGTTGAATTCCAGGTTACTGTTAAAGGTAAGGCCCACAAGTATGTAGAATAAGGGATATAAATGCTTGGCTGTTTCATCATCTGCTATGAAGATGAATACTTGTGGTTGTTTTCTCTCTGCAGAAGGAGAAAGCAATATTCCTTTGCAGTATTTTCCTCTTACACAAATGACATGAAATGTTGCAGAGGAATTATTCAGCAAAGAAAAGCATGTGCGATCTTTTTTGTGTGCAAAAGATATTATTTCTTGGTTCAGAAGATAGGTTTCCTAGACAGAAAACAGCACTGAATAATTCCTCTATATAATACTTCCATTGCAACACTTTGGGGCATAAGAATATCAAGAGAAAATTGCTCAAAATTCTCACTGGTCTATTAGTCTTCACTTTTCAGCCTGGGAATGAAATATTACAAATATTCTTTTCATCCCTAGTGTAGCCAGGCAAAGATAGAACAACTGCTGCCCAACCTCTAGGGCAGTTACATGGTTCAAAACGAAGAGTTTAAATACTCCAGTTTCTCAGAAGCTGGACCTGGGATAGATCAAAACAAAGAAAAAAAAATCACAAGCTTTGTGGAAAAAAAAGATAGTTCGGGGAATTCCTGGTAACTTGACTAGGCGCAAATGAGTTGGCTTCATATGACAAGAACAGCACGGGATAGGAAAATTCATTAGCATTATTCAAAACAAAAGTTGTCTGTAGGGTAGGGAACCTGTGGCCCTTAAGACAGTGGCACAGCTTGGGGCAAGCTGCGGATGGATGGGGGCTGGTGGGGTTGGTGGGGAAGGGTGTGTGGGGGCAGGGTGACAGCATGTGAGGGTGACAGCATGTGAGGTCGGGATAATGGCACACAGGAGGGCAGGCATGGAGTGGCGGCATCCCCAAAAAAGTTCCGGCCAGGGTGCATCTCCCCCCTCTCGCCTCTCATCTCTACGTTACTGCCTCAAGATGTTGGGAAACAACCACTTCCATCGCCCCTCACCAATGGGCAGGCTCAAAGGGACCTGGAGACCAACAACATTTGGAAGGTCACAGGTTCCTTGCTGCTGCTCTATGATCAAATAGGTGATAGCTGGACCTATTGTCCAGCCTAGAGGGTGGGGATGATTCAGAATCTGGCCAGGTTTTGCGCCAGTGCTCTCAACTGACCAATTCAGGGGTATCTTTGTGGGTTAGTCTGCTGGGTGGTGGCAGAGCAATGAGATAGGCATTTGTATTTTTTTTTCAGTAACAGAGAACAATTCTATTTATTCTAAGAGGCAGCACATACCCACTTTGGCTCTGCCTCCTGCAGCTTGTCCACAGTCTGAATAACATTCCTTGCAGCTTAACAGGTTGCTTCTTCCAGAACATCATGCCAAGTTATCAGAATAATGCTAGTGCAATACAAAGTAGAGAATACACTCACACCCAGGTTCTTCTTGAGCAGTCCTTCTCAGGCTGTCTAATGTACTGGACAGGCAATTATTATTTTTCAAATGTGACAGGGACTGACTAAATTTGTTCCCATTCGATGGAATTGTTTCTTTCTTTCTGGGAAGCTTGCCAATGACTGGCAGCCATCAGCTCAGGGACTAGCACTGATCCAGCGGCCACCATTCAGATGTTCTAGAGCTCTGTCACACTTTGGTTCCTCTGAGAGTTATGCACATGCGTTGCATATGAAAAGTTTCAGCTCCAGTTAAAGGTCTTTCACAGTTTTCCATGGAGATGGCATCTATAAAGCCTGCTGTCTTCTTCTACAATCGGGCAAGAATCTTTGGCTGTAATTCTCTTTGCAAGCAACATGGGCAACCAAATATATTCTCAGACAACGTTCCCACTCAGTCCCTCACTTCCAGGTCAAACTGTGAATCCTACAGGCTAAATCCTACAGTCTCAAGCTCTAGTAGCTGTGCTACTTTTGAGACATTGAGACTCTAGTAGACTGTGTCACTTTTGAAACTGTCTCACTTTTGAGACTTGTTGTCAAGAAAATGTCAGCCTTCATGGGTGATATTAAATCAGCTTCCTTTAACCAAATACTTGACTTCACCTGGACAAATCTTCCCAAGAAATTAAAGCATGGCATTGAGATGATTGGTTGCTGTACTTAGTAGCTACTTTAGAGTATAATAAAGACCAAGTAGCAGAATATTTCCTACAGATTAATGTTTCTTTTGGTCACTGAGGCATCTGAATTGGTCATTAATCCCTGGGAAATGCCTCATGTCTGGATCATTACTTAAATAACAAGCTGCATATGGAATGTCTGAATTCGATTAGGCGCTCTTCTGAAACTGCTCTTGTTAAAATTGCAAATAGTCTTCTTTTCCTTTCTGAGCTAAAGGTTATCAGAGACTGCCTCATATCCTGCCAGGTTATTTGACCCCGTATCCCAAGATACATGACTGACTGAGCTGCAATCTGGCAACAGTTCTTCTGGGTCTTTAGGAGGAATCTTCCACATCACATGCTACTTCAGGGTTAGGGAACTTGTTGCCCTGCGGACGTTTGCTACATCTCTCACTGAACTACATCTCCCACTGCCTCTTACCATTGGCCATGCTGGTTGGGGTTGGTGGGAGGAGTCTGTGATACACTTGTATTTTTACATCTCCAACTCTGTGCAGTAGGACCATCAGCTAGACAGCTTCTTATTTTTCCTCAGATGTAGTCTGTCGACACTTGCATTTACGGTAATGCTTGTGTCTTGATCATGTATGAATCCATGCTTATACACTGAAAGAGAAGGATAGACTCTACAGAATTTCTGAGGTTCCCTTAAATCCTTTACCAATAATGTTCACAGGATCAACACAGGGAAGAAGCCAATCCTCAGGTTAAATGTCAAATCTTAGTTCAAGATGTTTATCAAAGAGCCAAGGGGAGAGAAGTTCGAAATAGTAAATTACTTTTCAGATAACAAGAACTAGCAAACAATTCACTCACTAAGCTCATCAGGTCCTTTGAAATAATTCACCAAATCATCTTTCAAGGAAAGAGACTTGTGAGACTCCTTGGATAGCCTTAGGCTGATCTTAACTTTTTGCTGTCAGCATAAAGAGAAAGGAAGTCTTTTTCACAGAAACAGGTATTTCCTGAAGGGAATGGGCAGCTGCTTGAGAGGAAAGTTCAAACAGACAGATCAATGGCCTTGGAGAGTTTGGTCATGAGCCCTCTAGTGCTTTTATGATTATTCACTTAAGATGAGGCTCCGTTTGGGAAATTTGGTTCATCATGGAGTCCAATAACATCTAGAAGGCCATAGATTTCTGCAGTTCTGTGCTGCTTGATCCATTGGAATTGGAGATGCTGGATACTGAATTTGGGACCTTCATCATGTGCTCTGTCATGAAGGCATGTGCTCTACACTATTTTGTCCTCTGCTATTCCTAGTCAATGAACTGAAGGATCACCTTGGACCAATATAAATTGGTGCATGACTTCTGTCATGACTTCCTTTGCTTTGATTTTGCATTCCTGCATGGCAGGAGGGTTGAGCTGGATGGCTCTTACAGTCTCTTCTAGCTCTTTGATTCTATACTCATCTAGGAAAAAAGTCCTACACAGAGATGGCTGTGTGCAGTTGCAGGTATTTCTTTTATTTACCCATTTTTGATGTTGCTAGGGTGCTTGAAGGAGAATTTTGCCAGTAATTGGTGCTTTTATTTTTTGGGTGGTGGTGGTGTGGGAGAAGATCAGGATCCTTAGTCTATCCTACTCAGATTCCCTTGTCTTTGCTGGGAGATCAGTAACAACTTTGTAGCATCAGTACAGAGCATACTGACCTTTACCTCTTAGCACATCATTTTTGAACGTTTCCTAGGGAGAATCAAGCTTAAGAACTGAAAGGGATTACATGAAAGAAATGTGGCGTGTTTGAGCTTACTGACTTTGGATTTAGCCACTGCCGCTCAGATTTGTGCATGTAGGATCTATAATGAGCTCTGATGTTCTCTTTAAACTTTTTATCCCCCCTCCATATCTTTCTAATAGAGAGAAGGAGTTACAAGATGTTCTAGAACATGGTGGCTTTCTCACCATTTTCTGGGAATTTTAGGAGCTGGCAAACAAGTCCAAAAATGAAAATTTTCCGATGGTCATGATTGCACATTTTTATTTAGGAAATCAACAATGCAAAATGTTTTCCTTTGAAACTATTGGGTTGGGTCCAGTGTCTGTTTCCACTTTACCAAGGTGAGAGATAGTGACTAGTTCAAGACTGTCCTAATGAATTTTTGTGGCTTAGGGGAAATTGAACACGGATCTCTCAAGTCCCAATCCAGTACCTTAACCACTGTACAACACTGGCTCACACTCTGCAGCTGTGCTTATCTTTTTCCAACCAATTCATTTCAGAATTATTCTTTGACTGAATACATACATAAGCATTTTCTTTTTTGATTTTTCCTGTTGGTCATGCTTCATGTGTTGACAGAGCTTTATTCTATATAATCATTCAATACATTTCTTGTTCTTGCTGTATGTGTTCATTTAATATCACAAACTACATGGTTTTCCATGCCAGTCTTGCATTGAATTACTGTTGTGGATCCTGTTATGGTTACTTTGTTTTCCAGATATTTAAATATCTATCCTCCTTCAGTTTTCTTCATACTATATGTTGGAAACTATTCACTTCTAGTGCAAGAAAAAGTGTAGTAGCTGCATTTTGGCATAGAGTTTTAAGTGAAGAGAAGGATCATTTCACTCTAGGAATGGGGTGATGGTATTTGATTGGTTCACATTAAATACAAATGGCCCTAACTCATACCTCATTAACTGCTATGCAAATCAGTATGAGATTGTTATTTTTTGAGTTTTTTCTCCAAGTCTCCATATTTAGTAATGAAGGTTTCTGATAAAAGAATGTATACTGAACTGTATACATTAGGTAAAATGGCACACAACAAGGTATATATTAGACAAAATTGCTTGCAAAAAATGTTTGTATAGTCAGCCCTCCACATTTTCAGGTTTCACTTTTGTGGATTTGATTATTCACTCATTGTTTGCAGTCCCCTCTGCTGCCTCCCTATGCCATTTTTAATAGGGACTGCAAGCCTTGTGAGACTGAGAAACTGCAAAGGAGGCTTATAAGTCCCTATTAAAAATGGTGTGGGGCATCAGTGAAGGTGGCAGTAAACCCCACCAGCCACCCACTTCTGCCTTGTGAAGAAACCTTGATGCCTCAAATGAATCCATGGTGGACTGAAGGTGGTGATCCTACTTTTTTGTGTGTTAAATGTGGTTTGCAAAGGCCTAGAGTTATTCATTTTTCTCCCACTTTCATGGGGGTCCCATGCCCCCCTAGCGAATATGGAAGGCTGACTGTATTGAGAAAATGTGTGTGAGAGTTCATGCATATGAAAATATGTATGGAAAAATGCATGTGTGTTTTCATGCAAATGTTTAAAAAAGATTCACAAATTAATGCAGAGAATTGGGATGAAATTCATGTGTATTTGGATTGTGGGGAGAGAGAGAAAGCAAACTTTATAGAGGTGAAAAAAGGCAGATTCATCCATTCCTACTTATTTCTAGTGAGAAAATGCTCTAGAAAAGACATCATCATTGCAGGCATAAGTACCAGAGGCAATTTCAAAAATCTTCCAGCATCTGCCAATACCTTCTGATTGGTCATTTATATTATGATGCCATCAGTCCTCTTTTTGAGCAGTAAGAAAGATGCCATTGGTGCTCTTGATCTTTGGGAGCTGTCACGATATGTTTTCCAGGCTGTTTCTAGACCAGAAAAAAAAGGAGAGAAAGAGAGAGAGAGACTCAAAGCACACCAGGTTACAGCCCTGTGGATGGCTGGTTGTTAAAGGCCCCTTTTGCTCCTATCATCCATCCTCCTGCTCTTGCCTCCTAGCAAAATAATTCTAAAGACCACTCAATATGGCGATGAATCATCTATGATTGATAGTTGGCAGTCTTGCAGTTTCTCGGTCTCAATGCCTGTCCTAAATTTCTGCTATTCTTCTGGCACTATTATTCCATGTCGTTCCTCTGCAGTACTTTAATGGAGTGTCTTGCTGGTATAGACAGGCTATCTGATAATGAACAGCCGAACACAGGGACGAGAAGACTGTAAAACTTGGCTCTTTTCTGTATTCTGCCTTTGATTTAAAAAGCCCATGCATGTAATTGATTTTTTTTAAAGTGACAGCAAAGAGAATACTATACTGCTTCTCTAGCATATTATAGATATGGTTTTTAGAAAACTCATTTTTGACTTTTATTGGGACTCTCTAAAGAGTACACAATTTGAGGGGTGGGGTTTGGCCAATACAATTAGCCAAATAATCAAATAAATATAAATACCTATGGATATAATCAGCATCTCAAAATTTGTACTTTTCTGAGATATTAAAGGATGTATGAATTAACTTACCATTTAAGAAATAATAGCTATATTTCCATGTTCAAAGCATCATTCACATTCATAAGCAAATGTGCGGCAATGTGGCTACAGATGTACTTGTTAGTCATTGGTTTAAATATGTGTGTAGTGATGCTCCACTAAGGCTTTCTATCCAGCTGTTTAATTAAATATTCTTCACTTGTCATCAAATGTGACATCTTTTTCTACTGAAAAATGTTAATGGGTATCATAGGACTAGTACATCTGTTAAAACTATTAGAGGGCATCCCATATTATGCAGGGAATGTTTTTGAAGCAGCTGAATGAACAAAAAGTGGGTAATTAATATGAAGTGAAAGTCAGTAGCATGCTTAAAATTTCATGATAGATATATTTTGTATGAGAACAGTGACTCCGGTTTTGAATGTCAGGAAACCCTTTTTTGGCGCAGCTAAAAGTGGCTTGGAGCTGTCCATGGTACCTTCTCCATACTAGGGTTAAACAATGTAATGAGGTCCAATTTACCAAGAAGCACACCAATTGTGGGTTTGTCTCAAATGTATGCTCTTTTATTGTTTTTGTAAAGGCATGTGCATCATATAGGGGTTTCACACTAGCCCCTTGTTTGGCTAGAGAAGGAAGGTTTATAGTAATATCATGCTACCAGAATTTGTAACTTACCTTTCACACATTAGTTTCAGTCCCATGATTGATGGAGATTGTTCATGCATTAAATGTTCTGCAGTGGGAGCTATTTTGGGTGCTTGCCCAGTACTTTCTTAATGCCTCTGCCTGCACGTTTCCCTCAGACTTCATCTATACTCGATGATAACCCTGTATATTTTTGTTACTTTTCCCTGAGCAACATTTCCCAGGCTGGTTTTTAATGGCATTATCTCAATTACACAATCATGCTCCCACTTCAAAGAATTTTTTTTTTAAAAAAACACCCATAAGAGTGTAATTCCTTTCCCTCATCTGTGGGGACAGGAGAAACAGATGGACGGATGGTCAGATGGGGAGGAAGGTTTTTATGAGAAAGAAAACTGGAAGATAGTGCCGGATCTTTGATGTGGGAGCATGATTGGGCTCTTCTGCTGGAAGATATTTGACAGCTTTCTGAATTCAAAAAAGTACTAGAGACCTATCTCTTCCAGCAGGCCTACCAGTCTATTTTTAATTATACTTTTAATTTCTATTTATTTATTTTGATTATGAGATATTTGTATTTTAAATGGTTTTGTGTTTTAGTGTAGTGTAGCTATAATTTGTTTTTAATTGTATCTATGTTGTACCCAACCTCGAGCCTTGGAGAGTGGTAGCTAAAAAATACAGGTTTATTATTATTATTTATTATTCTTGTATTTTAAATCTTTTGGCTCTGATGGGGAGCACGGTCATGCAATTGTGTTAAAACAGTACAGGAAGTGATGGGTGTGAAAAGAGGATGGCAACTGTCAGGATGATAAGGTCTTCTTTCCACCTTACCAACTGATTGAGAAGGGGGGCAGGAGAATCGCATCTGGCACACAGAATCATAGAATCATAGAGTTGGAAGAGACCCCAGGGGCCATCGAGTCCAGTCCCCTGCTATGCAGGAACACCCATCAAAGCACTTCCAACAGATGGCCATCCAGCCTCTGCTTAAAAACCTCCAAAGAAGGAGACTCCATCACACTCCGAGGCAGCATATTCTACTGTCGGACAGCTCTGACCATCAGGAAATTCTTCATGCCCAGAACCTGTCCAGCTGGGACTCTCTGACACCCCTCAGTTGGGATACATGCAAAAGAGATATTTTGCACTAGGAAAAAGAAACAATACAGGCATAATTGAGGCTGAGAAATGGAATTTTTTTTACAAGAAATTTGGAATTACAACTGGAGGAAAATAGAAGAGCAGCAACATCATGTGAAAAGTCTCCGCAACTTGCTGATAGTCATGGACTTCTATTCCTCTATGAAAGCTTGGTGTGAAAAAGAATAATATTCCTAGAAAATCCATTTTGAAGTCTGAAGGCAACGATTTAATACTTTTTTTTTTTTAAAAAAAAACCCAACCTTCTTGTACTTTATAATTTAGTGAAGAAGGGTTTCTTTTTACAAGGAATAAAAATCTTGGTAATGAAAGACAAATGAAGAACATTTGAGTAACATCTCTGAAAGCATAACAGAACACATGTCTTCAAACACAATACACTTAGATCCAGGCAATGAAGGCCCTGCAGTAAAATCAATGAGAGTGTATTGATTTTCATGAATTAATCCTACAACACATCATTCAGGACACATTAAACATACATATTTGGTGACAGACACATTAATCTGCTCACATATCTGCCTGTTATTTTGACAGAGTTGCAAGCAGTAGCAATGATTATTCAGTGGCGGCAACTGTTGCAGTATGTAAGATCAGAATGATATATGAGATCAAGAATGAATGTTGGTGTTGAGTTCTGAAAATTTTATATTCTGAATATAAGGCTGGAGATATTGGAGAGGAAGAAACTCAAAGTTTTATCAATTTCTTTCTAGTGCATTAGCGTGCATCAACATGTCCGTACTTTAAGATTACCTTCAGGATGCTGCTGTTTTCAGAAGACAGAGCCAGTTTCAAAACCCTGTATCTATCCATAGTTGATGTGCACTTACCACATGAAGTTTCCTTACCAACTAAAAATTATAATATTTTCCTGAGCTTGGTAAATAAACACTTGAAATAGGTCATTTGCTTCCTGCCCAAATTATGATCTCAAGGCATGGGTGGCATTTTTGGTTTTCTAAGTTAGAATGTTTCACTCTTGACACAGTTTTATTTGTGATGTTTTTACTGGATGGTCTATTCAAAATGCTCTGAAGATGCTGAGAGAGTGAAAAGGTAGGGTAGAGTTATTTTCATTAATTAATAAATGAAAGGAAAAATTGAAGTGAAATGCCTAAATCCAATGGTTATTCTCAAAAAGAAGAGATCTATTGAACCTGCAGATGCTTGGATAAATCAGCACTTACATCCATTCCACTGGTTTGGTAGATCTACTCTGTTTGGGACTACCAAATGGATTTAATCCAAAGCCTTAAAAAAAAACCTGGCTGAGATTCTGCACCAAACATGTCACCTTGATGTTGTGGCTATGTTTTATATCTCCCCCTCCAATCCCTGAAACTCACCCTAAAAGCAAATCAGCTGTCATGCTCCCATCCCAGAACTCAGACAGGACCCTTCCCAATAGTCACAACACCAGAGACATGAAAGGGACAATACATACTGCAGCCAGTGTAGGTGAAAAAGGCAGAGCCTGGGAGTCTTGGGGCATTTATATAGTAAGGATATAATAATTAGGCAAACAGGTGGGGGAGGTTCTCAGGCTATATAAACAGGGAAAAGGAGGGAAAGAAGCCATTGCACACAACTAATATCATCAGTGGAAGCAGCATGTCTCATGTTCAGAACCCTTGCTTGTGTTCCTGTAAACCTTGACCCTCGCCTTGTGTATGGACTTTGCTGCTAGACTGTCACTCTGGATTTACTACGAATTTGGACTGCAAAACAGAAACCTGTAACTTGCTAAACTGTTTCAAACTTTGCTTGTGGCCGCCAGTAACAGACTCCTGCAGAGTCCTTTGGCAATGCGTTGTCACTTGCTGGCAGGAGGGAGGTGGTTGCATCACTCTGTAGCATGCTGCTTATCAGCAGCCCAGATATCCATAGTTCAGGATGGCTGACTGGCTTTTAAGGTGAGTTTCAGAGTAATTTGTGGCCATAACAGTAGTGCCACAATTGCAAATAAGAATATGAAGCACTTATGATATTCTAAGTCTAGTGTATGAAATTGTAATTGATTAAAAGGATGCCAGCTGCTATATAAACAATCTTAATCTTTTAAAAGCGAAGAATCAAGTGTAGTTAAAAAAAATGCCTCTCACTGAAAATGTGCTTGTAGTTTCATAAACTGATATATACTTTAAAAAACCTTCTTGTAACTTAAGTACAGCATCCTTTCCTATTAATTTTTTTATGATGTTATGATATTATTGCTAAATCAATTAGATGATTTCATTTGCTCCTTTTGTGGCATTTATAAGATTTCATGCTGTGCTGTGACTAACGGTATCTTTCTAATCAACAATATAGTCATAAAAAATGAAAAAGAGTGATCTGATGGAATCCTTACACGTGCCTTAGACCTAAGCATTAGAGTACTTTGGAACAGTGCTGGAACGGTCTTTGGGCATCCAGAACTGCAAATTTTAATAATTCTAGGACAAGAAAGGAACACTGTGGTATTGTCATGGTTGACATCAGGCACTGATCATCTCATTAGCTTAGAGCTAGGACTCAAGAACACAAAGCAGGTCATGCTCATTTTTCCATATTGGGGAAAATGAAGTGAAGGGCATTGAATCTGATGAAAGGACTATATGTCATGATGGAATTCACTAATTTGTGTGACAATTGCTAATTATGTCTGGATGACACTGGCTTGTTTGTAAACTATTTCTGCAGTTTAGCATCCCAACAAGCTGCATTTCCATTGCATTGCCATATCTGGGCCCTGTTGGTTGCTGTTTGCTTCTGTTTTTAATAACAACTCTCCCTGTGATTGATCTGTTCATGCTGTTGCTAAAAAGGCACATGCAAAAGATGCCTTTTTTTGTATCTTTAGATTAACTGTTTTTAACTGTTTTTTTCCCCCTAGTTGAGCATTTTGGATTTTTTTCTTTGCTATTATTCATTTAATATTTGCTTGTTTGTTTGTTTGCTTTCCATCTTCCTCCCAACATGCATCCCGGGAAAGCTTACAGGTACCTTTTCATGGCCATGGATATGTGGGTTGACACTCTACAAGCAGTAGGAACTGACTTCAATTAAATCAACCACTGGTTTAGCTAGTCTAGTTTTTGATACTGTGGCTTATAAGAGGTCCCAGTGCATTAGATAAATGCTTTCCCTTGATCAACCATCCAAGATCCTTTCACCGGAGTCCTAAACTTGGGATCCCTGCATACAGAGCATATGGTCTCTTGGGGTGCTACTATCTTTCCTGTCTTATTGATTTCATTAGTGCCATCAACACGCATGGTACTTGCTAGAACAGAAGGTGCAAGTTGAAAAAGGAAGACAAGAGGGGAGAAGAATGTGCAAGCAAAAGTAAAGAAGAAGTTGATTTGAATACTCCTAATTAGGCTCTGCAGAGAGGTTCCCAGTTGGCCTCAGCTGACTGTTTTAACTAGTCTACTGTTTAACATTTAAACTCCACCTTCTTTTATATAAGAACTATGTCATTGCTTTGTATTTCTCCTTTATGCTGCCTAAGAGACTGTGTGTAAGGCAAGAGACAGATGTCTGAGATGCTACCAGCCTTCTGTTTCCAGAGATGGGGAGCCACCATTTTGTTTGTATCCCCGCAGACATTTCTGGATGTCATGTGATACCTGCCCTCTGTACCAATCGCTCATCAAGCCTGCAGTCTCCATCTTCAGACTGAGTTTGAACACAGAGCCCATGACTAAATATGAGTCCCTAAATTTTTGGACTTCTATGCTTCCCCCTCCCTCAAGTTTTTAAAATCTCCTAGCCTGGTGAAGAGTTCTGCAGCACTCAAAAAGCTGCACACTACTGTGGACTTTTGGCTGCTACTAATAAAAGTACTGCTTCTCTGTGAATTTGGGTTTTGTTGCATCAAAATGGCTATCTTCATTTTTATATAGACTCAGGTTAAGTTATAGATTTGACTCGAGAAAAATATGTGAATTAGGGGCTCTGCTTCCTGAAAGAGGCAACTTTCAAGGAGGTTTTTGAAGGAAGTATGGCAGGTAAAGGCGTAGAGGGGAGTAGCTGTGGGGTTGAGACAAAAAGAATTCTGCCCCCAATTTTCCTTCAGTGCTCAAATTTCTAGTATTTCAGTTACTTAAAACTTCAGATGAACATTTAAAAATACAGTTTAGGCACCCAAAGAAAATGTGCAAAGATACTGAAAGGATGCAAACACAGCCAATGATCTGAAAAGTCTCACCCTCTGCTACAGTAGAAATTTGGGGACTGAAGGGAAATTTCATTGGATGGACAGAATCCTTGTTTGAGGGGCAATGTTACCACCTCCCACTCCTGCATGCAGGTGTTTTCTCTGAGGCAGATAGAAAGAGCCTTCTTTCTTGAGTAAACAGGAGACCTTGGGATTCTGGAGGGTGGTACAGCTGGACATGCAAAAAATATGGGCCTAAATATGTTGGGATTTATGGCAGGGATATATGGGAGGTGGGCTTTGAAGGTACAATGTTGAAGTGGCTTTGTAGGAATCAGTCTGGTCCAACTGAAAATGAAGCAACTATAGTTGTAATCATTGGAATAGCGTTAGCATAAAGGCTATCCCATATGTGTGTGTGTGTGTGTGTGTATGTATAGATAATTGATAATGAAAGTAAATATTAAGTATCTATTGTGCAACAGATACAGCTGAAAATGTTGTAATGAAGAGGCTGCTTAACAAATGTTACCTTTCAGAGTTTATGAATTATTTGGAACAGATGGTGATATCTGTAATTTAATTGGACTGATTTTCTCAGGGGAATAATTTTTGATCTTAATATCCATCTGATTATGAAGATCAAAATAAATATGTAATGTCTGCTGTTTAATTTTCCTTATACAAAACATGATTTCGGGTTGGGCACAATA
Organism: Ctenosaura bakeri; assembly: GCA_948474755.1. Lineage (NCBI taxonomy): Eukaryota > Metazoa > Chordata > Lepidosauria > Squamata > Iguanidae > Ctenosaura > Ctenosaura bakeri. The sequence continues at coordinate 274,292 of CAOLHI010000679.1, forward strand.
TTAATATACCAACCCGCAATTATTTGTACCTAATTCTTTGGAAGACAGTGTCTATTGACATAACTTGTAATGCAAACTTCCCAAGTGAGAATACAGTTGAAAATGTGCTGCAGGTATACATCTTTTCTTGCTCACCCTACCCCATGGTCAAACACTCATGATGGCAAAGTATCAGTCTTAAATATTTGGAGGTGAGATATAAACACACCAGCCTAAGCGTATGAGTTGCCCTCTTTTAGATGTATAGATTTACAGATTCCCTCCCTTCTCCTCTGTTGTTTGTTCACTTGTTATAGAAGAGATGTTGGAGGATGGGCTTCATTTCTTGAAAGAACTTTTTGCCCTGAATCCTATTGCTACTCTTAAAGAGAGTAGTCTCACTGAATCAACAGAATTTACCTAAATGCTGAATCATGACATAAGATTTGATTCAGTGGATTTACTTTAGTTGGAACTAACCAGTTAGCCTCTCTGTGTTAATTCGTCTTTTGTCTAAGCTGTAGAGCAAGGGCAGTGAAGTCATGGCCCTCCAGATATTGTTGGAATCTAGTTCCTATCTGCTCCAGGCAGCATGGTCAGAGTTCAGGGATTATGGGAGTTTTAGAGCAATACAATCTGAAGGCCACAGGCATCTCACCCTCTACAGTGCGCCCACCCTATATGTGGGCATTCCATTCCAGGAACCCCCATGTAAAACAAAAAATGTGAGCAATGTGTCCCATTGTAGTTAGTGGCCACAACAGGCACATGCCTGTGGCAGTACAGGTACATGCCTGTTGTGTCTGTTGACTATAATGGGATGTGACACTTCACACAACCTCACTTTGTGTGTGCTTGTGCCAGCCATCTTTCTACCAGTAGCTGAAGACCTTTTTATTTAAGGAAGCTTTAGGATTTTAGTGTATCTGGCAGATAAAGCGTTGAATGGGGAGGTGTAGTGTTCTTATTTTATTATTTTATTAAAAGTATCTTTATGTTATCAGTGGTTAGTAGCTGTGATGGCTCTATGTTAGCTCTTTGTTCAGAACATTATTGTTATCAAAGGGCAACTGTGGGAGATAGCTCTTCTGAGCTTCTTATGGGACATTTGAGTGGCTACTTTCGAAAATAGGAAGTTGGTCTAGATGGACCTTTGGTCAGCTCCTACAGAGCTCTTACGCATCAAATCCCACATAAATGTGAGGTAACAAAACTAAACAGAAGTTATAGGTCAAAACTCACATGCTAATTCTTACTTGTGCCTTAATGAACTTGCTTTGCAGCTTTGAGCTTAATGTATTGCCCCTATTTGTCAAGGAGTAAGCCAAAGTGAACTCAGTGGTAGTTCTGAATGGACTGCAGGTGGAGAACAGCTGTGGGACTGGAAGTTGCTCATATGATACTGTAAAACCTAATGGCATGGCTGTGGTTTCTTCTCCTGGATGAGTCTCTCTGTGGGACTGATGCAACTCAACTTGCCACTAGCTTTCAAGGTTTATGTCAGTGATTCTTGAATAGTAAGGACTCTTTGCCATATTGAGCTTTGAGGAAAAACTGCTCTTAGCAGTAGGTGGTTACAAAGAGTGAGATGGTTTTCTGTGCCTATGCCCCTCAGCCATGAATATTCATCCACAGCTACATATAATTTGTAGAATTCCAGTAATAACTGAGTTGACCCACTGCCTCAGCTCCTACTTGTGTTGCAAAATGATGAGTTCCTTGTGGAACTTTCTGGGAGCCTCTGACACCATTCTGTCAAATGGAACTGAGAACAGGTTCAACTCATTTTCCTTTGATTTTAGGTCCAGGAACTGAACCTGGAAACTTTTCAGTAGGTTTTGGTATTCCTGGGTATATTCAGCTGTGGATTCTGGTTTCTGTACCATCAGTTTTGGAATATTCTCCAAGGTCCATTTTCCAGTTCTGCGGTCCAGTGTTGTCATTGCCTTGAAATGCTGCCATGCTTGTGTGGAGAGTGATTAGGAGTTGGTCTCTTCCCTGCAATCGTACATTTAGATCAAACAGGGACTTCGTATGTCCGCCCTAAATCATAAAACCACTTTTTGTGCCTTGCTTGCCATAAATGTCTTCCAGTCAAAATTGCTCAATAGACACTCATGGGACTGTGTCCATAGTAGTAAACACATTTAGCAAGGGGTTAATCCCATTGTTATGAGTGAGCATACTTTTGTATAAATATTCTTAACACTGTGGGCTAAACTCTGAAATCTAATGACATCCCAGAGTCATTAACTGGCTCATAAATGAACAAGAATTTGAATCTTAATCTCTGAAGTCTTAGAGCAGGGATTGCTGGTGGCTTCGCTGTCATTGGGTGGTGAATCTGCTATGAGTTTTAGTTTGAACTATAAAGAACCTATCCCAAAATAAGGCCCTTTCTGCAAGAGGCTAGTGAATCGCTTTGTGCCATTTCTTACCGGCTCTTCTGGGCTCGAAACAGGGCGGATTTTCCCTGACGTCCTTCCACAGCTAGTTCCATGCCAATTCGGAGCAGTGGGAGTTCATACATCCACATGGCTTCCTGTGGTTTGTTCAGTGGGACCAATCACTGCAGCTGGCCATGCCCACAGCCCACCCTCCGCTGATCCCCAGTTCGCATTGGTGCGAATGTACCAACTGCGCAGGTACGAATTGGTGCAATCTGGGGAAAAAGAAACCCGTTTCTTCTGTTCTTCAAATAGCACACTGGACGACCACTTGGGGGTGCATTTAATCGGACTTAGGTGCGGAACGAAGGTAAATAGTCTGCACCTAGTCCACTCCAAGGTGCAGACGACCTCTGTGACAAGATACATTGGCCCATCTTAATTTCCTCGTGCGGAAAGGGCCTAAGTTCAGCAGCTTGGATAGCTTCTGTAAATTTCAGATTAACAAATGCATCATGCCACTGACATGGAAGCCACCGGGTGCCACAATCTTAGACTTTGTTTTATATAGGCTCAGAACCATAGGGAGAAAGCAAATGGTTCAGCTGTTTCCTGATTTAATGTGAATGGGCTCAAGGAATTCTAGAAAGGCATCTGATTTGAGAGAATTTTATTGTACAGTTACAGTACTCAGGACTGAATTATTTCCTGGCTGGAAAGATGAGTTTTCTTTGTCCTCTGCTAAAAATTGAAAGCATTCAAAGAAATACATGCAGTTGCCATGGTAATGGAGTGTGTATTTCAAACCAGATTTAGTGAAGTTGACTTTTAAAAGAAGTATCTAAAACAAGAAAATGGGTTTGTATCAAAGCAATTGGGAACAAACTGGTATTTTCAAAGTACTAAATGATTGGATTTTTTTCCAAGTTCTTCCTTTAAAATGAAATTATTTGGGGTGAGGTGCGGGAACCTCCTTATAACTCTTAAAATGAAGTGTGTGAAAAGGGCCAATTTACACTTTTTAATATAAAAGGGTACACACCACAATACTTTTAAGTATGTATTTGAAAATGTAAGTACGTTAGGATTTTTCCATCTGCCCACACAGGAACTTTTGGCAGCACAAGAAGGCTGGCATCCTGCTCATGAATTACAGTGGACTAAGTCTGATGCCTGAGAGCTGGCATGGTTTGAACATTGGATTACAACCATAGAGACCAGAGTTCGATTGCCTGCTCAGCAACGAAAACCAACTGGGTGACCAGGGGCATGTCACACGCTCTCAGCCTGAGAAAACCTCGTGATAGGTTCACCTTAGGGTTGCCATAAGTTGGAAACAACTTGGAGGCACACAACAACAAGAAGTCTGACTCACATTATGGTAATTCACTTTCATGGCTGCTGTGCAGCTTGGAAGTCTCATCCAACTATAGGACAATCTGTGATATATGTGCTCTGTGACTGGAGCTCTGGAAACAATTCCCAATGGACTGAGTGTGATGGACCTTGGAGAAGTGGCTATTCTCAGTGCGGAGAAGACCCAGCAACAGCTTGCCAGGCAACCAGAATAGCCACTCAAGAGAGAAACCCAATTCACTAGTGTGAAGGAGGGATTGGAGGCCTGAGTAGAAATGTATATATGGCTGGCACACTGAATTGGTTTGGAGTCTGACTTCCAGAAGAGGGGCTAAAACTCAGACCTTCAGCCAGAGAGTTTTTTATTCAGTCAGGGGGTGTTGAATGAGAGAGGTGTGTTTTCTAGAGAGAGAGGCAGAAGAGAAATGAACTCACTTTTGAATCTGGCCAGAGAATGTGACCTAGATTTGGGAACTGAGCCTTTGCAAAAGGATAGCCAGAGGGTTGTATGTGAGAGACCTGTGCCTTTATGCTCATGTAAGAAACTGTCTAAACACATTCTGAAGATTTGTTTGAGCTTGGGCATACATATGAAAACCAATACTTTATTCTGGTTCTTGTTTTAATAAAGATTATAGTATATTTTTATAAATTTTGGCTGAGCTGACTGATTCTCAGTAGTTATAGGCCTTTTCCGCACTGGGCTATTAAAACGATGCAGAGTGACCTCCAACGGAGGTCTTCTGCACCGTAGAGTGGACTGGGGTGGAGTACTTTTTGTAGTTCCATACCTCAGTCCACTATGGAGCGACTGGAAGTGGTCACGCAGCGTGTTTTTTAAAAACCTCTCTTTAGAGGTTTTTAAAAAGCAAGGAGCGCACGACTCCGTGTTGCTCCATCCCTGCGCTCCGGTGCAGATGTACAGGCGCACGCAAGTGAGTGCCTGCAGATCTGCTGGGGGCAGGCTTTAGGCTGGCAAGCTTCTCTGGTTGGTGGAGAGCCTCCCCCAACCAGAAGCCACCATTTTGGACACTGGAGCAGTGTGGAGCAACGAGCTCGCACTGCTCCTCATCCCGACGAACTCGCCCGGACCCACCAAAAAGCCAGTGAGTAGCGGGGGGAGTGTTTCCCTCACCGCGTGCGGAAAGGGCCATAATCAAACAGTACCATGCTAGTATAGATCATTAATTAATTCTACATAATAACTGAAAGGTTTTACCCTTTTTACACAAAAGGTGTGTTTTAAAGGGAAAAACAGAGCTGTATGAAATGACAAGGCACTTTAGCAGATCGGAGAAGCTGCCATAACAGTCTGCGTGGTGAAAAAGCAGGCCTTGCCACACTGACCAACCATATGAATGAAATCACCATTGATAGGATCATTGATGGCACAATTACAAAAAGGGATGCTGCTTGGAACTTGCACATACGCCGCTGATTTCTGAATTCTTGGATACAATTCAAATAATAGCTGGTCCAAATTCTAATCTGTAATACTTTGTAAAGGACTTTAGAGATCCTCTAAAAAACAGTCTGTAATAGAGGGCAGTCTGTAATACCTGTAAGATTGTGAAACCAATAAATAACAGTAACATAGATGTGGTCACTATGTATAATGGAGCTAGTGAAGCGAAAAAATGGGATAAAATAAATGACTTCTGGTGACTTAAGTATATTCCCCAGATTCTGCAGTGTATGGGTACCTTTTCTTTACTATTTTGAAGCACACACATTTTTTAAAATGTCATTTTTAAAAAGTTGCTTCTGATTGATCTTAAATCTTGTGCAATAGAAAATGCCATGGGTCCCTGGAAGTCTTTACGTATGAATAATAAAACGGTTACAGAAGCAGAAGATATAGAAGACAAAATCACAAAGTCTACATCAGAGTCTGCAGAGTGTAGTGTTTCACATGTGTGGCTCCTCATCACTCTTCTCCCCTAAAGGCAGCTTCCAAACCCCAGGGATGTTGCCATGGCTGTTTACTGTTGAAAGATGTAGTGGTGATAACGGTCTGGAGCCAGGAGGCAGCCAGAATTAAAATGAAGTTGCTCTCTGACTTTCTGGAGTTTATTGTCTATGGCTGTAAACTCGAGTTACTGTGCAAATGCCATCAACAAAATCCCAGTCAAAATATGCCATGTTATATGCAGAACAACTCCCTTTGGTTCTGTCTCCTCCTCCTCTTCCTCCTCCAAATGCTTCTGGGTACTGTTCACCTACGTACCTGCCTACCTAGCTTATCTTCCACCTGTAACCTGGTGAGATCTATATGGTGGTCTACAGAAATGGTGAATCATTTCTGTACTTCTTCCACTGGCAGATTTGTCATCTTTCCCTGGACTTTCAAAAATTTGTTCAGTCTGATTTTCAGCAGATCTACATGTTCAGCAAAGCCTTATATTTGTCCCCAACCAACATTCCCTGAATATTCAGATTTTTTTTGGCAATGCACTGGACAAGTTCTACCCTGTGAAGTGTGATCCTACATTTATGAGAGATTGGTACTTCAATGTCAATGATTTTTTTTTCAGTATCTAGACCATAGGTGGTAAACATGTGATTCTACAGAAATTTTGGGTCTGCAGCTCACAGCAACCTAGTCAGCATAGCCACTGATGAAGCATGATGGGAACTGCAGTCTAACAACATATGGGAGGACCATATGTTCCTTGTCCAGGCTTTTTTCTGATCATCTTTAGTGGTGCGTTTGTGATGCTCAGAGAGAAGATAAGATTGGCTGAGATGATGCTTTGTAAATATTTAAAGGAGATGAAATGTACCCTTCTACAAAAATAATGCACAGTACATGTTCATGTGACAGATGGGCTGTGCTTTGGTCAAAACACTATTTGCTAAGCTAACATAGATATATTCCGAGCTATTCTCTCTCTGCTTCAAAACAAAAATGATGTAATAATCTCTTTCAAGCATACGAGGGATAAAATTAAATGTGCATTTCAAATGCATGAATAATATCTGCCAATTAATTTTTAGAAGAAAACTCCCAAAGTTGACCTGCTTCTATCTGGAGCCTCAATAAAAGCGGTCACCTTGGGTAATGTGTTTAATCCTTTAACTTTGATTTTTTTTTTTTTATGATTCTGTCTAGCTGAATATTAAAATGGTGATAACAACAAAACTGCAGCCTGATTAAATGCTTGAGCTTTAAAAGCTGAACTTTGATTCTGAAATTGTTAAATCCATCTTTAGTAAGCCATAGTGTTCAGTTTTGACCACACCAAATTGCCTTCTAGATATTTCAAATTTCTGCATCACCACTACTCAAGGTGGTTTTCAGTGTTGTACTATGAGTCATAAATATGGAATTGCTTTCCTTCAGAAGACATATTACAAGAGACTTTAATGTAGCTTTATAACTGTGGAGTTATTTGATGGTGGTAGTGGTGATGTTGATGCAGATGTTGATGATGATAGCAATAATGTGTAAATATGTACTATCATTACAAAGTGCAAGAGGAGTGTAATACATAATCCAACAGGGAAATAACAAAGCAAAACAAAGGAATTAAATGTGAAAATAATATGCAGTTGATTTAGTTACATGTATTTTGACTTTGTTATCAGAATGCAGAGGATATGCCCCCCAACCCTTTAATAAGAGACAGGACAACAAGGCCCGGACAATTTTATTTAACTCTTAAATTTTAAACCAACAAACACTGTTTGTTGTTTGTTTCTTTGTTTGTTTCGTGTTTGGAAAGGACAGTTTGGACAGAGGCAACATAGAAGTTCCTGAATGCTTCCTTTGCCTATGTTTGAGTGAATACACCCAGTCCTGATATCTGTCTGTATTGTTACAGCATGACACTGGCTGGCTGAACTTCATGGGAAGACCAGCCTGCCATAACATGCTCCTGAAGCCATGAGGTTTAACAGGGGTGGTTCAATACAGGTCAACCCCTGAGTGATTTAACCCAAGGAATCCTCCTGGAGAATGGCACCCCTTAGCAGTTCACCAAGTCTGCTTTTCCATTCTGTGTTTACAGCTGGCTAGTGTAATTGCCTGTTGACTAGTGACACGCCACTGATTTGCCAATGAAGAGCATCAGTAGAGAACAGGCAACCCCCCCCCCGCTTTTTGTTTAAGGTACCAAGGAGGTGCTGCTGCTGCTGCTGCTGCTGCTGTTGTTGTTGTATGCCTTCATGTCATTTCTGACTTATGGCAGCCCTAAGGTGAACCTATCATGGGGTTTCCGAGCTGGATGTGTGAGGTTCCCAAGGTCACCAGTGGGTTTCCATGGCCAAGTGAGGAACTGAAACCTCATCTTCAGAGCTGTAGTCCAATGCTCAAACCATAATATCACGTTCCTTATCAAGGAGGCATACTGGGTTAAAAATTCCTATCTATCTCATGGCAATCCACTAAACTTGCACTGAAGCCTGGGGTGAGCAGGGAGTCAGATGATCTGCTGTGGAAGACTAGACACCTTTTCGCACGGGCTTTCCCAAGCGAAAGAGCCCCGTGAGCCGCGCGGGAGTGGGAGTGCCGCTGCGCATGACGCACTCCCACTTCCGGCGCTCTCACGGGGCTGCAGCGTCGCGGGCGTGGGGTTTTTGATTTTCGCTAGCAGGCGAAAATCAACCCGCGCTCGCGCAACGCTCCCGGCGCCCGCCCGCACTTACCTCTTGTGCGGTGCGTCGGGGCGGCGGCCGGGTCGCACTTCCCTCCCTCCGCTCCTGCGGAAGGAAGGAAGGGGCGGGGTGGTAGCGCGACGGATGCCACGGCACCCTGCTTCGCACGGGCGGGGGGCTGCTCGCGACAGCCTCCCGCTCTCTCTCGCGCGCGCGGGGGGGCGGGCGCGACTGTCACTCGCTCCTGGCGCGTGCGGGGGGCGGGCGCGACTGTCACTCACTCCTGGCGTGCGCGGGGGGGCGGGCGCGACTGTCCCTCGCGCCAGGAGCGAGGGACAGTCGCGCCCGCTCCCCGTGCGCGCATGCGCGATCGGGAGGCTGTTGCGAGCAGCCCCCCGCGCACGCCAGGAGCGAGGGACAGTCGCGCCCGCCCCCCCGCGCGTGCCAGGAGTGACGGGCTCCTTTCTTGTGCGCGCGGGGGGGGGATGGACTCGCGAGCCGCCGCCGCCTCCGGGACGGTGCCGTTTCCCAGCTGGTTCCTTCGGCTGCGGAAGGAACCAGCGGGGAACCGGCAGGCTCCCAAACTAGGGTTTTCCCGCAAGCCGCCCGCCCCCGCTCGCGCAAAAAGCCTAGTGCGAAAAGGGCCTAGGATGCTGAGGCGGAACAGGTGTATACTGCCTTCCTTCTCTATCCTGACAGCCCTAGCATAGGGGCCACCCTCCCTTCTGTTGTCCTACTTATTCCAGTGGTCACTGCAAAGATGCCTTTGCTCTACAGCTCTCAGAAACACTGGCATGACATCAAAGTCAGATTGTCCCACAGCATTCATGAAAACTTTGAGGTGAATTTGAAAGAAAGAAGATCAGGGGCATCACAAAACTGTTCTGGGAGGCATTTCCAAGAATTTGAGCTGGAAGCAAGAAAGGATAGTCTTCTATGGGAGCAGGGACAATCCAAGACATTTTGTTTCATAAAACAAAGGAAAACATGGCGCCTGTCTCTACATTTCATACACTTCATAGCATCTTATGTCACAACTGAGGCATCAAGCTAGCTTAGGGTCCTCCACTTCAGCTATATGACATACATAGGTTGGTTCTTCCATGGAGGGAGACAGCTGGACAATTTAGGAGAAAAAGTTAGAAGGTTGTTTCTGATGCCCTGCATCATTTCCCATTTGAGGCAGTTGCCTCCCTCTGTTCAATAGTAGAGCCAGACTTCTGTAGGAAGAGGAGGTCTTCAGAAGTTGTAGAACTGGAGGAGGAATGTGTTTGAGATAGGCTGTGACACTTACTTTCAAAGACTTCCTGTGTCTCCCAAAAATCTGTGGAGGAAATTTGCATCTAGATTTCTTAGAGTCTTGTCTCTGTGAAAAAGATATCAGGGAAAATTCAACTGACAGAGCAGATTCCAACAGCCTGCCAAGGATTCTCAAGCTCATCTCCAGCAGGAGAACAGGACACCAAACATTTTTCCCCCTTCATGCCTTCGGCAAAAATTTCTTCACCTTCTTTTCTTCATCTTTTCCCCTTTGTGGAGCTAAACACACATGTATATGTGCAGAGCAAGCAAAAAAGGACAGGCTGAATTCCCCCAAAGCCACAAATAACCCATTCAGCATTTCTCTTTTTTTACAAGTCCAGGCAGCAAGGCAGAGTTGCTGAGACAATTCTCCTGCAAATTCTCTCTGAATTGCCCTGCTGCTGCAGTTGATGGAAGTCCATTCCCCTGTTGCTCAGGAAGCAGCTGCATGCTGTTTCCACACCCTTTTGCGAGCAATCTCCAGTCCTGCAGTCTTCCAATGAATCCCACCATAAATACGTAACAGTCACAAGTGTGTTATCTCCAGGTTACATGTTCAGAACTGTGCTATTGGAGTCTCCCAATATCTTTAAAAAAGCAAAAAATCTTTTGTATTCTGCGTGAAAGCATCTCTTATATGCTTGCCACATTTTAAGGTAGTCGTTTTGCTTTGATTCTTTACTGTGCTGTGAAGGGGGTGATGGAAATGGTTGGAGAAAAATGTGTTCGGAACAGGGAAATTTTATTATAACTAACTGTGATAAGAGTCCAGGTACAGTACAGACAGACACAGTGCAAGATTGAAGTGTTGGTAAGCTGAATGAGAAACTGGGAGTGGGGAGAAATTTTGAGAGAAAGGGATTGTTATGACAAACTGTCAAACAGAATGCTAGCATGTGTTGTTGTTGTTCTTTTAATAGTCAGTTGATTGTTCTTAATTGTTAATTGTTGTTTGTTTTAGGGGGTTGGTTTTAGATGGGTTGGTGGGTGGGGAGGATTGGGTATGTTTTGTATGTTTTTAATGTATTATTGTTGTTTGCCGCTTTGATCCATGGGGAGAGGTGGGATACAAATAATAATAATAATAATAATAATAATAATAATAATAATAATAATAATAATAATAATAATTTGCTTTTAAATGTTAGTAAGTAAGAAAAACAACACAATCCAAACATAGCAAACAACAAACTGAACAACAACAAAAAATACATCCATACAAACATTGATATCTACACATATCTAAAACAAATACTAACAAAACATGACTAAAATTGGTTCCTACCCCTTTTTAATATATTTTTTTGTTTTATTAAGATAAAAAAAAGAATAACAAACAAAACAGATAGAAAGAAAAAATATACAAAGGAAAGAAAATTAAAATTAAAATATACAACAAACCTATTACAATAAAACAATAACACAACTTAAATATAAATCCAACCACAAAAACAGAAACTAGGAATTAAAATAAACAACACCTAATTAAAAAGTAGGTTCCTGCCCCTGTTGCATGCAGCAAATAATAATCTAATAGTAATCTTAATGCTTCTACTCCAGAATAATATATCATTTAAAATTAGCTGTTAAATCTGAAATCAATTAAAATAGTAATTAATATTACCTAAAATCTAAATATCACTTCTAACACAATTATTTAAAGATTATAATTGTGCATTAAAATATTCTAATAAAATAAAATTATAATAACCTGTTCATCTCCTTAGCTATAATAGTCAAATTTCTCAATACTTTACCTTAGTACCATTAGCCTATAAAACCTGATCTAGTAATCATAATTACTTGGTTAATTAATACTAAACAATTAAAAAAAGAGTCACCTTGGATATCTTATTTCATGTTTAAATCTTCCTTCTAAATTAAATAGTGTCATAGGTCATACGTCAAATAGTCATTAGAACATTGCCTTTAAATTTCAAAGCATATACTGGAACCAAAAAAATCAACCACTGTTTTGTCTGGCAGACCTTTCTGACTTCCTTTTACAATAGCAAAACCCTGTTTAGACAACCTCAGAAAATTAGTTTTTAATTGAACCAACATTAAACAGTACCTTGGATTCTTGTAATTAAAAATCCAAATTTGAGAAATCATCAGTAGACGAACAACAAAACCTCTGATTATAAATAAATCCATCCTGAACTTAATTCCATCTCCGCCTCCCAAGAAATCTTTGTCCCACCAAAGAACTTCCTGCTTCAAAATCTGTCAGTTGTCAAAAATTTCATCAGACACTGTCATCATTCCAGCTAAACCTTGAACTTGTGACTTGAATCATAGAATCATAGAGTTGGAAGAGACCCCAGGGGCCATCCAGTCCAACTCCCTGCTATGCAGAAACACAAATCAAAGCACTCCCAACTTATGGCCATCCAGCCTCTGTTTAAAAACCTCCAAAGAAGGAGACTCCACCACACTCCATTGAGGCAGCATATTTCACTGCCGGACAGCTCTGACCGTCAGAAAGTTCTTTCTGAGGTTCAGGTGGAATCTCTTTTCCTGTAGTTTGAGAATTAAGGATGATAAGATATCATCTGTTCCATTCTGTAAGCAACCTAGATCTACTGTAGTCATATCCTGTAATTTCAGATCAGGGCCAACATCTTCTTGCACTGTTGTTAAATCCAAGTCAGGGATAATCCCTTGTGTTACATCTCCATCTTCTTCATCTTGAAAGGCTGTCAGATCCCCCGGATGTAGCTGATGTTCTTTACTATCATCTCCATCACTCAGTTTCAATGAAGACAGCTTTCCTGCAACCCTGTCAAATTTTTGTTCTGTTGCTGAAGTAAATTGCCTAAACTCTGCCCAAAAATGTGAAAAAGTTGTCTAGTATTTCTTCCAAATTATCCAGATCATTTTTAATTTGGGTAGGAGAATCCATGGTTGAAGTCATATTAAATTCTTCTCACTATCTGTAAACAGTACCAGATCTTCCCAAAATGACTGATAAGACAGCATAATATCCAAATTTCTCAGGCAGTGCACAACCCACAAAAGGAGGGGATGTGAGAATGTCACAATGCATAAAAAGGCAATCCCAGTCTTCATATTAATTAGAATAAAAAGAAGCAAAAACTGAATCCAATCTTTATTAAGTAAAATTCCCGACAAAATTCAAAGTCAAAATTTTGCCAGTCAAAAAGTCCATGCTTCAAAAATCACAACCAGATGGTTGAGCCAAGTTCCATTCCAATAAAGAGAGCAAAATCCTAATATAATAAAAAACCCACAATATTCCAGTCTTAAAGTCCAATACTTAGCTGTCAAAAATAGACCACTAGAAAATATGAAATTTGAAGTATTAAAAAATTTAAAATATTAAAAAAAAGAAGTACATAATGTGGTTATCACAAGTAAATCCAGTGATACATTGAAGTAAAAAAGAAAAAAAAGTTGTCTTTAAAAGTAAGCAGGAGAGTCTTACAGCTAATAGGTGAAAGTTAGTGCTGTAGCAAATCAGAGGCTCATTGTATGTTCCAAAGAATCAAATATTAAGGATGAAAATTTATACCTGCGAGAGGTCTAGTCAAATGATAATGTAGTGTCCATGTGGGGAGAATATTTCTCCCCTGGCTCCTCCGAGGTTTGCGTCTTCTCTGGAGCCTTGCAGGCTGCTTTGACCATTCTGTTCCTGAATGGGCAATATGCAGGCTGAAATCCTGGCTCTTTGGACCACTCATGGATTGGGAAGTCCCCTAGCTTGATAGGGGTTTTTAGGAAGAGGCTGGATGGCAATCTGTTGGGAATGCTCTGATGTGTGTTCTTGCATAGCAGAGGGATGGACTGGATGGCCCCTGGGGTCTCTTCCAACTCTATGATTCTTCTGCGAACCACAACATCTGCAGAGCTCACCTCTTAGCAAAGCTCACTATGTCGTGTCTGACATTGCTGCAGCTGGAGCTGGAACCTCCGACTCCCACCCTTGTTTCAGACAGCTCATATTACTTAACATTTACACCTATTAAGTCATATTAAGTCATACATTTTATCCCATAATTATTAATTATTAATTATTAATTGTTGCTATCACTTATCATTTTAATTATTTACTTAATTTCTCAAACTCATAATTAGTTGTTAACTTATTCTAGATGACTTTATACTAATGATCAATTATTGAAAAATAATCATCTATATAAAAATAAAATTATAAAACAAACAGAATACATCTTCTAAATCTGCTTCTCATTTAACAGTATTAGTTTTAAATATCAAAACCTATTGTTGTCAAATCACCTTCATTCTTTTTTAAGGAAAAAGCATCTCTTATATCTTATAGTTTTTCAAAATCTTTAAGATATTCTATCATAGTCACAATTTGCCTTGAGATAGAAGTTCCACAATAACAGGCTAAAAGTGAAGTGGAAGATCACATTCTAATCTGAAGACAGAGTGGCTTGGAAAGGTAAAGAAAGTGGAAGGTGAAGAGAATGTGACATGCAAACAAGGTGACACATTTTAAAGTATTATGTGACTTTCTCACTGTACCTTTATTTAAGTTGAACTTATTTAATTCCAGTGGTGCCGGAAGAGTGCCCCAAGGAGAAACACAGGAGAAACAATTTAGTTGAACTAATATAGTAGAACATGACAGATTTAAATGACTTTGAGTGGATCTACATTACACAGTTATAGCACTTCAATACCACTCGTATATTCTTAGGCCCTTTCCACACGGGGGTTTAAAAACGGTGTAGAGCGACCTCTGACAGAGGTCGTCTACACCGTAAAATGGATTGGGGCGGATTACTTTTGTGTAATTCCATACCCCAATTCGTGCTAGGGCGCCCAGAAGTGGCGCCGCCGCATACTTTTTGAAAACCACTTTTCAAGTGGTTTTTAAAAAGTACGATTGTGCAGCCACATGCAGCCCCGTCGCAGCGCCCGGTGTGGATTTGCAGGCGCGCACAAGGGCGTGCCTGCAGATATGCTGGGGGCAGGCTTTCTGGCTGGCGAGCTTCTCCGGTTGGTGGAGAGCCTCCACCAGTTGTAAGCCACCATTTTGGGCCCCACAGGACGCTGTGGGACGCCGACGAGTGTGGAGCAGCGAAAACACGCTGCTCCACGTGGCGACGGACTACGGTAAGCTCCGTTTCAGGACGTCTCAGGACATTTTTTCCTTCCCGTGTGAAAAGGGCCTTAGTTACATCCTGAGAAATCCTGGGATATGTAGTAAGGTGAAGTACTTAGACTTTTCCTTCAGAGAACTCTGGTGGAAAGTGAGTTCAGAAGAGTGACTTAAGAGCAACATAAGGGAGAATGCAAAGTACCTCACCAAATTCCAAATTCCAAGATTCTGTAGACACTTGAAATGATATCAGACTGATATAGCTACGTAGAGCAGAAACATCCTTGGATAAGTTTCTAATATCATGTTTCAGGTAATGTCCACATGCACAGACAGCTCCTAGCACATCCAGTCCAAAGATATTCTGACATTTCCTCCTTATGGATTTTCTGAGGTAGGAGATAGAAAAGGAAGTGGGGAAAAATAGGATCATTTCAAATATTATATTGCTCCCCTGTAAGGTTCCAGAGATGAAGAAAGACAACTGTAAAGTTAAAAAACAAAAACAACAAACAAACATGGCTGGAATGATCTGAAGAGAGAGCACTTTCCATCTGTATTTATAGTTTGGCTGCCCAGTTTTCAGCAATGTTTCCCATGTTCCTTCCCTGGTTGTTGTCCAACTTCCTGTTTTTCTTAATCCAATCTCTCCTGTCCAGATCACATCTGCCTTCAACTATCCCTCTGGTGAGGACTATAAAAATGTTGCTCATAGTTTGAGTTAATTCTTCTTTACTCTTCTGCTCTTTAAACTCTTTTGCGCCTAAACTACCTGAGGCTGCTTACAGCTGCATTGTAGTTTTCCCACCACTATACAGCCTTCCATCCATTTCAACCTACCTTATAAGATCTCTGAGTTCATGGAGAACCAAAGCAACCACAACAGGCAAGCAATACAGCTTCCTAGTTCCATCCAGCTCAAGTATAAATAAAACAGCTGTGTATGCAGTAGTCTAGCTTTGATGGTGGTGGTGGGAATGATGGCACTGCCCCCAAGAAAGAATTCTGCCTCCAGTGAAATTTTCCTTCAGTCCCCAAATTTC
This sequence comes from Ctenosaura bakeri, assembly GCA_948474755.1. Lineage (NCBI taxonomy): Eukaryota > Metazoa > Chordata > Lepidosauria > Squamata > Iguanidae > Ctenosaura > Ctenosaura bakeri. The sequence continues at coordinate 290,047 of CAOLHI010000679.1, forward strand.
TGTCATTGTAGAGAGAGGGACATGGAAAATCACAATCACCGAGAATGCCTATATTTGCTGTGTTCACATTCCCTTTGTAACTTTGCCTGCCCTGTTTTCTTTGAATGCATAGACTGTATTTCTAAATGTTCAACTGAAGTTTTAAGTTACTACAATGCTAGAAATTTGGGAGTCTATGGAAAAATTCACTTGGGGGTGACCCTTTTGTAGCTACACCCTGTGTGCAAGGAGGCAAAATCTCCAGACCAAAATACTATTACTGTTACTATTACAGTACTCCCTCATTCATGAGTTTGACCTTCATGAACTAGATTATTCATGAGGTACCCAACTGCCTTTCCAACATTTTCCTGCCTTTTGCTTCAGTGCACATGTCTTCCTTCCATGGACCTGGTCAAAAGGCAAGTGAATGGCAGCAGGCAGCCCCGTGTGCATTGAAGTGCATGTGTGCCTTTTCTGGTTGCATCACTGCCTCTCCCATTCACTTACCTATCACCCAGGCACCTGGAAGGCACTGGCCCATTGAAATGCAAGTTAATGTGTGGGGGGAAGGCACGTGCACTCTCCTTCTCCAGGCATGTGGCTGCCCTGTCTCATTTGCTTATCTATTGCCTGGGTGTCTGGAAGGAAGGCAGCGTGTGCAGACAAAACACAAGTGAATGGGAGGAGGGGGGAGCCCTGGAAGGAAATGGGAGGGGGAGTGGTCACTTGGATGGGTGGGTGGAGTTATTTGTGTTTTTTGACTTTTGCAAGAGTTCTGCACCCTGAACAGAACCAACCCAATTCTGCAGTGCTTCTCCCTCCTTGAAATGATCACTAGGTGATATCACCAAAGGAGTTCTGAATTTCTTCTGTTTGAATTCTGCTTCCATGTTGCTAGTGTGGCACTGTGTTTACCTAAGGGTTACGTCCTGCAGAAATGTCTCCACCCAGATATTTTATTTCATTAGATCCCCACTGAAAGGATTTCACAATTTGCACAAGAAATAAAGGACTGCATTTCAAAAAAAAAAAAAAGAGAGAGAGAGAGAGAGAGAAAGGAAACAAAAGCTTAGTAGCTCAGATACTACAGTATTCTCTTCATGCTGGCCCAAGACAGTGGTATAAGTGAGCTGTACTTCACATTACTACTATTCAGTTTACAACTGGTATGAAGTGGCACTGTGTGTGTGTGTGTCTTCATTTGATCCCCATTCTGCAGTTTACCCTGTCCCCTATTTAGGATCATCAGTAATTCAGAGATTTTGTTTGGGAGTCTTAAATTATATAGGGACCACCCAATTTTAGCCTTACAATTGGAAGTGTGAGGTAGTTTGGTCTGTGGTGTACTGAATGACTGATCTGAGGCAACTCCATGAAATTTATGACTGAGGTGGCTGGTGGCTTTGAACCTTGAACCTCTCCAGTGCTAGTCCAATGTACTCACAGCTGTACCATAGCGGCTCTCAGCACAATGATGGGTGAAAGGAATGAGTTTATAGCCCACAAAGCAGAGACACTGCAGCATTGCAAGAAAAGACAAGCAAGGAAGAATTGTCTGCCTCAGTTTTCCTTTATCATTTGTCTACTCTGTAAAACAACCCTCATTTACAAGCTCAAGAGGACAGACAGCAAAAAATTCATCACTATTCTTCAATACATGATTACCAATGAAAGGCTTTCTATATGTCACGAAAAGCTTTCAGACAATATTTGAATAATTGAAAGGAGGGGTAATCACCTGAATAGGAAATAAATATTTTTACTGCTTGGGGAAAAGTAATCTAGCTAACATACATCTTTTTTAATGGTGTAGTATAAGATATTCAAATTCCAAATAGAAAAGCAGGATTGTAAATTATCTGTGGCTATTGCCTGGGGCACCAGACCAACAAAACAGCTTGCATTGTTTGGTTTCAGAATGGTTCCCATTATTGGATTGTGCTTATTTACCTACACATCATTTTTATGAATCTTACACTACTGCCTGAAATAGCTGAATCATTTCACTTCATTTCTGCTTTTAGTATCAAGTTCACAGAGATTTGTTATCTTGTAATTCATCTTGTAAAGTTGTTCTCTGTGTATATGTGAGTTTGTGTGTGTGTGTGTGTGTGTGATACACAGACAGACAGGGTGGCCTTAGTCACTACTGAATAAAATGAGAGGGTGGATTCAGATATCTTCACTCCCTCCTTGTGTGTTTTCGTTCCTATTCTAACTGGAGAGTGACTTTTGAAAGAGAAGACCCTCCTCTATATTCTCGTGGCTTCCATGTCAGTAGAATGGTGAATCCATTCTGGATTTTAGTATGAAATTCAAAGGAGGTAGCTAAAATGCCAAACCTAATTTGGGAGTAGTGTTGAGAAACTTGCATAGTTCTCTTAAAGTTCAGATTAAGCATACCACAGGCAGGGAAGCCACCAGACTCACTGCCTTTCTGGAGACTGTCTATCCCATCCAGAACACAGGGAAATAAACTCTCTGAATTGCTTGGGGAGCCTCCACACAACAAGGAGCCTCTAGTCTTGGAAAAATCACTTCCTGCATGAGGAGAGTGATCAAAATGAGCAAGGAGAGGAAGGAGTTAAAATGGAGAAGGTGGAGCTAATACCAGGATGAATCTAGTTTGGCTTTAGTTAGGATCCAGTTGCCTTATTGGAAGTCAGCCTAGTTGGCATCAAGACTAGTAATGTGTATTCTGCCTGGCAGTGGCTCTCTAGTAACTCTTTCAGACAGAGGCCTCTCCAAAGCCTGGAAAAATTACCATTCTGAACTATAAGTTTGAGGATCTTCCAGCAGAGGCAGATTTAGTTTGGGGCAACTGGGGCACATGCCCTGGGTGCCAATGTAGGGGGGTGCCCCCCACCGCCGCTCACCTCACCCACTTCTGCCCACCATTCACCCTACCCCTACTGCCACTCACCCTGCCTACTTCTGCACATCACTCACCCCACCCACCTCCACTCACCCCTCTCCTGTCCGCTGCCAATCACCCTGCCTGCCACCATTCATCCTGCCCACGTCCACAGCTTGCCCCACTCACTTCCACCTCCCACTCACCCTGCTCACCTTCACTCGTGGCTTCCAGACCCTTCACCATTTTGGTTGCCCTCCTCTGGACACGCTCTAGCTTGTTGATATCCTTCTTGAACTGAGGTGCCCAGAACTGGACACAGTATTCCAAATGAGGCCTAACCAATGCAGAATAGAGTGGTACCATTACCTCCCTCACTCTAGACACCATAGTCCTATTGATGCAACCAAGAATTGCGTTGGCTTTCTTGGCTGTTGCATCACACTGCTGACTCATGTTCAGCTTGTGGTCTACCAAGAATCCTAGATCCCTTTCATATGTACCACTATCCAGCCACGAGTCCCCCATCCTATATTTGTGCATTCCATTTTTTCTGCCCAAGTGCAGGACGTTACATTTCTCTCTGTTGAAATTCATTTTGTTAGCTTTGGCCCAGCTCTCCAATCTGTCAAGGCCATTTTGAATGTTGATCCTGTCCTCTGAGGTATTAACAACCTCTCTCAATTTGGTGTCATCTGCAAATTTGATCAGCATGCTCTCTGCTTCTTCATCCAAGTCATTGATGAAGATGTTGAATAGCACTGGGCCCAGGACAGAACCCTGTGGCACCCCACTAGTCACTTCTCTCCAGGATGAAAAGCAGACATTCATGATCACCCTTTGGGTTTGGTCGGCTAACCAATTCCAAATTCACCTAACAGCCCCGTCCAACCTGCATTTTACTAGTTTCTTTGCAAGAATATCTTGGGGAACTTTGTCAAAGGCTTTACTGAGGTCAAGATATGCTGTGTCTACAGCATTCCCTTCATCTATCAAGCTTGTAACTCTATCATAAAAAGAGATAAGATTTGTCTGGCATGACTTATTTTTGAGAAATCCATGCTGGCTTTTAGTGATTATGGCATTGCTTTCTAAGTAATTACAAACTGACTGTTTAATGATGTGCTCTAGCATCTTTCCTGGTAGTGATGCCAGGCTGACCAGGCGATAATTATTTGGGTCCTCTTTTTTCCCCTTCTTGAAGATGGGGATGACATTGCCCACCTCCAGTCTGCTGGAACTTCTCCTGTTCTCCAAGAGTTCTGAAAAATTATTGCAAGTGGTTCTGAAACCACTTCTGCCAGTTCTATTAATATCCTTGAATGTAATTCATCTGGCTCTGGAGACTTGAATTCATCTAGTTTAGCCAGATATTCCTGTACTATTTCTTTACTTATTCTTTGCTGCACTTCCCTCGCTTCCTCACCTGCTCCGCACACCCCAGGTTGGGTACTTCTATCCTTTTGGGAGAAAACTGAGGCAAAGAAGGTATTGAGTAGTTCTGCCTTTTCACTTTCCCCCGTTATTAATTGGTCATCTTCTCCACACAGTGACCCTATCATTTCCTTTTTTTTCCCTTTTGTTGCGGACATATCTAAAAAAGCACTTTTTATTGTTTTTGATGTCTCTGTCAAGCCTGAGTTCATTCTGTGCTTTAGCTTTTCTGACCTTCTCCCTACATCTCCTGGCTATTTGCTTGAATTCCTCTTTGGTGGTATCACCATTCTTCCATTTCCTGTACATGTTTCTTTTAACACTTAGTTCAGCTGAGAGTTCTTTCATCAACCATTCTGGTTTCTTTAGAGACCTGCCATTTTCCCTCCTTATTGACATAGTTTTCAATTGTGCCTTCAGTATCTCACTTTTAAAAAACTCCCATCCATCATGAACTCCTTTCTCTTTCAGTATTCTTGACCATGGGATTTCAGCAAGTAACTCCCTAAGTGTAGAGAAATCAGCTTTCTTGAAGTTTAGGATGTGTGTCTGGCTATACTTGGCTTCTCCTTCCCACTGATTGACAAACTCCAAAAGAGCATGGTCACTCCCTCCTAAGGATCCCACCACCTCCACCTCATCAACTAGGTCATCCCTGTTGGTCAGGATCAGATCTAAAATAGCCAATCCCCTTGTCGCCTCTTCCACCTTCTGGACCATGAAATTGTCTACAAGGCAAGCGAAGAACCTTTTGGACCTTGCGGCCTTTGCAGAATTTGACTGCCAACAAATATCAGGATAATTGAAATCTCCCATTAACGTGGCATCTCTCCTTTTTGAATGTGTGGTCATCTGCTCCAAGAAAGCCTCATCCAAGTCCTCAGGCTGGTCCAGAGGCCTGTAGCAAACCCCCACAATCACATCCCTATTGTTTCTCGCTCCCTTAATTCTCATCCAGATGCTCTCGACTTGGCTTCCCAGATTTAAGTCCTGGGTCTCTTAATAGTTGAAAACATCCTTGACATATAAGGCTACTCCTCTTCCTTTCTTGTTTGGTCTATTTCTGCAAAATAGGTTATATCCCCCTATTCCTATGTTCCAATCATGAGATTCATCCCACCAGGTTTCAGTGATGCCTATTAAATCATATTTATTTTGTTGTAGTAAGAGCTGGAGTTCATCTTGCTTGTTCCCCATGCTCTGTGCTGGCTGGGAGTTATGTTCTAAAACAGTAATGTTCCCAAGCTTTGGGTCTTTTGCATCATGTGCAGCTAATCTGTTCTTTTTAATTGAAGATACTAAAGATGGAACCTGAAACCTGCATACAAGGCTAACGCACTACCACAAAGTCAGTCACTCCCATATGCATTTACACAAATACTAGAAATAGTGAAATATTGCTGTGAAGAGATATTTCCTCATCATGAACCCCCACTAGTGACTACATATCCATGCTGTCTGCTTTTCACCTATTTTCAGGACATGCTGCAATAAGCTGCTAGGTGATTCTGAGCATTCCCTTGTAATGCTAAAGTCTGAAGCTTAAGCTAAGGCCTAGAACTACCCAGTTCCAGCCCATCTGTTACAGCAGAATAATAAGATCAAAACAGTTTCTGGAATGCTAATTAATGACCGCCAATGACATACTCAGAGTAATAACAAAAGACAGATCCTTGCCTTGAGAAATTTGTAAAGTAAAATTTAGTGTAAAGGAATCAACAGAGAGATTGGGGAAAAGTGAAATCATGTTTTCTGGTATCCCACCAGTGCTGATTTTGAGTGTGGTAGAGGCATACTCACCGCCTTGCTCCCATGTACCACAGAATTCCCTCTGTTGATCATGCTGCTTGGCTTCTAAGGTAGGTTTCCGAAGGCACTTTCAGGTTTTGCACTGATTCAATTACTATAAATGTGAATTCCAGTATTTATGATGTCATAGGTCTGGCTTATGACATTGTAAATACAGAACAGGATGCAAGCCATTTATATTTTGGCATGCAGGATTAAATATACAACCACAATACTATCTATCTACAAACAAAGAATCCAGGAACTTAAACAATACCTGCTTCAAAGAGGTCACACATGACTATTTCTGCACTAGCCTGTTATAGTGCTATTATTCCACTTTCAACATCCTATGGAATCCTGGCATTTGCAGTTAGGGAGGGACCCCTCCCTAAACTGTAAACCCCAGGATTCCATAGGATATGAAAGTGGAATAATCACGCTATAACAGGTAGTGCAGAAATGAGCAATGTCTTCCCATCGATTGTTAACATCCAGCAGGCTTCTATACTCACTAGAGCAGTGGTTCTCAACCTGTGGGTCGGGACCCCTTTAGGGGTCGAATGACCCTTTCACAGGAGTCACCTAAGACCATCGGAAAATACATATTTCCGATGGTCTTGGGCTCCATTTCCTCCTCGGTGGTGGTGCGCAAGCATGAGCCACGCACTCGCGTCCTCCTGCCCCCTGTTCAGAAGGGACTGAAATCGCTCCCCTTTTCCACTACCAGGAGAACCTCCTGTCTGACAGGCCAGCCTGGGGGGGGCAGCGGCAACACGGGGGGCAGACTCCCTCCTCGCCACAGCCCCTGCCCTACTTGCCAAGGAGGGGGGCGCTGCGGAAGAGCCGGGGGGCCGCAAGGTGGTCCTTTTCTGGGGGGGCGAGTTGCACCCAGTGCAAAAGAAAAAGGCTCTGGGATTCCTCGCCCCCCAGCCAGGGTCGACACTCTGGAAACTTTTCCCACACTGCCCCCCCCAGCGGAAACTAGAACGAAGTAGAAGCAGAGCCCAGGGGGGTTCTCGGAGTTTTTCCTGGGGGAGACGTGTGGCTCCTCTATCCCCCCTGCCCGCTCCCCCGTTCCTGGCTGGCGAGGCGGCCTTTGCCGGGGGGGAGGCTTTGTAAATAATAAATAAATAATTTTATGGTTGGGGGTCACCACAACATGAGGAACTGTATTAAAGGGTCACGGCATTAGGAAGGTTGAGAACCACTGCGCTAGAGGATTGTTCCTCCACATAAAAGAGTCAGTAAAAAATGGTCTAGTTGTGTGCCTATTGTGGTTGATTCCCAGCCATCATTGCCAAATTACTACTTGGCTATCATAGAAAGCTGCCTCTTGATAGTTAATTCTGAAGCTATTAATAAACCTCCTGTTGTTGATTTCTGTCAGCCACCTACTCTGAAGAAGCTCCTGGTGAGAGCTGAAAACAAAGTACCAAGTGAAAATCCTGGATCACATAGCTGTGCATCCAAGTGTTGCATCATTTCTTCATATCTGAGTGAAATGACACTTAAAAGCAGCAGTGCTGGTAAAATCTATCACATTAAACAAAATATGGCTTGCAATTCCATCAGCGTTATGTATATGGCTGAGGGCCAGTACCCCAGATACAACATGCAAAAGATTGCAAAAAACACTCTTGTTTTCACATGGTATACCGGAAGCGTACATCAGCAATCAGCACTAAAAAAAGGTTGGAACACCCTGTTACAAGGCAGTTTAATTCCGAGGGACACAGCCTTGCCAATATGTATTTCCAGTACAGGAATTCTGTGATACAATCATATTGAATCATAATGAAAAATCATATTGAAAAAAAAGGGGAGAATGTTTGAATTTGCAGGCTCAGTACATTGACGCCTCATGGTCTTAATTTAGAGGACAATACAGTAGGCCCTTGATATCTGTGAGGGATTGGTTTCAGGACCCCTTACAGATTTCCAAAATTGCACATGGTCAAGTCAGCCTCTCGAGGTTTGCAGAGAGACTGCGAACTTGAGGTAAGGCTCGTTAGCCCCTGTTATAAACGGCAAAGGGCAGCAGCAGAGGTGGTGGAAAGCTTTGGCTGCCAGGCATGTCACATTCTTTGGTCCAGCTGGGCTCTCTGGAAGTGGAGGAGCCCAAACAATGTAGCATGCCTGGCAGCCAAGGCTTGCCACCATCATTTTAAACAGTGGTTTACTGTATAGGCCTCAGCTTGCTTTCACAGTCTCTCTTCAAGATTGGCCCCCTTGCTGCACTTCTTTCACTGACAGGTGGGGATCTTTTTGTTTAGGCAAGCTTTTAATGTGTAAGCAGGAAGGCTTCCTACTGAGATGTGTGCTTATTTTTGTTATCCTTTGCATGTCTTTTAAATCGCTTTATACTGTTCAATGTGGTGATTTTGAATTGTTTTTTTAAAATTTTACTGTTAAATTTTTAAAATTGATTCTCTTTGGGAACCACCTTGGGTCCCAGTCTGGGAGAAAGGCAGCATACAAATGAATTAAATAAAATAGTAAATAAAGTAAAGATAATAATATCAGTTTTATGGAATCCTTCTAAGATCCAGGTTCTCTCTAAAAATAATGTTGTTCAGTTGTATCAAATATTTATGTATGTGTTTATAACTCTTTCTCTCTTCCTCATGCTCTCTTTTTCTCTCTTATTTTAAAATTAAATGTTTTCCAACAGTTTTTTTCTGACCTTAAAATGTGACTACTCTCTTTCTCTCTCTCTGCCTCAGATTAAGGCTAAAGTTTTTCAGTATTATTTTTACACTTGAAATGCAACTATGCACACACAGAGCTTTGTAGAATGACAGTGTTTAATTAACATTTTAAAACTTTTGACAGTTGAGAGATGGGAGATTACAAATAAATACTCCAATGGTCCAAGTCAATATATTTTTTGGGGAGGAGGGGACTGGTATGTTTTTTTGCTGTACAAAAATATAAAACAGTACTGGCAGAGGGCTGAAATTTGGTAACATGGGGACTCTTCAGGTAACAAAAGGTTTACACTATTGGCCTGATTATGTGTGGATTCTGCTACACAATTTCTCTCCTGCATGAGGGTTAATCTTAATGTATTTTGAGGAGTCAGCCAGGGAATTGATTTATCTACTTGGTGGAAGCAGTGAGGGCCAAAAAGGAGAGCAGATTTCTGTTAGTTGGTTTGTTTGCCTCCCCTACACTGGGCTGTAGTCATTGTCATCACTAGGAGTTAATGAAAAGATGACCTTTATGAATGATTTCTCTAGGGTAGGGATGGGCAAAGTGTGATCCATGGGTTGCACGAGGCCTGGGGGGGGGACACAATTTGCAACCTGTGAAGCCCCACAAAGCCCCAGACCATTTAAAAAAAAATAGAGCTATTTTTCACGCCGAAAACCTTGCCTAAAGCAAGTCAAAACCACTGCAAAGTGCAACGGAGTTGCCCACAAACTCCTTCATATTCCCAAACCTACTCCCTCAATAGGTTGAAAATTGACTGAAAATGAAACCAGAAGTGGTACGACATCATTTCTGGTCACCTTAGATGCACCAGGGCAGCTTGCACGGGCCAAGAGGTGCCTCTTTCCAGTTGCCCAACCCTGCACCAGTGTCTTAAAAATAATCATCCTTGTCATAGTAGAACTCTTCTATAGTTAACAGATTCCTTTTACATTAAATGTCATAAATTATTATTCACAATGTAATCTTTAAATGGATAGCTTGTATGGACTGACATGTTCAATAGCTATGAACTGTAAGCTATCACAATATTCTGTGTTGTCATATTTTTCTTTAGATTTCACCACCTATTTGTTTGTGGGCATTTGCTTTGTCTGTCAGTGCACATTTTTTATGAAACTTTAGTGGCACCAGAGGAGTCTGGTGATCATTGGATATTGTCAGACTTTTCTCTAGATTCTGTTATAGCAAAATCATTGTGCGTTGAGGCAAAACAGATGTCTTAATTATGGATTGCATTGTAAATAAAGATGGCTTTGAGCAAAGAGTCTCTATTCCACTCCCATCCTGATAAGTGGTATTTTATTTGTTTCATTTCATTTAATTCATCAATATTCAGTTATTTGAATAGGCTTTATTTGTTTAATATATTTATATATCTTTTTTTTTCACCATAGAAGCCAATGCCAGCAGAAAAAAGAGCCACAAGTCTCATCCCCATTTGGCTCAGCAAGTACAACTTGTTTCCCGCAATCAACACAAGCAGAGTTCATGCAGTGTTGTGGTTAGAGTGTTGGGCTGGGACCTTGGAAATCTGAATTCTAATTCCACTAAGTTCTAATCCTCATTCTCATGAAATTTGCTGGGTATCTCACTCTCTCTCAGTCTGATTTCCCTCACATGAGTGTTATAAGGCCAAGGTGGAGAGGAGAGCCATGAACACCATATCCAGCTCCCTAGAGAAATGCCCGCACAGCAGTGGTTGATGGTTCTGATGTCAGTGGGACAGGGAATCTACTCCAGATTTTTCTCCAGACTTTAAATCACCTTTCCAAGCTGTTGACCTCTATCCCCAAAAGAAGTTCAGCACCGGAAGTAGATTCATTTCCCACTAACATCAAAGCCACTCGCCATCACTGGACAAGACAGAAATGTAACAAATTAAGAAAGGAACTCTTCCCTCCTTGCCCCTACCTTCTGCTAAGAGGGATAATTTTTTTAGTGACATGCACACTTTGCCAGAATTTTGTGAGTCTTGGTGCCGATGGAAGACTTGCTCAAAAACCCAGTTTTGCTACATACTCCAACTCAATTTCTCCTCTCCAGAAGGGACTCGTTTTTATACATCTCTCACTTGCCATCTGTGCATTTTGTGTATTTGGACATGCTGAACCCAGTTAAGCAACTGTACTAGCATCCCAGTCAAACAACTTGTAAGTAATCACTTTCTCCTGTCAGTAACTTACTGTACTCCTAATAGAGGCAATTTCAGACCAGACTGTTTTGTATGCCCTTGCAAATTACATTCCTGTTGAAAGATATATGGCTTCCTTCCCCCTACTTTGTGCTCATAAATCAGTAATCTATACCCTCATTGAACCCAAGAAGGACATATGGTCTCCTTAATCAATTAGTATTGACTCTTCCTTGTTGGCCTGCAATTGTACACACTACCGAAATACATCTGAGGGACAAAAATAGAACTTATCAATAGGAGGTCGCCGAGGTGATCAACTTGTTTTGCTGATGGCTTCCAGAAACACAAATCTTTTCAATGGCAACAAAAAGAGCTTCAGACTTTGAGGCTTCAAGGTCCTAACTACTATTGCAAGGCAAGCTTTATCATTACTTCCCTTCCAATATTTCCACAACAACGTTTTGAGCAACACTCTCATAGTGGGTCAGTATTATTGCTTTTAAACTGCTTAATATTATTTCTCAGCCATGCTAGGAAGTGAGATGGTAAAAGCCAGAATGTACATTAATGATAGATAGATAGATAGACAGACAGATAAATAAATAAACGAATAACCAAATCATGGTTATGATTACTTAGACTCCTTCTTCAAAAGAGGAGATTTTTTCCTAAAATGAACTTATACATTTTGATCCAATTTAATCCATGCGTTTAAGCAATCAAAACACATCTCCAGACTTGGTATTGCTGGGCACCAAAAGAAGCTTTCTGTTGTTACTACGGTTATCTGGTCCAAGCCCGAGGTCTACAATTTCATATTGGTTATGGTTAATATTTCCACGTGGCACTCCATAAGATGAACTCCACATGTCTGAGCGGGTCACAGAAAGCCTGTGTAGGCAGGCACAGCCATACGGCCTTAATTATGCAAGCTAGGTCTAGGCCAGTAAACAACAATCTGTCGCACAGCCGGTAGTGCCCTCCAGACACAGCCAACCATTAGGCTAATGCAAGGGCTCTCAGCCCTGAACTGCTTGCTTGACAGGATTAGCACGTCCATCTATACAATCGCTAAGCACTGCTCGTCTGCATACTGCTCTAACAATTGGCAGTGCTGGCCAAATCTCATCAATTCTGATTTTGACATTTCAGAGGCTTTGTCTCCACTCAAATCCCTATTGTTCTCCTCAGGAGAGGGCTAGCCTCCAGGTACAATCTTCTCTATAAAAACCCCAAGTTTGAGCTTCTTGTCGGAATGCTCGTGCCTTGCATCTCGAACTGCTGCCGCTCTGTTTGGCGAGCCTCCCCTCAGCCTCCACGTGCTGGGAAACCATGAACCCAAGCTTCGGACTCTATTTCTCTTCCCCCGAACTGCAGGATCAGGTGGAGTATCACCCCAGAAATCCACTTAAAACTCCTATCAATTTTCCTCACTTTCTACTTCTATAGTTCTTGTATGAGTGCATTTGTGTCTGTGTGTACCGAATTGTGAACATTACAATAAAATCTTTTAAACTGAACAACCGTGCCTAGTGCTTGTCGCGGCCTGACCCTGTAAACATAGGGTTAAAGATCTCACTACTGTGGCCTTTCTCTCGTAGTGCTAGCTTGTGCTCTTTGCTAATTCCCAACCTTTGTAATATTTGGAGTGCATTTAGGTGTCCCTCCCGGGACCCCCAGAAATCAGGGTAACACTGTTGACCCCTGGATTCTTCCTGTTCTGCCATTCCTCACTGTAGTTACTATTATCTGTCCTAGGCCCTTTCTGCACGAGGCGAGTGAATCGTTCCGTGCCGTTACTCACTGGTTCTTCTTGGCTCGAAGGAATGTAGACTCTCCCTTAAGTCCTTCTGCAGGGTTCCTCCGTTTGGTCCAAGGTGAATTGGAGCAGTGTGAGGTCTGCAGATTCGCACTGCTCGGGCTTACAAAATGGTGGCTTCCTGTTCTTCGTGGGTCCGGACCAACTGCTGACCCTGACCACGCCCACAGCCCACCCTCTGCTGATCACAGGCTCGCATTGGTGTGAGCCTGCGCATCTGCACAAGGGAGCAGGAATGCGATGGCGTGCTCCAGAAGATTGAAAGACTGATTTTTTCCGATCTTCACTTAGCACACTGGAGGACCATTGGGGGCATTTTGGATTGGACTAAGGTGCGGAACTAAGGTAAATAGTCTGAACCTAGTCCGATCCAAGGTGCGGATGACCTCCGTGACAGGACGCCTTGGCCCGTTTTAACTTCCTCATGCGGAAAGAGCCTTAGACATACAGGAGATGCAAATGAGAAGTTGCAGCATCCATTTGGAGACAGAGCTATCATTAGACTGCTGCCTTAGGCTAAATCCTGTTAGGTGCTGATGGAGTGGAAATCTCTGTCAGTCTTCCTCTGCTGGGCTTCCACTACTACTGGCGGTACTGCCTCAGATTGAAGGTGCCCCCCATGGCTAATCAATGGCTGGGTGTGGGCACCCTAGAGATTTCAAGCTAGATGAGGAAGTTGTTGCTCAATGACGATGATGATGATGATGATGATGATGTTGATGATGATGATTTTTCACCTTCCTCTCCCTGTGGATCAAGGCAGTGAACAACAACAAATAACATGACACATACAAAACCATATACATATATGTGGTTTATAAATTTAAAATAAGTATAAAATATATAAAACCAATACATATTAAAATCTACCAATAAATAATTTGAAACCATAATTTAAAAATAATCTGAATAGGTCTGCCAGAAGAGACTGGTCTTTACTGCTGATTTAAACTCAGACAGCATCTTGAGCTGACAAATCTCTATTGGCAGGTCATTCCACAGTCTGGGGGTGGCTGAAGAAAATGTCCTCTGGGTAACAGTCAGCCTAGTTTTGGCTAACTGAACTAGATGTTCCCAAGAGGAGGTGAGTGTACAAGGTGGATTATAAGGGAGAAGGTGATCCTGTATGTAACCTGGACCCAAACTATGTAGGACTTTAAAGGCAATGACTAACATTTTATATTTTGCCAGGAAACTAATTGGCAATCAGTGGGGTAATTTTAATATTGGTGCAATATGGTCACTCCTAGATGTACCAGTAACCAATCTGGCTGCCACATCTTGAATTGATTGAAGTTTCCAAACCTGGTACACAGCTAGCCCAATGTACAGTGCCTTGCAGTAATCCAGCCTTGAGGTTACCAGCACATGTCCTACCATCTTTAGGTCCTCTAGTTCTAGGAAGGTATCAGTCAAAGCTGATAGTAAGCACTCCTGGCCATTTCATCTAGCTAGGCTGTCATTTGGAGTGATAAATCCAGGAGTATCTCCAAGAAGCCATCTTTTAAGGGGAGTGTGAATTCATCCAGAACTGGTTGAAACACTTCCAACCCCAGGTGAAGACCCTTGACAATAAGCACTTCCGTCTTGCCTGGATTCAGTTTCAGTTTGTTTTTCTTCATACAGCCCATTACTTCCTCTAACCATTCATTCAGAGGAGACACACTATCCTTAGCTGATGCTATTACTGAAGGTATTTGGGTGTCATCAGCAGACTGATAGCATCCTGTCTCATGCCTCCAGATGATTTCTCCCAGTGGTTTTAATGTAGATGTTAAAACACAGTGGGGATAGAATGGCATCTTGTGGTATACCACATAACAGCTTCTTTTTGAGGAGCAGCTATTGCCAAGTAGCACCATCTGGAACCTACCTGGGAGATAAGACTGGGACCACTGAAGCACAGTACCTTCAATTCCCAAACCCCTCAGGTGCCCCAGAAGGATTCCATGGTCAATTGTATTGTACACCACTGTATTGTACACCACTGAGAGGTCCAGAAGCACCAGCAGGGACACACTTCTCCCATCAATGCTCAGGTGAAGATAATCCACTATGGTAATCAATTCTGTCTCAACACTGGTCTCAACTCTGTATCTTGCTCTGAAGCCAGTTTGAAATAGGTCCAAGAATTATTATCCAAGACTGCGTAGAGTTGAAAGCCAAGTACTCTCTCAATCACCCTGCCCAGAAGAAGAAGGTTTGAAAGTGGTCTATAGTTGTTAAGGTCCAGGGGATCCAGGGAGGGCTTTGTTAGAAGTGGTCACACCACTGCTTCTTTTAAACAAGATGGAAAGCTTCCCTCCATGAGAGGTGTGCTAATAGTATATTGTAACCGAGATCTAAGTGCATCTCCTTTCTCCAAGAAGGGCAGAGATTGAGAGGACAAGTTGTCTTTCCTACTTGCCCTGGCAGCTTGTCCACATCAGCAGTACTCACCAATTGAAACTGATCCAGTGTAATTTTACTCACAGAGTCACTGGATACTCCGTTGTCAAACTTCTGCTACAGTGATGGTATCTGTTATCCAAGAGATTTTATCTGTGAAGAGATTGTTAGAAGCATCACAGGAAGCTGCTGACAGCTCTAGAATTTGATTCAGCGGGGAAGATGCCTGACTTAGGCCTGAATAGTTCAGCTGGATGTGAATTCTCAGATGCAATATGTGCAGAGAAGACATTTTTTTCCACTGCCCATATTGTTACCTTATAGGAACAAAGATGTTCTCTATATTGTTTCTAGTTGGACATAAGTTGAGTTTTCCACCATCTGTGCTTCAGTCATTGTCCTTCCCATTTCAGTTCCCTGAGGTCTTCTGTTTATCAAGAAGCTTTATTAATAATGGTTTGGAGAGGATGTTTGGGTCTTTTGGTCACTGGGTTTTTAAAAACAAAACTTTCATTCCCACTCTTCATTATGTAAGAATAATGCAGCCTCAATAGACATGAATCTGCAACAATGAATCCTTAGCCATATTCTTGGACATGATGTCACAAAAAAGAACAAGCAGCCTTATTTTCACACCTGATTTCCCTAGTGGTTGATAAATCTCCTGAACAACATTAGAGGACTGAACTGAATTAACTGAAGATGCCAGCTAGTGAAGGAGAGAAAATCTGTATTTGGAACTAAAATAAAGTACCTATATCCATCAAGAGTCCACCTCAGTTAACTGTGTGAACACGAACCTTCCTCACATATTAGGGCTCTCCTCTGTACATATAGTCATCAGTGTAACATAAGATTCCACAGGTGGAACTCCATTACCACTCCCCTCTTACCACTGGTTTTGCTGTGATAGCTCCATAGATAGTTACTCTGTGGCTGGTAGAGAGTATGGGGGTGGAACTAGAGAAATGCCCCATAGTCAGTCACAGGCCAATAACATCTTCCACTGATTACCATCAGGGTCTTTGTAGATGATGTCATCAGTCTGCATCTGGCTATAGTGATAGCCAGGAAGTTTTCCATTCCTCTGCTCGCTCCACCAACCATGGAATGCCTGTTCAGGGAAACTATTACAGCAAAACTGAGTTCTGTGATGTTTGGGTTACAGTGGAGAGTGGAAGAGAGTACCAACCTCCGCAAAAACCTAACAAGGAAGTATGCAGGTGCAAGGTAGACTTATACTTGCACATGTCAATAATGGATGATGGCCAAGGAGAGAGTGGCCAGTGGGTGGCATCAGGCTCTACGCCTGCGCCTGTGTGTCAAAATGCAGATCTGCAATGTGAGTCTGTGCCCCAAGCAGTGGCAGGACATCATTTGATTGGGAAAATGGCTTTTTCAGGGGTTCCAGTCATGAGGAATGGAATCACATGAAAGCTTGTATACGTACACCTTCTTTATACCAGAAGTGATACAAGTGTATGTTGTGCTCAGATTTGAGTTGATGTATAACATAAACCACTGGAATCATCCTTGAAGAATTTTGAGATGGAATGTTAGATAGACCTTTTCTTCACTAACCCATATATGCTATGCTTTTTTCCTCCCATATTTTACTTTTTAAATATTCCTCAGTGTTTTCCCTCGTAATGTGTGTGGTGTCATGTGGCATCTATCTGTCTGTTTGTCTGCCTGCATATCTATCTATCTATCTATCTATCTATCTATCTATCTATCTATCTATCTATCTGATGAACCATATTCATGTACCCAAGACACTTGGCCATAAATTGGGCTATTCCTCTTTTCCTTTACCTCTATGTCTCCTGTTATTCAAGAGGACACTAAATCAGATTTATGCAGCATTCTCTTTCTGATTGTAAGATGTAGACAGTGGAACTAATCACACACTCCTAGTGCCATTTATTCTCCAATAAGTGCACCACAAGAAACCATGCTACTACTTCACACCTTCTCTGCAGCACAATATTGACCTTTCAGGCAAAATGGATAGCCTAAAAGGCAAAGCTTTGCTGGCATAAAGGGGGGAAATGGGATTACAAAGGAACAATTGAATTTCTGCTTGTTATGGCTGGAAATCAATCTGAAGCGAGGATGGGGCTGAATTGAAGAAAGATGGATTCAGTCATTTTATCTAAAGTTTAATTCTGAAAGTGAAAGAAAGAGCAAAGGAGGTGCAACTAAGATATAGTGATGGGGTACAATGACTTCTCTCATGAAAAATGGATATTTTAGATTTTACATTTTCTACACAAAATCTGGAACATGAACTAATGGATTCAAATTACAAGAAAAGAGATTCCATCTAAATTTTACAAAGAACATCTTTACTGCAAGGACTATTCAACAGTGAAATAGACTGCCTCAAAAGAGTATGAATTTTCTTTCTTTGTTAGTCTTTAAACAAAGGATGGATGCCCATCTCTTAGGAGTGCTTTATTTATGTATTCCTGCGTGGCAGGGGGTTAGATTAGATCATCTTGTTGTCCCTTCCAACTTTATTATTCTGTGTTCTTCAGATAAATATCTTTTTTCTATGACTCCTTAAACATAAACACACACACACACACACACACACACACACAAAATATATATATATATAATGTGGTACCTGCTACTTTCTCACTGTTACTGGTCTCATCATTTTCCTTGGCAACATCTTCCTATTGGTTTTACATGATCAATTCTCCCTGTGTTATATCCAGAAGGTTCTCCTGTTCTTTGATGCACTGAAGAGACACAACACAGAGCTGTAGTGCACAGACCTTCTCTTCTAAGACAGCTGCAGATGTAGTTGGTGATGTTTTCTGGCAGGAAGGCAAACATTGCACATACATTGCAGCAGCCAAATCTGCCTCCATCTCTGCAGTTGTTTCTCTTCCCTTGCTCCCTTCTTTACAGCACTGCATTCCTTTTTGTTTTTTCCTGTATTCCTTGAAACTCCCCCCCCCCGAGGCAGCTCTGCCATTCCCATGCACTCAGTTGCTCCAGCGCTGCCCCAGCACTAACTTTGGGCTAGGCAGGGACCTCCACTCCCCCACACCATGCTAATAGCAGGCATCATGCTGGGGGAGATCACTGTGGTGGCAGGGACAGGACTGGGGCTGGGACCAAGGTTGCTCTAGCCACTGCATTCTTCTCCTCGACACCTTCTTTGCCACTGCTGCTGAGCCACCATTGTTGATGCCCGCTGGCCACTGCCACCACTACTCTGCATTGTTCCCCTCTGATGTCAGCCATGACCTGCACTGACAATACTTTTTTCAATACTTTCAGAGTAGTTGGCTCTTTGTGTTATGCCACCTTTTTTTATCCAAGGTGGTCTTTGTTTCTCATTGTGGATCCTTCTGCCTCCAGTTCTGTAGTTATTTCCCCCTCCCACCGCTTCCTTCCTTCTCTACAGAGTCGCATTGCTTCTTAGTTTTATTTCTTGAAACTTTCATCCATGGCAGCTCTGCTAATCCTCTAGGCTTCCCCAGGATTGCTTCTGGGCTAGTCAGGGACCTGCACTCTATGATGGTTGCCACTGTTGCACTGATCTGCACTGGCCTGACCCAGGGAGGGAGTTTCTTTACAGAGATGGTTAAGGGTGAGCTGAGGGGAGAAGGTAAATGAAAAGCTGTTGACTTTGACTCTTGATTCCGCAAATTGCCACTGCTGCTGTGCTCACCCCGCCCTGAATTCTCTCGCTCAATCTCTCTCCTTCTGTATTCTTCACTACCTTGCCACAACCATGAGTAACTTCTTCTTTCTTCTTCTTCTTTCCTCATTGCAAACTTATGCTTCAACTCAAGTTTGACTTGACTGGAAGGCACATAACAATAGCCAACTGTGCTAGATGAGATTCTTGGTCTAATGTTTGCCTAGGTTTACCTAATGCAGGATTTGACCAAATATCTTCAACTAGTATGGTTGCTCCTCATTTCATTGTCACGTGACTCTGGTTGTCCTCAGAGAATGCGCTAAATCAAAAGAAACCTGTGTTCAATAACACTATGAAAAATTGAAGTTCAGTTCATAATGCACAGTTAATTCTTCTTTTGTGCAGCAGTTTATTAGCAAAAGTAACTTTTTCAGTTATTCATTTCTATCATGATCTCCATCACTCTTCATTTATTCTTCAGTTTTTGAAAACTGGGATCTCTATGACTCTTCATTTCTATAAGGTTTCTTAACATCTCACCCCTTTCCAAAGAAAATTGCTAAAGATACTTCTGAATGGGTCTTCTTACTGGAGTTGTTGGGCAATTTTTTTCAGTTTTGAAGGTGGGATTTAAGCTAAGACAAGCCTGCCACGCCAGGCCTCTGCAAGGGAAGTGTTACATGGTAGGAGCCGTAGCTCAAACAAAGAGCTGATCTCCATCTTCTGAGATTTTCCTCCTTGCAGTCCATCTTCCTGAGCATGGTAGAAATGGATCCATTAGTATGACAGATGTGCTTAGGCAGAAAAATCTCTTCCCTGCTACATTTCCATTAGACCCAATTGCCCTTATTTACATGTCTTGCACATGTGCAAGTAGGGGAAGGTAATTGATCTTCATTCATTTTCAGGGTATTAGCATTCGTTTTGAACGTTTCCCCGGAGACAGCACTCGCACAGTGATGGATTCATTCAGAAAACAATCATGAGACTCTAGAGGCTAAATCATGGTTTTGTTGTGTTGTTTTTAATCCCCACACCAAACATGCTGCCTTTTTCACTACCATTAAAAAGGGATCGATGAAAACTACTTTTGTAACAAGCAATTTAGCTTTTGCATGTGCACATTTGCGTTAACACCAGACTTTTCCAATATAGATGTGCTATTTTACTGACCTTCCCAAAAAAGAAAAGTGCAGTGTTGCTCAGAATTTGAAATGCCATTACTTGGTAGTCAACAGTCCTGTACAAAAAGATCTACATGTGCTTAGGCCAGAATAGGCACAGATTCTCAGCCAGAAATTGGATCCAGGAATTCAGCAAATTGACCCTTTGTCCGTTAATTTTAGGTAAGGTTGCCAGGTTTAGACTCGCTGAGGACTGTTTTGCCTCTAAAATGATACAGGAAATAGAATTTCCCCAGGTATGTCATTTGACTTTGCTAAACAGATAGGACTATGCCTATGTTCTCTTCTTCAAGTTAGTTGTTGTTAAGTTGGCTTTGACTTATGGCAACCCCATGAGTGAGAGATCTCTAAGGCCCTTTTCGCAGCTTACCTGCGTCTGGCACAGTCACGTGGGGATCACGCGAGCAGCCTCTTCCGCGAAGCACTAGCATCCTTGCTGCTCCTGCTCCACAGCGGCTGCCTGCCAGCCAACAGGCAGCATAACAATTCCGCCTCTTCCTTCCACAGTGCAGCTGGGTATTTTCCCAGGCTGCACTGGGGGAAGAAGTGCATGTGGGGCCCTGGTAAGTGCATGTGGGGCCCCGGAGTGATGCGCCATCGTGCATAATTTTTGGCCAAAAGCCGGAAATGATATATTGCGCGATTGACGCCTGCTGGCCCTGGCAGCATCACACGATTGTGAGGACGTCATGTAGAACGCTCCTCGCAATTGTGTGACACTTCAGAGGCCCTTTCACATGACAAATGCCATGTGAAAAGAGCCTAAGACTCCCAGTCATGAACAGACCAGCTCAGGTCGTGAAAACTCAGGTCTGTGGCTTCCTTAACTAAATCTATCCACTTATAATGTGGTCTCCCCCTTTTCCTACTGCCTCCTACTTTACTATGCATTATTGTCCTTTCTAATGACTCATGTTGACTCATGCTGTGTCCAAAGTACTATAGCCTCTGCCAAATCATTTTAGCTTCAAGGGAGAGTTGAGGCTTGATTTGCCCTGGTATACATTTATTAATCTTTTGAGCCATCCGTGGTATCTGTAGAACTCTTCTCCAGAACCGCATTTCAAATGGGTTGATTTTCTTCCCATCAGCTTTCTTCACTGCCCAGCCTTCACGACCATACAACAAACAAACAAACATACCTTATATTCCCTCTTGCTCAGGATAAGCAGATGTGAAGAAGGACTAGCCTCTTGTTCTAATAGCTATATGGAAAAAGGCATTTCAACAGCACCAAATGTGTGGCAAGGAAATGGGGTGAAGTGAGATAGCATCCTATCAGTGCCAGTGTACCATGCTCCCTGACATCCCCAAGTCACTAAAATATATCTGAAGGTTTCTTTGTTCTGTGAAGAACCCAAGACATAATGAATCCTTTAACTCATTCATGTGATGTTTAACATTTTTATTATGGTTAGGATTCTACATTGCTGCAGTGTAGCGTAAATACCTGCCAGCAGATTTATGTTATGCATGCCCTACACTGAATGCCAACATAGTGTCATGTGTGTGGATCAATGCAAGATGCACATAGCTGATAACACATTGGGCATTGCAACGTGCAAGGCAATTCATAGAGGTAGTGCACAGTCACACATGCCAGAGGATGCCAGATTGGAGAAGGCTGAAATACAAGTTATCCGTCATGTACTGGATAACTCCAGTGCCAGAGATTCAGCTTATAAGGTTGCAAAAACTTTATTTGGGAAAACTTCAGAGTAACAGCTGCATATTCTGACAATTGCCAAGACTAAAAAGCTCTCTTGAAATTACAGTGTCTTATATGCAGTAACATTACATATTTGTGTGTGTGAAGCCCTTATTTGCCCTCTAACTAAAACAATTCCTTTTCCCAGCCTGCCAGTTTCCTGGCCTTGTGCTTGCCTTTCTCTTCCTTATCAAGGTTCATTATATCAACATTCCCTTGTTCCGAAAACCCTATTTTTTCTCATTTAGTTTCCATCATCTCCTTCCAGCCTGTTTTACAAGGCATCAAACAGCAAAGTACTACATGTATTACATAGCAGCAAAAAGCAAATATCCTAATATGATTGTGCACGATGTCAAGGAACTATATGGCGTTAGGATAGCATGGCAGGGAAAGCAACGCCAACAAGACAGTTTCAAAAAAGTGAAACAGGAAAATCTACAGCCTGCCACTCAATGAGCAATAAAAAAAAAACCCTTTCACCTTTCCACTCAGTATATTTTCTCCTCTTTCAGGTTACACTGTCAGTAAGTACTTTTGGGGTGTATCTGAAAAATGAGAAAGTTCTCATCTGACCCCAGTCAATTAACATCTTTATTAACCTATGCTGTCAGCTCATTTGGACATAAATGTAATTATAAACATAGCAAACATCAGGAAGTAGGTAGTAGTATTTAACACAAAAGACTACTGAGAGGTTTAATTTGCTAGTCGTTGTAAAGCCATTTTGAGATGCCATTATATTAGTATCATGCTGCCTTTTATTATGGATGAACATCAGTCTCTTTTCTAATGATCTCCAGCATAGTGGATTCCCACCTGATACTACATGTGCTGCCATGGGAAGCATTAAGTACTGTACAATTCTTCTTTCCTTTGATTGCAGCATTTGTTTTGCTAGCAGTGTCAAAACTGCTTTGTTGCTTCTTCAACAAAGAGTCTCCCAAACAGCTCTCTTATCAAAGAACCACCAAATTGTCTGATGTACAGTTGTTAAAAGTACAGTACCCACAATCCCAACAGTTTGGGAAAGGTAATTGAAAAGCCTGATTATGGGGATTAACCCTGATTAGCCCTGGGAATGCAAACACTATGCAATCTTTAATAATAAAAGTGTGTGTGTGTGTGTGTGTCTACTATGAGTCAAAAACCATGAAACCTAGACACTTGAAAGTTGCATGAATAGTAAGGGCACCTTGATAGTATGAACCTCAAAGTCATTTTTTTTTTAAATGTATTAGTTAATTTTTTAAAAAAATAAAATATTTGTGGGTGGGACATTGGAGAACGAAGAAACAAATCTTCATTTTGACTTTATCCCTGGAACAACACACATTCTACCTATGTGTACTTGAATGTTTCTGATTGCAGTAGTGTATACATGTGTGTATTTGTATATAAAGAGTCAGCATGGCATAGCAGTTTGAATACTGGACTATAAACCTGAAGGCTAGGGTTCTATTCCCTGCTTAGCCATGGAAACCCATTGGGTGACCTTGGGCGTGTCACACACTCTCAGGCCCCAGAAAACCCCATGATAGGTTCACCTTAGGGTTGCCATAACTTGGAAATGAATTGGAGGAACACAAAAACAACAGCAATGTGTATATGACCCTGGAGTAGACTTGCTTGATCAGTTGTTGGATGGTGACGAAAGAATGAAGGAACACCTTGGATCCAATAGATCTACTTTAGCTGTGACTAATAGTTTGATTCAGACCAGAAAGGGAGGAGAATTAGGTAAAGAGAATGCTGAATGAGTACTAGGGAGAGAAAGACTGGCAGGGAAGGAGTGGTGAAGAAGAAAGACAGAAAAAAATCAAAACATTGGCAAAGTGGAGGGCAAGGACTAAAGGAATTTTGACCTACGCAAAGCTGGTGTAGGCTGAGTGAGTACTGGGAGAGACAAAGAGAATAGAAAGTCACATAATAAATCTATTAAGATTTTTTAAAAAGAAGTACATTAAGAAACAGACAGATAAAGATGATGTTTCATTTAGAACCAGATGCACAGTTATTGACAGCTCAAAAGTGAAAGGAAGCAGAGGCGTCAACCATAGTAGAACTGACTGACAGATTGGCTTGATATATTTTTAAACTGGCTAGTGATCAAAATTTTGGGGGCATGGAGACCAAGTAAAACAGAAGGTGACAATAAAAGTAATGGAGCTAGTCATTGTTTGTATTTTTTATTTGTAGTACCTCTATATCCCTTCATGGAATGATATGTCTCTAAGATGTTTATATCAAAACGCACAGGTTTTACAATAAAAAAAACAACATTTAGCAAATTAAAAAGAATTAAAAATAAGTTTAAAATTCTCCAGCAACCTATACAAACATAAGTCAGTCATCACTGATCAAGGAGATCTGTGCAAATACATTTTTAACATTTTAAAGATGCGATTAAACTTAATGTAGTCTCTGCTTCTCAAACTATGTGGGAGAGAGCATTCCAAAGAGGGGGTGCTCCTGCTGGGAAGGTCCACCTTTGTGATTTTATTCAAAGGCCTTCTTTTGGCTGTGGAGATACAAGCAATATGGTGTTCATTTAAGATCTCAGGAACTTACTGTGTACTTAGAAGGAAAGGTGACAGATAAAGGCCCTTTCTGTTTGATGTTGCTGTCTCGTTTCTGCCACAGGATGACAGCAGTCGGCAGGTCACGCTTCTGCATGACGTCATTGCCATCCCGCTGCCATCCTGTCATGGAGCGTCATGCTTGCGCAATTTTCACAAAACAGAAAAAATCTGTCTTGTGTCTGCGATTGCATGATGCTCCTGTCACTTCTGGCCATGCGGAAGCTGTGGAAGTACATTGGCGACGCTTCCTTCCATAGCAATAGAAAAAGTCCAAATGTGCTGTGGAAGGAAGACGTGGTGCCATTGCATTCTCTTCTGCATGGATTGAGAGGGTGCAGAGGGGAGCATTGCTGATGCGCTCCCTTCTAGACCCGGGACTGCAGCGAGACAATGTGGAAGAGTGTCTTGTGCAGAAATGGTCAAAAACAGTCACTACACATAATGAAATCAAAAGTGAAACCTGCACCAAATATTCAGAAACTATCTCACACATACTCAAGGATTTATCAGCCTCATATTGTTTGCTTGCTGGAAAAAAAATCCCTTGGAAGACACGTTTAGTATCTTCTTACATAATGAAAGGAAGAGGTATTCCTTCTGGAGCTTAACACTGTATCTAAGAAAGAAGGTATGTATAGAAAAGAAGCTTAGGAAAAAAAATCAATAAATATTTTCAGTATTACAGTAACAGGAAATGAGCTGTCAATATTGGACAGAGTTCTTAAATTTATGAGGTTGAATTTAGCCCAATTAAAACTCAAAATTGATATGTTGTATGTTTCCTTGCCTATAATTGCACTGATGTATATACTGGCCAGAAATCATCATCATCACCATCACCATCACCATCATCATCTTCTTCTCCTTCTCCTTCTCCTTCTCACTCATAGTGGTTTACAACAAATTAAAAATAATTTTAAGAATCCACAAGATAAAAAAGTTAAAATGAGATTAAATTATCAAAAGATTAAAAACCGGATTAAAATGTATATCATTAAAATGCATACATAGACACCAGCACAACAATCAGCAAGATCCAGCACACTATTTGGTAGGGTGGGCCTTATATGGTCAATCATCAAGTGTCTGTCTAGACAGAGAAGTCTTTATCTGTCTGTGAAAAGCAATTAGGGAGAGTGCCAGTCTAATTTCTCTTGGAAGGGAATTCCAGAGCCCAGGGCCAGTTACTGAGAGGGCCCTCTCCTGTGTTTCCAACATATGTATCCATGAGGATGTTGGAACAGAGAGAAATGTATATTCTTTTGCTGTAGACTAATCAGAACTGTGTGTACCAAAGAATCCCACAAATTTTTATCATCTATTTATCTATCCATCTGTCTGTCTATTTTCTAAGCAATTTTCAAAGAGATTGCCATGTTAGAATGTTTCAGCATAAAATGGAATAAAGGAATCCAGCAGCACCTTTGAGATTAACTGGTTTATTTCAGCATGAGCTGTCATGGATATCAATCCACTTCTTCAGATTAGTGATGTAGTTCTTTCAATTATTCATTCCTGCAGGGGGGAATGAATAATTTAATCAATTTTCTCCCTGCTACGAGCATTGCTAAGTTTTCAAATATGTTCTTGCATGAGAGAGAAAGTCTCCACCTTCCTGTGGCAGGGGTCCTCCCTTAGCTTCCCCTTGCCTCTTTCCCCAACATGGCCATTGTAGCAGCTTGTGAGAAGAGCAGGAATCACCTGAGCAAGGGCTGCCATCTCTTATGTCAAAACAACATAGCAACTGCAACAATCCTAACTTGGCTGCCCTCTGCCCTCCTTCCTACTGCATGGCCAATGTAACAGCCAGCAGAAGTGAGGCAGGGGGCACTGAGCAAAGAGGGCTCCATCAGATAGAACAATGGCAATGACAGTGGAATCATAACGGTATAACTATAGTGTGTGAAAAGGTTCTTAGTGTGGTAGAATTCCTTAATTTCTGCCCCCTCTCCATTCTGTCTGTCTACCTCCTTACCTAACCTAACTCTTTGAAGGGAAATTCCAAGACTCCACTGTGAGTGGAGCTTGGAAATATCAAGTTAAATATTTTTGGAAATGACCTTACATCTTATGCAATAAGTGAGAACAAAGTCACTTTGTTGGTGTAACAAATCAAGTTATCCATTCTGAACATGACAATAGTTAATGCAGATGCCAACTTGTCTGTTCCCTCCAGTTTTCTAACTGTTTCCTTGTCCTTTCCCTTGAGTGTGTTTGGCCATTTCCACACAACATTGCCATAAGGCTATAGCAACGGGTTGTTACCAGTCCAGAAGTCTTGCTTCCACACAGCACTGTCACTATCTAACTGCTATCCTGTCCCCAAGCTTTGCCAAACCACCATATTCTGTTTCCAAAAAAATCCATTAAGAGCCTCCTATAGTGCTTCAATTCTGTCAGCCATCATAGTGCAGTACCATGATAGCAATTGATAGCCCTTCCAATTATAGTGGATCCAGCAGTGACCGGGCTATGGGCATGCCCAACTCATGCCTCTCTCAGTGATTCCCATGATTTAGTAACTTTCTATCGCCTCTCCCTGTTTATTTTAAATGTCTCCTTTGAGTCAAAACTTTTCATTTTTTAAATACATTTTTAAACAGTGTAGGGCAAAAGTGCAATAGTACTGGCATGTCATGCTGTTAGAAAATTGTTGCATTAGTACAGCATCCCTCCAAAAAACCACTGCCCAATCAGGGGCAGTGAGGCAGGGTAAAGGTGGGGCATGGGAGTGGCCAAGAGTTACCCTGTATGTTGGGAGTCCCGGGAGGGGCGCCCAAATAACCAAACAACAACACAAGATGGGGAAATTAAACTTGAGCATTCTCTTAAGCTAACGAGAGGCAGGGTAATTTCAGCTAGGATCTTTTACCCTATGTCTACGGCTTTGGGTCAGAGAGCGTAGCCAGACAAGTTTTAAAGTAACCAAAAATAACATTTATTGAGGATAAACAACATAAAGACACCACATGCACACAGCTAACTAGAAATAGAAATGGAGAGCTTTTGGGGAATGGGTAATATGACACCCGATCTCGTAGTCCTGGAGAGAAGATGAGGTTCCAAGAAGGGAGTCAGACTCAGTTATTTGGAACTGAGGGGAAAACTTCACTGGACAGAGCGGCAGCGGATGGAAGTCCAGGGTGATCCAAAGTGTTCTGAAAGTGGGGACTTTTTATAGGGTGGATTTTACCTACAGGCTATGCCATGCTCGGTGAGAATAAAGGAAATTTGTAGCTGGACAAAGGCGTTGGAAAAGGTCAGGTTTTGCATGATTGGCTTAGCGCTCAATGACAATAGTATGGCCAGTACGTTGATGGCCCAACATAAAGGAATGGCTCGGCTCTTGGCCGTGCGTCTTTGTAAAGATTCGTGCTGAGCAAAACCGGTTTGCAGGGAGGTTTTTC
The DNA here is from genome assembly GCA_948474755.1 of Ctenosaura bakeri. Classification (NCBI taxonomy): domain Eukaryota; kingdom Metazoa; phylum Chordata; class Lepidosauria; order Squamata; family Iguanidae; genus Ctenosaura; species Ctenosaura bakeri. Next base: position 317,709 of record CAOLHI010000679.1, read on the forward strand.
CCTAAAGCATTGGAGAGGCTTAAGTTGCCTTCCTGCCTGAGGTCTGGAATGTACAACCATTAATGGCTGCACCCAATACATGCTTGTCTGGTGGACCTCTGCAAATATGTGGAGTAGGGTGGCAGAGAAAGGTCAAGCAAAGGCCAAATTATTTGATATCAAAAGGATATCTAGTGCTCTCACCATACATATCATAACCGTGATAACACAAGGACGCTGCAATGCAGCAGGAACACCAGTGACAATATGGCTACCCATCTGCTTAAGGGGAAAGGGTGCTGAAAAGAGCATCCCTAACCCAATGGCATTCTGCAAATGGCAATGCTGCCATTATAATGGTATAATGTGCTAGTGGCCTCTAGTGTAGTGCCTTTGTTTTGTATGTTCTTGGAGGTATGACTGAATCTTAATTCCAGTCATACTTATAAAGTTAGTGCTGAAGGTGGGGAAAAGCAACATTGGAGAGGTGTGTATGAGTGGAAGAATGATTGGTGTTTCCTTGCCATGTTTTTAAAAAACTCAATCAAATTTTAAATGTTTTTAAAAGTTACCTTGAAAGGGAATTTTGAGGCATTTTGATCAGTTTGTCTCATCTCCCAAATTTTATACTGCTCTCTCATTCACCCTAAAGGAAATAGAAAGCTAGACTATCCATTATAGGGTGGCCATATTTTGAGTTGGTCCCTGAAGCTGTGGCTTTAACAGTAGCTTGCTCTACCAGGCAAAACTCTCCACCTCTCTCTTAAACTGGCAACTTCAGTTCAGATCAGATTAGCTGTGTCATTAAAAAATTGTTCCTGTCTATTAATGTGTACTGGCACAAACAGTTTACTTTCAATTTCATGTTACAACTACCACAGTAGGGAGTTCATGCTTCTCCAAATACGTTCAATGTTAGTGAAAACAGTTCCTACTGAGAGATAACGCTGTCCTTCCAAATAACTCACAGGAATAAGCAGTAAAAGGGGAGTTGCAGATATTCTCAAGATACAGCTATCCCACATTGAGATGAATTTACTGGGACTGACCAGTTTGTTTAGAATAAGCACCATCAAATTCAGCAAGGCCTACTTCAAAGTATCATTACATAGGCCCTTTTTGCATGGCATTTTCCATGCGAAAGAGGGCCTGGAGCGTCATGCAATTGTGAAGAGCGATCCACACGACGCACTCACAGTCGCCCAATGCTTCAGGGCCTGGCAGGTGCCAATTGCGCACCTTTTCATTTTTGGCTACAAGCCGAAAATGGTGCACAATCATGCATTGCTCCTGGGCCCCGCATGCATTTACCTGGTGTGTGGAGCCTCCAGAGCCGCGCTGGTCGTGCTTCCTGCCCAGTGCAGCCTGGGAATCTCCCAGGCTGTGCTGCAGAAGGAAGAGGTGGGGCTCTCGCAAGAGCAGGCAGCTCGTGGGGAACCAAAGTGTAACTGTGATTTAAGCATAAACTTTGATAGTACTAGATATCCCTTTGTGATATCAAATAATTTGACCTTTCCATGGCACCCTGGTGCATGCATTTGTAAAAAGGTCTCCAGAACACACAAAACAAGGGCAGCCGTTTTATGACAGGATCTCAGGCGGGCACTTAAAAGCCTTGATTGTTGTTCTGAGGATCTACTTCCTTCACCTCACTAGGTGCCTGATTTGCACCCATAAATAACAAGACCATAATAAAGTGCCCATCGACTGACATTTGGGCCACCTGATGGATCTACCACGGATGTTGATCCACTTCTAAGCCTTTTGGTGCATTTCAAAGCTAACTTTGTCCTTAAAGTTTATGACATGAATCTCAGGCACAATTTCTGTTATAAAAACCCCTAATTCTGATAGTTGAGAGAGCCGCATTTTGAATTTCATCCCGCTTTGCTGACAGTTTGTATAGTGAGCTCCCAAGGAATCTACTAAGTCTCATTTCCTTCAGCTGTCCAGGACTACGTGATCAGGTGTCGTATAATTCATTCCTAAAATTCATTTCCCTCTCCTACTTATTATTTAGTTAGTGGTGTGTTTGTTTGTCTTATATGTTGCTTTTCAATAAAACATTAACTGGTTTATTTCGTAAATTGCATGGCTCATTGACCTGACTCTGTAAACACAGGGCTAAAAGACCCCCGCTATAGTTACCCTACCTCTTGGCTAACCAGCAAGTGAGCTCTAGTTAATTTCCCATCTGTATTAATATTTGGATATTTGGGTGTCCTTTCCAGCACCCCTAAATAAAGGGTAACAAAAGGACCCCAGATGTGAGAGCCTCTCACCGGAGGCTGCTTGCGCGATCCCCGCACCCAAGCACCGGAAGTCGGTAAGGTGCGGAAAGGGCCATAATGTCATTACATTGTTTGGTCATTAGATGGCATTAGACTTCATTGTAGAGGATGATGGTGGTTTTTGGCTCATGTTCTATGCCTCCCTCTAGCCTTCCAAGGTCATTTCTAACCTACACTATTGTAGTGCTATTATTCCACTTTCAGCATCCTGTGGAATTCTGGGTTTTGTAGTTTCCTGAGGCCAAAGAGCTCTCTGGCTGAGAATTCTAAAGGCCCCTCCTTAAACTGCAAACCCCAGGATTCCATAGCGTGTTGAAAGTGGAATAATAGCACTATAACGGTCTAGTGCAGAAACGGCCTAAGACAGATACAACTCTATATTGTCACACTGTTGTTCCTTCACATGTTTGTTAATCCTATTGGGGATCCCCTACTGTATTTTGATACTGAAATGACCTGAATATGAACAATTCATTTTAAAAAGTAAACATCATTTTAGTTCAGAAGGCCACAAATAATTAGTTACGGTCATTGTTACATTTTTAAAAATACTGTTTTGCTTTTGTAGTTAAGTCACTTGCTTTAAAAAAAAAACAAAACTGACATTTACAAGGTACCGTAGCATATTCTCCTCCCTCCCACCTTGTCATTGGCCTTTTCCGCATGACACTTATAGCGCGATTATTCCACTTTCAACCTCCTAGGGAATCCTGGGGTGTTGAAAGTGGAATAATTGTGCTATAAGAGTGTCATGCGGAAAAGGCCATTGTCTCAACACCTGCAAGACCAGCATAAGGCGGCAACATGAGATGCAGCATGAATCTGCTCTTGAAGAATTTCCCACTGATGTAAACTCAAGTTGATTGACTCAGACTCAAGTTAAACTTAAGTCTCTTCAATGACTTGACTCACACTCAACTCGTCAATAAATGACTGACAGACTCGACTTGGCTAGAGATTTGTCTTTTTTTAGTGATGGACTTGCTGCCCACCTTCCCCTCCAGCCTTTCCCCAATCAGCAGTGAGGGAATGTTATGTCAGTGACCCAATCAGAGCTGCACAGGCTCCTTTATCCCCACCTCTTTGCCTCTTTTGTTTCCTACCTTTCTCCAGAAGCTGTTTATAGGAAAGGAAAAGAGTGGGACAAGTTAAAAGGGGGAAAAGAGGGCTTTGCACCTTTCTTCTGGTGAGTGTAAGTAAGGAGTGGTCTCTGCATCTGGGCTGAGGGGAGGATCAGGGGTTGAAATCCTATCAATGTTAATGTGAGGTCCTCCTCCTCCCCCCTCCCTTTCCCATCTAGCCAACTCATTGCTCGGTCAGAAGCAGTTTCCCTCAGTTTGCCTTTCCTGTTCCTCGATGGCTGAGGGCTTCCTTCCAAGCCTGCTTGCTCATAAGTAAATGGGAAAGAAGAGGTGTCCTTGCCAGCCACTGCAGTGTGGAAATCAGTTTCCTTCAGAAAGGCTTTCCTGTTCTTCCACGGCTGAAGGCTTTCTTCCAAGCCTGTTTGCTCTCAATTTAACACCCCCTACACACCTTTTTTTTTCCTGTTAAGGTTGGCTCCCATACTTGAGACTTGATTTGAGACTTGACTTGAATTATCCTGCAAGGACTTGAGACTTGGCTTGAGATTTGAAGGTTGGGACTTGAGATTTGACTTGAGACTTCAAGTAAAAGACTTAAATACATTGTTACCCTGTATGTTGGGGGTCCTGGGAGGGGCACCCAAATTACCAAATAAAAACACAAGTTGCGGGAATTTAGCTTGAGCGCTCTCTCAGCTAAACGAGAGGCAGGGTAACCTCAGCAAGGATCTTTAACCCTATGTATATAGCGTCAGGTCAGAGAGCGGCTAGACAAGGTTTTAAAGTGACAAACAATATTTTATTTAGAACAAGCAACATGAAAGACACAACAAATACTAACTAACTTAGAAATAGAACTGGAGAGTTTCAAGGGAGTGGGTAATATGACACCTGGTCTCGTAGTCCTGGAGAGAAAGACGGGGTTCCGGGAGAGAAAGCTCAGTGTGGTTCGCTGAGGGGAGTTCCTTAGACAACCGGCAGCAAGGCGGGATGGAAATCCAAAGTAGTCCGAGGTGGTCCCAAAAGTGGGGACCTTTTATAGGGTGGAGTGTGCCTACAGGCTATGTTATGCTCGGTGAGAACAAAGGAAATTTGGAGCTGGACAAAGGAGTTGGAAAAGGTCAGGTTTTGCATGATTGGTTTTGCTCTTGATGACAATACCGTCACCAGTGCGTTAATAGCCCGATACAAAAGAGTGGCTTGGCTCTTGGCTGTGTGGCTTTGTGTAAATCTGAGCCGAGCAGAGCCAGTTTGCAGGGAGGTTTTTCCCTAAAGCAACGGAGAGGCTTAAGTTGCCTGCCTGAAAGAGGTTTGGAATGTTTACCCATTAACGGCCGCACCCCAGACGCGCTTGTCTGGAGGACCTCTGCAAACACATGGAGTAGGGTGGCAGAGAAAGGACAAGCAAAGGCCGAATTATTTGATACAAAAGGATATCTAGTGCTCTCACCAGACATATCATAACTGTGATAACAACATCACTGAAATTTTCCCTCCACCATTCAGAGACGGCACACCTGTGTTAACTAAAGTAACTAAGTGACTAAAATGCTGGTCATGTTGCAAAAGGATTAATGCTATCCCTGTTAATGTACAATTGTAACTTATAGCTTCCTGAGTGGCAAAAGAATTAATACCAAATAACTAATTACGTCCAAATAAACTGGTTATGTTCAAGCTCTGGAAATACTTCTTGATATACTCTCTGAAATCTATCTCTTTTATGCCTAGGACTGGAACTCCCCACTGCCAATACTCCATTTCTATGCAGAGAAAAGCTGCTCTGTTTGAACCTATAATTATATATTTGAATTTAATCTTCAAAATAGTTTTATCTAAATCTCAGATCAAAGTTATTCTTTGAAGGTCCCACATTCCTGGGAGGAGAGTAGGGGGCTCATTATGCTAAATTGCAAGCATAGAAAATTAATACTTTTCATAGTGCAATGTCTGTTGTCCTGTAGTAAATAAAAGGACGCTTTTAATTTATTTGGGCTAACATTAATTAGATGTACATTGCTAGTCTGAGTGGCCACAAGGTTGTACTTGCTTCCTGAAGGCATGGCAGTGAATATTAAGTAGATACCTATGCTGCCTCTTTGGCTTGTTGGCAGTGCAAATCATCTTCCTTGTCAAGTCTCATAATCACACCATCGTTTGAGGACTCACACTCTGAAAGGCCTTTTAAATGAATGAATATATTAAGATATATTCCAGTTCATGACAAATAATCACAAAACTGGAAGATGAGAGAAAGGAAAAGGAAAGTCAGAATCCTGTTACCATCTTACACATGTGTGTGTTCTCGTATTGAAGTGGTTAGACATTTTTGTTTGATGTGGAACATAAACATTCATTTCAAGGTTGTAGAAGTGGAGTCAAGCATGTGGTGCTATTGTGCATACAGATGCACATTGGGCATTGATGTGTCATGCCTATTGCACATTGATGTGTTTTGCACATGGAGGTACATGCCATATTTTGCAAGGATGTACATTATGCATTGCAAATGCATGTGCATGCACATTTGATTGTGCATTTGGCGGCACGTTTGATGTCTTAATTCCATTGCACAAGATTGCCGTTCAGCTTTCATAGTACTATACCTTCCAACATTTTACAGATCAGAACTGGGACACATGGCACAGTGACATCAGAATTGGTTAAAATGGCAAATGTTATTAAATCACACAAACTAGGAGAGGCTACATCAGTTTGCTTTTATGTAAGTCAACTGGGAAGGTCAAGTTCCTGCCTCATTCTATCTTCTCTCCCACTCTGAGTTAAAGCTGATTACAAAGGATGGCATAAAGCTTGTAAAAAGATCTGTCAAAATATCTCTAAAATGCTCTCTAAAAGTAATGCCCTCTCTTCTCTACCCTGCTTAATTAAACTGAGTTAATTGTTTTTGTACTTTGAACTCAGTTTGCAGCAATGGAAGTAAGCTGAGAACAAAGGAAGAAACAGGGAGGAGGAGAGAGAAACTGGGATATTTTAAAACGAAATGGAAAAGTGGGATGACAGAGGATTAATCACAACTGTCCATGCCAAATCAGATCATTTGAAAGGTATGTAGTACAATTTGTGCATAACTCCATATGTGGAGATTTACATTATCCAACTGTGATGTACGATCTCAGCTGAAGACTCTAAAGCACATAATCTGCTGGGAAGGAAGGGCTGGCCCAACATTAACAAGGCGTAGAGTCTGCATATAGTCTCTTGTGCTGTTAGTGTGGCTGCTGGTCCCTTCCTGGATACCTTCAGCTGCCCTTCTCTACTGAATCTTTTTTTCCAATTGGAAAAAATAAAAATGGTTGCACCTGAAGTTGGCCACCTGCCATTAAAAAGCAAAATGAGGCACCCTTGTCAGGCACCTGATACCATGCAGTTCATGGTACTGGGGAAATTCTATTTATGTGAACACAAGTAGGAGCCTTGTGAAGGTCATGCTGATACAGATGGGAGGTCAAAGACTTGAAGGGCCTGATAATTATGTGTGTGCTTATTTGTGGTAGAGCCAAGATGAACATTTTTTTTACAAATTTCAGCATATCCCATGCAGGCAGAACAGCTGAGCATTTCTCAAGTAGAATGGAGATCTTGCAGAGTTTTATAGCTCTGTGTGCAGAGGCTGCTTGTGTACGTGTCAAGTAAGACAACAATGCACTCCGTTGTACTCTGACTGTTCTTTTAAATGAAAGAGACTTTTAATGCTTTTCGGTTGGTAGTGGAGAAATTCCTCCTCCTCTTTCTTTCCCCTGAATAATAATTGCTGACTTTCTCTCTCCTGTGTGGAAGTAAGCTGCCCTCTAGTGAAAAAAAGTAGTTTAAAATCAACTGTTTAACTCCTGTTGTTAAGCTATGCTGTACAACAGAAATTTTTTGCAAGAATCTTTGCAGATATGAATAAGCTATAGATAAAGCTTACATAATCCAACAGACCTCCCAATCACTGTGTTTAGATATTGTGGCTAGTGTCTTTTGAACTATTGGCTCAAAATTTTTTGTTTTTGGTGTCCTCAGGGCACCTATCAAAGATCTATCTGTCTATCTTCCTAACCATGCATCATCCACCATCCATCATCCATCCAGATTCACAAACAGTTTTTATATTAATAACAAGAAAAATAAGAAAAATAAAATATTGTTCATATTTCTGTTACAGACTTGTGTGTTGTATGTTGTATGAAATTTCAGCTGTTGATCATTAAACAAAATATTACTGGTAACAATAAACTTTTATATGGTGGTGCAGAAACAACTGCAATACAGAATACAAAATCACCACAGCAGGTTAAAAATCCTTTCAACAGTCTATTAAAACTCCACAAATCAAAGGCCAGAAGATAATGGTTGATATCCTATTAATGACATGTAGGAATCACCTTCCTCCTGAAGGACCCCCTCTGTGGCTTATGGAGTGTGCACGTGCAAAGGGAGTACTTAGAGAAATGGCTGGCTATGTCCCTATAATCCAAACATCCAATAATGACTTTATGCTCCATGATCTTCTAAAGACCCACAAGAGGTCTTAGTGGATGCCTTTGTCATTCTGTTTATGACTATAGGGACATAATTGGGTGCTTCTCCAACGCACATTCCCACTCTTTGCTGAACACTAAATAGCTGTGAAGTGGCACAGGAGCAAAATGAAGGGAAAGGGGTCATACATAGTAGTTCTGCACTGATAGATCTTTACAGTATGGCTCTTAATGAAGGACGTTGGCCAGGAGTTTTCTTGAACAGCTCTCTCCCATTTCCCCTTTCCAATCCCATAGCAGTAGATGTGTCAGGTAATGCTAGGTTTAACGTATGTGTATAATTTTAGGGTGTGTCTGAAATAGCTCTTCATTTGTTGGAACTTTGATAACTGTGATTAAAAGAATGGCCATTATTACATGTGTGCACCCAGCTTTCTATTGGTGCAAGTCTTTAGGAGTTAACTTCTGGAAATATGCTACCTTCCTAGGTTTCAATTTCTTTTGGAAGACAGTCACACAATGCTTACAGCATTTTGTAATACGGTAATTTATCCACAAAAAGGTTGAAATACAACATCCCAGAGTTCACTGCTTCCCTGCAGCTAAACTAGAAGATGATACCAACTTCCACAGTTTAAACTCAAATTCTTCTATATGTGCTTTTCAAATTCACTCTGGACTCATTGCAGGCTTCTCCTTTGGCTTCTGCTCACATACAGGCTTGACATCCTCTTTCCCATTGTCTAGGGCCATTTCTGCACTAGACTGTTATACTGCTATTATTCCACTTTCAACATCCTATGGAATCCTGAGGTTTGCAGTTTAGGGAGGCCCCTCCCTAAACTGCAAACCCCAGGATTCCATAGGATGCTGAAAGTGGAATGATAGCACTATAACAGTCTAATGTGGAAATGGTGTAGGGTAGGGTAGGATGGGGTAACGCCACCCATTTGCTGTGTCTTCTTACAGGCATCTTAGCTCCTTCTGACACACAGAATTTTAATATTACAGTCTATCAAATAGTCCCATGTCTTAAGCCACAGGGCACCCATGCTAAGATCTCTATTTGTATGAATTTTAGGCTGGAATCTTCTTGGGGCTTTTTATTAGCTCTCTGGGGGCTATATTAGCATAACTACAATATCACACGCGGTTGTATCAAAGATCACCTTGCACACCTGTTTTGCCAGGCTGTGCAATGGCTGCTAGGGTCACTCAGATACAGCTTTACCCCATGCCCAACCTAAATAGCCACTGATTTAGCCACAGGGGCACCCCAGGATTGCTCCCTTGTACACTTGCCTGGCTATCTGCCTTGACCTTACCCAGCTGCCACATAAGTACACTGATGGAACTTTACACTCAGCAGCTTCAAATAGGATTTTGACCTTAGAGATGAGAATTATAGACCTGGGAGTGATCCTCCCCTCCAAGAACATTCAAAGCAATCCTCAAACAAACCCTGAGTAAAAATGCAAGAAGATATTGTTCCACCTTGATTATGGAAGAAGCAAGGTGGGAAGAAAAGGAAAGCCCTAGTTGAACAGATCTAGTCTTATATCCTGTTCTGTACACTGGCCAGTCAGATGCCTTCTGAAGTCTACAAGCAGGAAATAAAAGCAAGAGCCTCTTCCTACTGTTGCTTCCCAGTAATGGGAAGATGGTTAGGAAGCTGTTCTCCTTTATGGTTTTCTTGATGAATTATAAGCCTATAGTCCAGGTCATCTTGTCTTTATTTATCTGCAACCCATTTTGACAAGTGTTTTTGGCTGAAGGCTTGAGTATGCATATATGTATAAATCAATTAATGAATGGTATAGTTGCTTTATTCCAAGCCAGACCATTGGTTTATTTAGCTTAGTGTTGTCAATACCTACAGGTAACACCTATCTAGAGCAGAGCTTTCCAAACTTTTTATGTTGGTGACATACTTTTTCAACATGCATCATTTCGTGACACAGTAATTTAGTTTTACTAGCAAATCAGGGGTACCCAGAGGTGTATCTAAGGTGGGGAAAGGCAGCCGCCCACAATCCTGCCCCATCACCATCACTCTTGCCAGGAAAGGCCCCAGTGACAGTGGCAGCAGTGGGAAGGGAAGGCCCCTCCCACCTAGTCCTTGTCTGCTGCCACTGCTGTTGCCAGGGAAAGGCCCCAGCAAGAGCCATGGCAGGGGGAAAGACAGCCCTCTCCCACCCAGTCCTTGTCCACTGCCTTCACTCTTGCCAGGGAAAGGCCCCAGCAAGAGCGATGGCAGGGGAAAAGAGAGCACCCTCCCACCTGGTCCTTGCCTGTTGCTGTCTCTCTTGCCAAGGAAAGGCCCCAGTGAGAGCGACAGCAGCAGGCGAGGCTCGGGTGGGAGGAGATCTTTCTCAGCCAGGGAGGCGACACACCAACACACTACAGGCAACACACTAATGTGTCCCAACACACCATTTGGAAAGCTCTCCTGGTCTAGATTTTCTACCCCAAACCTATTTGGAGATGCCAGGAATGAAACTTGGGATTGTCTGCAAGCAAAGCATGTGGACAACCTTTCTCCAAATGTCCTTGCTGCTTCTGATCCTGGAAACAGCAAAAGTAGCCATCATGATTAGCAGCCATTATCTGCCTAATTTCTAAGAAGGTATGGTAATTACAGGTTTAACTATGCAGAAGTACTTCTGCTATAAGAAGTGAAATTTGACATCTCTCTTTTCACACTGGTTAAAGTCTTCAAGCTGGAAAATCTTGAAACAATGTTGTGTGGTGGGAAGAAGGGGGAATCAAAATGCTCTATAGTTGACAAAAGTTGAAGTAGTACATTTTGAAGTGTACAGTTTTCATAGCTGTGGTCCAAAAGACAGCCCTAAAATACAGGCAGCTGTGCTGATCTCTTTCATTCTGTGATACTGAGAAAATGTATTTTTTCCAAGCTACTGTGAATAGTACAGCTAAGCTCTGAGGAAAGGTGGAAGTTGGCAGATGATTTCATCAACCCTGCTAATCAAATAGTGCTGATGCTTCAACTCCCTGATCCCTGGCTCCATTAAGGTACCACTTAGCACCAAGTGAAATGTGACATGGCAGATTTGTAATTTTGCACCTTCTATTGATGGTTAAGGCTACTGAGAGGGAAGGTCAAGGCTGTGAGACTGGAATGGGGGGAGGAAATGGCTTACTTAAGTCTTTCATTCCATGCCTGGATAAATTTAGCAAGAAAGCTGTTTTATAGGGAGACTGTTGGTCCATCTGGTTCAATTATCACACACTGGACATAAATTTTAGCCTGAACCAGAGATTCCAGGGATTGAATTTTTTGCATGCACAGCATATGCTATATGACACATCACTCCTAACTTCCAGGGACAGGGTTTAAGCCAGAGAAACAGTCTGCAGAAAGGGATTATCCAAAACTGATTGCTTAGATGGTTGCTAATTAAAAAGAAAGATATTGGAGAATTACATCATGAATCCTGTACTATGCCATGTCTATTTTGGTCCTAAGATGTTAGTACTTCAAGACAGACAACTACTGTGGGTCCATAATCCAGCATTTTCCCACAAAGGGCATTTCTAAACAAAGGAGAGAGTATCCTTATGCTAGCAACTGGAAGAAAATACGTTGCTTCTTCATAGCTTTTCTGCAGTAAAGAAAGAGAAAGATGAAGTGGTGGAAAAAAACAAAGAAGGATTAGAGAATGATGTTGAGCTAAGTCCAAAATAATATTCTATAGGAGTGGCAGATGCCTCCTTCTGCCCAGGAAAATAGGCAGCTGTCATGAGATTTTTCACTCCTGTGAAGAACTCCAACAGTTTTCATCTTTATAATTTCTGGGGGTTTTGTATAAAATATACTTTTGCACACAAAAAAGTATTTGTACAAAATCACTGCATTTTTCACAGAAAATAATGGTTTTGTGTAAAAGCATTATATCTGGTGCTAAACCAATATTTTTGGACAAAAGAAGTGCATTGTGAAAATTTCACCAAAAGTCCCAAAATGAAAAAAAAAAAATGCACAAAAACCTGAATGTTACATTCAGCATGGGGAAATTTTTGAAAATTTTTGTTTCCCTGTGTAAGAATGAAATAAGCAAAGATTTACATCGATAACTTGGGACATTAAAAAATGCTTATCATATACTATTCCAGTAATCCATGCAAAAGCCTCTATCTTCATAGGTATTAGCGCTGTCCCCATAATATAGAGGAGGGTGGCTATGGAAAGAATTGACCTAGGACCTCTTACTTTGAGCAAATCTTTCCCAACTGTTTGCAAGCAAGCAGCCTGGCAAGGTCAACCTGAACCTCCTAAAACTATTTCTGTTGTTGGACTTGGTGGCTGCTGCAGATTTTCATGACAGCATCTTCCATACATAAAGGAAGAATGACAGTGCCATGAACCCCTTATATGCTAGCTTCAGAATGCACTAAACTGAGCTGCCACATCCTTGATAGTATCAATAACTATATTTCCATTTCCTGTTGTATGTATTCTTATCACAACCCGCAGGCTATGTTGATACCACCGAGCTCTGCTTTAGAAGCAAATGCAGGTGGTGATGGGCAAATTTTACCAAAGCACACCTAGCTAGAAGTTGACAGGAAATTATATGAGATACATCTTTGATATTGTTTCTGCAATAAGAGAAAACAATTATTTTTCCAGACAAAACAAGGTGCTAGTATTTGGACTCACAAAAAAAAACAAAAAAAACAATGTATTTTTCAGAGGGGGAACAGTCACGTGCTTTTGAAGATGTACAAAGTAATATTAGGGATTGAGCTAGAGGGAGAAACCACCAAGAGATATATGATTAAATGGGATTGAGATTTAGATCATAATTTTGAAGACTGGGAGAAGAATTGGAAAAACTGTTCAAAATTTACCCGATCATATATTCTGCAAGAGAATGTTTTGAAAATGTGGTTGAGATGGTACCTCCCACCCGTGAAAATTGCCAAAATGTTCAAAATGCAAGGAATAGATGTTGGAAATGTGAAAGAGAGGTTGGTACTTTCTTCCACTAGTGGTGGGGATGCCAAAAGGTTAAAAGATTCTGGAGGATGATATGCTCTAAAATGCAAAAAAATATTGCATGTTAAAATTTATCTAAAACCAGTATTCTTTTTGTTGGGCATTTTCCATTTGGATAAGGAAATGAAGGGAAACTAGGAAGATTGATCTGGTACTTGGTAATGGCAGCTAGAAACTCTTGCCAGTTATTGGAAAAAAGAGTACACAGCATCTGAAACAGAATGGTTGGAAAAGTTGGCAGAAGTTGCCAAAATGGACAAGTTCACTTGTCTGATGGAAAATAAACCATACAGTATTTTTTTTTAAGATTTGGCAACCATTGTTAGAGTATTTACACACAAAAACAGGGACAGATTATGATCTAAGAGAGAAATCTGACTGAGAATTTGGCCTACAACAGTCTGTAAGTGGGATGTATAAAGACTGGGAGTTGGTTAGGGTAGTTATATTTAACTATCCACAATAATGGGTTTTACGCATTTATGAGACTAGGAAAATTTTTGTATATATTTCACTAATTGCCTATATATAGATTGTAAATTAAATATCATTCAGACATTCATCTGTGATTATATTGCTGACTCTGTATATTTGGTGTCATATAAGGCTGTAACCATTAAGACTACATGCAATATTCTCAAAAGTGCATCGTCAGCTCAAGTTCAGAGGAAGTATTTTTCTCTCTCATCTATTTGAGATAACTGGGAACTTAAAGTTATATTTTTTGTCTCATTTTTGATTCGGAGGGTGACTGCTGTTTTGTCAGCAGAGGGGGAGGTCCTTTTAAAGTAAATTGTTTAGTGTCTGGTGTTGTGTGAATTCTGAGGCTCATGTTGACCTTCAAAGTTAAATTTTTGCAATTTAGGTAGGACCACATATGCTTAGGTAATGTTAGTCTAGTTATTTTGTAATTGTTTTATGTTACTGTAATGTTATTGCTATGTCACTGGTATTGCTATGGTAGTATTATTGTTATGTTAGTGTTAGCTGCTGTTAGTTTTATGTGCATTAAGTGGATGTGTGTCAGATATTATGTGAAAATTGTGTTTCTTTTGTACACTATATCTTTTTTTCTTCTTGTTTTGTTCAATAAAAATAAATTTTAAAAAACAATGTATTTTTGTTATGTGCCTTCAAGTCAACTCTTATTATTTTCTTGGCAAGATGCACTCAGAGGTGGTTTATTAGTGTCTTCCTCCTAGGATGAGAGAGTATGACTTGGCCAAGATCATCTCATGAGTTCCCATGGCTGAGCAAGGATTCAAATGCTTGTAACCCAGATTCCTACCCCAATACTCTTATCGCTGTTTTGCAGAGGGTCAGTGACAAAGTGGAGACTAGAGCCATTTCTGTACTAGACTGTTATAGTGCTATTATTCCACTTTCAATATCCTATGGACTCCTGGGGTTTGCATTTTAGGGAGGGGCCTTTAGAATTCTCAGCTATAGAGCTCTTTCACCTCAGTAAACTACAAACCCCAGGATTCCATAGGATGTTGAAAGTGGAATAATAGTGCTATAACAGTCTAGTGCGGAAAGGACCAGATTCATTTTTTATTAGCAAATACGATGTTGTCAATTATGAATCTAAAATTTTCCTGTCTCTTCTGAGCTCAGATGCAGTTCTCTCAGTAGTTGGGCAAAGCAGGAGGTTTTCTTAGCAACAGCGTATTGTTATTAGCTACCGTTGTTGTTATCCAGAGCATTTTTAGAGTGGTTGGAACAAACAGTGAAGACACAATAGATTTACAAAAGACCTGTCTCAATAGAGATGTAAACTGCTGGACCTGTTTTGTTAATATGGATCAAAACAGTTGACTGCAGTTTTGGAACTGAAGACATGGCTGTGGGATCTCTTACCATGAGTGCATCATAGCACTTATCATGATTAAGGAGGTAAAAAATTGTAGGAGAGCCAGCCCATTATCTGTGTTAGTATTATCATGTACAGATATTAGCAAGTGATAATACTACACTCTGGGCCATGGAAAGCTTAATCTACTGATTAGTTCTGTTACTGTTTCCTGAAGGCAGGAAAACACAATAGCTCATCTGTCATGATTCTCCTATCAATTCCATTTGCAATCCTAACCAAGATTGCTTGCTACTTGAAAGGCTGGTGAAAAGTAACAACAATTGTCCTGGTTGGGCTAGCCTTCCTGTTTGGAGCAATGAAGTAGCCACCTCAGGCAGTACAATACCATTGTCTGAGTAATTCCACCTCCCCTCCTCTGCTGAACATAGTCTTCCCCTGCCCCAGGAATTATATATCCCTCTTCTGGCAACAGGCTATCCCTTATAGTAATTGCTAGAAAAGTATATAATTTCTATACTGGCTAGAAGTTTACCAGCTATGGACTATGGCTATGGAGGAGCAATTCTGTCCAATTTTTGAAAGTTCCTCAGCTGTTTCTGGCCCAGAGGGAACCTTCATTGACCTAGGAAGTAAACCTGAAGTCCAGTGGGTGTGGGAAACTGTTCTGAATAAAAACTTACTTACTTACTTACTTACTTACTTTATTTATTTATTTATTTATTGTTGGGGGATAGGGCTTGGGATTAGCATGTGGTAAACAACAGACCTTCTATAAGAAAAAAACTTTTTATTTTATAAAATAGAAGTCTAGGCATTTATAATATTTATATTTTCCATTTTAGCTAAAACAGACTCCCAAAGCATTTTAAAATAATTAAAATCCATCCCAAAGGTGCAGTGTAAAATATCAAGGATACATTGGTGTCGGATGGTGGCAGATGATGACATATCCAAAGTTCCAGACTTCTCTGCTGAAAGAGAATGAGCAGCAGGTGGATTCAGTGGCTTAAAGATATGTCAACCCAGAGAAGCAGCTCCTTTGTTGATCTGCAGCATGGCTGGTTTTATATTAGGTAGAATAAGGCAAGTGCTGCAGGTGGCAGATGCTGGGGTGGTGGTGATGATGATGATGGTGGTGGTTGGAGCAGTCTTCTAATTCCTCCTAAGCTTTCCAGGCAATTTCCCTGAGGATGTAGTTGCTAGAGTCATATGGTCAGTCCTCCAGATTGCCTGTTGTCCTCTGGTACAGTGGAGAACACTGTTTGGCCCACTAGTATTGGATTGGTTCAATCAAGGAAGTCACTGACTTGAATTTGCAAGATGTGAGCAGGGTTGTTGGTGACCAGAACTCACGGAAGTCTCTCATTCATAAGGTGACGATAAGTTAAAGTTGATTTAATGGTAAATAATAACAAATTGGAATAAAATTCCACTGTCAGTTCAGATCACTTAGGTGGGTGATATGAGGAGAATGCACTATCTTGGACGCAGGAAGAAGATGACTTGGGTCAACTCTAATTTGTAGAGTCTTCTGGCCAGTGGCTAGAAGGAGGCTGTATTCAATCTTAGAAGAAGAAGGGGAAAATAAGACTATACTCCACTTTCATCAGATTTTATTTTGGCAGCATGCTGCCTGAAGATCTATAATAATGTTGCTGATTCTGGAACCCTCTTGGTTTTATCCTGTGAACTGCTGGACACAACGAAGTTTTGTGTCTGCTGTACCTTTGGCTGGCTGGCAGAAAAGCTGCAGGTGAACATGTTCCAGATATCTGTTCTACCAGTTTCACTCACAAAGCAATAGAGAATTGGGTCAGCTATACAATTTAAACTCGTCAGTGCAGTTGTGATTCTGTAGGGTGCAAACATCAGCCTGGCAAAAGAGCAGTTACACTGCTCCCGGATGCTCCGCAGAAACAGAACAACATGGTAGGGAGTGAAACATAAAAAGAAAGTGACAATGACACTCAACAATAAGTGTTTGATTTTCCTCTTGTCATGCTCTTGTGTTGCTTGATTATGCTCCACAGCTCGGTATATATTCAGGTAGCAGAACACCATGATAATCAAAGGCATCACATATCCCACTCCAACTCGATAAAAGTTCTGCTGAGCTTGCCATGTTTTTAGAGGGTATGTATCATAACATAAAGTGTGGTTGGTGTGGTCTGAGCTATTGTATTCTGAGAAAATCTCATTTTGTATTAAAAACTGATAGTTGGATATGATTTCAAAGGACCAAACTAAGACAGAGATAAGCAAGGCAAATCTTCTTGTGCGTAAATAATGGAACCTCAGTGGGTGAACTACAGCTAAGTATCTATCGAGGGAAATGCAGGTGAGAAATCCAGAGCTGGTATAGTAATTTAGGTATTTGAGGAAAACAGACATTTGGCAAAGGCCTGGGGAAAATCTCCAGTCATCCCCATTCTGTGTATAATAAATCCACAGAGGTAGAGTTAGGGTGTAGAGTAGATCAGCTAAGGATAGACTGAGAAGATAGACACCTAGCTCATTTTTTTTCTTCACTTGGCAGCATGAAATGAAAAGGGATGCAAGGTTGGCAGGAATGCTAATGATCATCAAAATGCTGTAGAGAACAGGAAACAAATATTCATCTAGTTCATGATCTATCTCACAGTTATCATTGCATGTAGCAGAGTTCATGCTTCTCTTAGGAATGCCTGATTGCAGGTGAGGAGATATTTATGGTTTCTTCTTATTGATCCTCCTCCAGTTGGGTTACAAAATGGTAAATCATACACTCTTACTCTTCATTAAAAAGCATGGGCTCCATTCTTTGATTTCTCTCCATTTTGCTGCACGGGGGAGAAAAGTAAAATTAGGCAGCTTATTTTATTATTTTAAAAGAAAAATGCCACAGAAAGACAAAAGTAGTAAAATTCTGGAAAGAGTGACTTATATGCTGTTGTTAATTCCAGCTACAGTAAACCTATTGAATCAATGAGAATTTAGTAGTTCAACAATGTAAGTTCTATTGATTCAATGGATTTGCTCTACTTAGAGCTAAAAATTGCACTAGGACTAACAACAACAACAAAATGTTTATTACGTTTGGTGAATTTAATTCCATCCATCTCTAGTCTATCTCTGTTTTAAAATTCTTAAAGGAAGGAAACAGAGTACAAAAAATTTAACCATAGCAAAAATGTTTAGCCAAGTAAAATAATATTATCTTTTCTTATATAACTGTGAGTATTTTGGGATCTACATGCATGAGGAATCCGAGAAATAACTGAGAGAATGAGACTGATAGGGAAGGAAGGAAAGATGGAAGGAGGAGAGAGGAGGAGGAAAAAGAATACGGACATTTTAGAGAATGTTCAGTAGTTAAGAACCTAAAAAAAGGAACCCTACTGAATTTGACTAAAATGCTGCTATCACACACTTCAAATAGTCAGTGCAGTCCCTGCCATTAATCAGAGGTAGGAAATCACCCCAGGCAGCAGAGGTTTGGTGAGAGTAAGAAAATGTTGGAGCAAAGAGTTGGTTATCACAGAGCCTGCCTTGCACTCCCCTCTAAACTAGCTGCTGCCTTAGGTGTGACAGAGGCCACAGTCCTATTGCTAATGTTCATAAAATTTTCAGCTGCCATCCCAGTACTTGGAGTAAAAGGAGCTGACATGTTGTTCTTTGTTTCAGGCAGCAAAATATTTTGGGCCAGCCCTGCCAACAGCTCTAGTGTACAGTAGGACACAGAGGAATATTGCATCATCTGTCTCCGCAATTTAGTATTCTGAAACCGAAGGTTTCATTAAGCTACCATAGTGGATAGTCTTTGAAATACATAGTGTTCATGCATCTGGGGAAAAAAAAAGCATGACATGATGGTGGCACCATCTTGTCCTTTGTTCTATTCAACTAAGAGTCTTTGGCTGCAGATCTCACCCTCCACAGGTTTGGAAACAACTGTAGTATCTGGGGGTGGTGTATTCTCATTTCCAACTTGAATTTGCGGTTTGTACTTGAAAAATGATGGCAGATGTACTTAACAGATCTGGAGTCCCTGTAAAATCATAGCAGCCACTGCAGTCTCTAAATGCCAAAATATACTTGTCTCAAAACAGCTCTTAAATATTATCAGAAATTGGGGTGTAGATGTATTTTGAGCCAGATAGCTTTTGTGTGCCACAAATCTGAGAGAAATTCCCCAGCAGTTAAGAACATTTTCCAAACGTTTGTGGTTTATAGTGTCTCATTCTGAGTAGAGAGGGAAAGTGTGGGTGGTGAACAGAAAGTAGCAAAAATGAAAGGTGTGTGTGTGTGTGTGCGCACATGTGTGTGTTTGCCCATGCATGGAAAGGGGGAGAATGTGCCTCTAGCTTAATGTCTGTTACTCTATAGAGAGGAAAAAGGTGGGTGTTGAACAAAAGAAAAAAAAGTAGCAAAAGCCAAGAAAGTGTAGAGGGAGAATTTGTCTGTGTGTGTAGGGAGAACAGATGGGCAATAGGGGTACTACAGCGCGCCCAGTCTGGAAAGTGCACACTATGGCCCTTTCCACACGCGGGCGGGGAAACGGGGAAAGCTACGCTAAAACGTGGGCTTACCTCGTTCCATTGCCGCGCAGAGCAGAGCATTTCGCTGCTCTACACACAGCAGCGTCCCGTGGTGTCCTCAGCGCCTGGCAGCGCCCAAAATTGCGGATTTTGACTGGCGGAGCCTCTCCACCAATTGGAGAAGCTCGCCAACCGGAAATCCTGCCCCCTGCCCGATCTGCAGGGACGCCCTTTTGCGCGTTCGTAAATTGCGCTGTGACGGGGCTGCACGGGGCTGGACACCCCGTGCCTTTGAAAAACCACATAAGATGTGGTTTTTCAAAGGCACACGGCGCCGCCACTTGCAGGAGCTAAGTGCATTGCTAAGTGGATTGGGGTGTGGAATTACTCAAGAGTAATCCACCCCAATTGGCGTAACAGTGTAGACGACCTCCTTGGAGGTTGATCTACACTGTTTTTTTAACTCCATGTGAAAAGGGCCTATATAAGTATTAAAATATAACTTATATAACCTGTACTTATTATTATGGTTGCCAGATCTCAGGGCTTGGCCCTGAATTTCCAATCTTCATGTGTCATCTTCAGACAAGAGATGAGAATGCAAATTCTCCAGTTTTGGTGGGCTCAGCTCCAGGCAAGAGGAGAGGGTTGTGTACAAATCTCCATCTCAGCTGGGAGAGCAGGGCTTGCTACACATTTGGAAGGTTCGACTGATTTATTACTCCAACTTGCAAAGACTTTTCAGGGGGTCTACCTGTTTCTCTAGTTAGCTTCCTCCTTCCCTCCCAGTTATTGTTGCGACAGGGCTTACTTTCCGCTCTACACTTTCTTACTAGAAACAATTAGCTAGATTAAATGTTCCTTATCCTATCTTCCTAAGTAAGCGGAAAGGAATAATCCATCTCATTTCCATTGTTTTGGGAACAGCTCCTTTAGCTAAGATTTCTGTTCTCTCTCTCTCTCCCGCCCCCTCTGTGTTCCAATGATAAATTGTAAACAACTGTGGTCGGTACTTAATGCATAACACTTAATGCCATCAGTGGGATGGTCCCTAGGTCTCAAGTTTTGGACTGGGAACTTCAAGGCATGGAGGGATCCTGAACTGGCAACCCTACTAAATTTCCAAGAAATAGGCCCCACTGAAATTATTAGGAAATCAGTATTTGAACAGACAGATAAAGGATTGTACTGATGCTGGTGATAATTAGAACATTGTCATGTTATTTCTGTAAAGTTTCAATACATAAGTCAAGTAAGGCAAATTTACCTTTGAGCTGAACTGGAAATGGCTAAGCAGTGGTTTCTGAGAGCATTTGAAAAGAAAAAAAGATTGACCTTTTTAAAAACAAGTATGTCAAGGTGGCTCATAATAACCATGTGTGCACAGGGGCTTTTCAGGAGACTTCTGTGTTTTTGCGGTGCTCTAATGGAATTGTAACAGGGACAGATAGAGTCAGTGTTTTGGCTAGGCAACTACACAATGCTTTCTTTTCCCTTTGGGTATATGCTGTATCATGTGACCATACTATGCTTCTTAATTGGCTTCCACTACACATGGAGAAAGAGGCCGTTTCTCCTGCATGCACTTAGCATCCCTTTTAGTGTTGCCCACCAAGCAAGTGACTGCTGCTGGTTGAGAAGAAGTGAATGTTTTTTTAAAGGTCACTAAACACAGAAAGCATAACTTTCCCTGCAGCATTTATGAGTATTTCTAACTCAGAAGTTCCCAGTCAAATTGACTGCTTGAGTTAAAGTTCAGGAGCAGGCTACTGTTCTGTAATTTGCATTCTGATGTTTAAAAGTTCACATCCATGTCAGCAGCCAGTGAATATAACACAACAGGGCAGCTGCCTTTCTGAGCAGCTGGTCAGAGGATGTTAAGTTACCTGAGTACCAAACTGGGCCATAAGCCTGTAACATCCTTGACCGCTTGGTGGCTGGTGCTTATATGTCATTGGGGCTGTAACTCTACTTTGGCTTTTAGTCCAAAATTTAAAGGAGCTATCCAAGGTGCTGAATTTGACCATCAACATAGATTCAGTGCTTTGTGGTGGTTGCATGCCTTTAAGGGTTTTTTTTCCAGCTGATGGTGACCCTAATGTGAACCTATCATGCAGTTTTCTTAGCAAGATTTAGTCAGGGGAGATTTGTCATTACCATCTTCTATGGCTGAGAGAATGTGATTTACCCAATGTCACCCAGTGGGTTTCCATGGTTGAGCAAGGATTTGAACTCTGGTCTCCTGAAGTCCTAGTTCAACACTCAGACCACTATATCACAGTGGCTCTCAGCAGTTTTGATAGCTCTTTTAAAATTCAGATTAAATCACAGTTTCATCAGTCCACTGATATGGAGGCCAGCAAGCCCTGTTTGTAATTGAAATGACATGGCAATGGTTGTTGGGCAGAAGGAACTCACTTCAAAAGACAAGTGTGTACCTGGAGATATCTTATTGATAAATAGCTCTCTCTTACATAAAATGTTACTATACTCTGCAATTAAAATAAGAATGCAAAAGTTGTTCTAGCCATTGTTCTGATATGCTTTGGATTGTATTATTACATATGAATACTGTTTTGCTTATATTATATGTAATTATCAATGTACATTATTCCATCTTAATCTATAATCTATTCTTTTCTGATTGTTTACCTGGTTTATGAACTGTGGTAAACTTGCCTAACAAGAAATGAAATAACCAACCATTTGATGGCTTTTCATGACATCCCAAATCTGCTGCCTGAAACAGCCAGCTCACCCTGCTTCCTTTTCCCAATGAGAACAGGGACGCTCTTATGTAGCTGCGTCACTCTCATTCTAGCACCATTGATCAATCGCTATACTTGTGGCTCCTTCCTCTGTTACTCCCAAGCCCTATTCACTCATTTCAGAAGTGTGTTGAATCAACACAACAAGAGCGGAGGGTAGAAGCCCTGCTCGCCCTGCGTCCACATTTGTCACTCTCGTCATGTGAGGGTCTGAATAGGATAGCTTCCACCAAGGGTGGAGAACAACTGGGAACCCTCAAAAATCATGTGGAGAACTTCCATATGTGTCAGGATCTATTGTGACCAGATTTACTGCTTTCCACTTAATGACAAAAACGGAACTGGAGGTGGAATGGGTGAGGTTCTCAAGCGCCATTCCTTACATATTGATTAAACATTCTTTCCAAACAAATGAACAGGATAAAAGCTCACTGCTGTATGCTGAGGAGACACCCTAGCTGATGCTTGGCATGCAGGAAGTTGCAGGGTCAGTGTTCAGTATCTCCAGGTAAGGCAGGGAAAATCCCCTTTTTTAGAATGTGAGGAACTACCGCCAGCCAGAACACCTGGCGTTCTGAAATAGCACATTGATTCATCTATGTGCCATAACAAAAAAGAATGCCCACGTGTCTGTTTATCACTGGTAGATACAACTCATTGAAATATTGTTGTCAGATAATGCAACATTTGACTAGGTTTAGTTGTGGTCCAGGTTGCATTTCTGAGTTTCAAGTCCAAACTCTAAACCAAGGACAGGATCACTAGAAGCAAAAATGGGGTGGGGTCAACGTCATTAATCAAGATACCATGATAGACACCTCAACATTAGGTAAGAATTGGTTGTCATTCAAGTTCCAGTGGCCAGGGTTATCTTGTAATTCCAAATTGGGGATTTCTTGGAAGGAAAAAACAGGGGAGGGCTTGCCATAACTCACCAGAAAATATTTTTTAAAGGACTAGAAAACAGGAAATGGATCATTGATGCACTGCTGCTAAATTTTCTGGGGCAAGAAGAAAAGGAGAGAAAACAGGAGGATCTTGAGGTAATGCTGACAAGAGTTGTGGGGTTAAAAAGGAAGTGAGAAGCAGAAGAGGGCTCTTTGAGGCACTGCTGCAAAGATTCTGCTGCTAAAATGGGGTCAGGAAAACAGGAAGCTCCACACATCTCTTTGGAGGTGTTACGTGCAGACCTGAGCAGCGCTGGGTGCAATTCATCTAGAAAACAGCAGGGGACTCTGTAAGGCATTGCTGCTAAGATTCCCAAGGCAGGAAAAATAGTGGGCAAAGGCACTGCTGCTAAGATTGCTGAGATTTTTTTCAAAAAGGCAAAATGGGAGGGTGACCTCTTGATACCAGTGGTTAGAAAAATGAGGAGAGGACAGGATGTCCTGAAGTTCTGGGCATACTTCTGCTAACAAGACAGGCAAGCAATAAAACAGTCATGCTAGATTAAAGTCCTTTCTAGACCAATATGTTGTTTATACAGTGGTCAATCATAAAATGACAGCTTTTTATGCATTTCCCCCCTCCATTCCAAAATGTGCTTCACAAGCTTCTGAAACAGGGACTGATGGTAAATTGATAATAACAATTGACTAATGCCATTCTCCCTCCCAGAATTAAAACGTAAACACATTTACTTATTGGTAAATCCCAATTAGTTTAACAGGATTTACTTCCTGGTAAGCATTTTTAGATTGGTAGCTTTAATATTTAATAGGTAAATTATGACATTAATTATTATAGAATAGCTGTGAGCCAACCAAATGTCATCTGCTGATGGCTCAGGAAGTATGTAGTCTCTACCTTGTAAATGAGTTAAACCACAAACCACACAGATTAAAAAATATTAGCCAGTTTTTTTTTTAATTTCCATTTCTCTTTCTACCTATCCCCTTTGTTTTTACCACCTAATGAAGAGTTCTGAAGAATGTACTGTGTAGATTTGTGGTTGACCCCATTACCTTTGAGTTTTCTTGTCATGGACCAACATGGCTACCCTTGTTTTTGTAAATATTTGATTTATTCGTTATTTATTTTACTACATCTTTCAACTAAAATAAAAGTGCTCATGATAGCTAGTAATACTGCTTAAAACAAATGAACCAATAAAACCGTTAAAATGATCACTAAAGTGAAACCAAAATTCCCACTAAAATCATCACACAAATCAATAAGCATCGCAATGGTTTAGAAGGTCCATTAGATGTGATATGCCTTTACATCCTTTCCAAAAGCAATGAGAGTAAGAACTGATTCCAGTGCTGCTTTCCTCAGTCTGGGAGCAATATAGGAGAAGATCTCTCTGGTTTGCCCGTCAAGCTGTCTTCACCAGTAAAGGGATATTCAAGAAGTCCTCTACTCTTAAAGTTTGTAACATCTGTTCAGGTTCATCTGAAGGGTTTCTTATGGTACATGTGTGTGTTTTTGAGAGTGATGGAGGATTAACACAGTTTTGCATTTTGTATCTACATGCATCTGTTACTTCGGCCCAGACCTACCCAGTGATAGCACTAGATATCACCTTTGGCCTTCCTCTGCCACCCCGCTCCACGTGTTTGCGAGGCACCCGGACAAGCACATAAACAGGTGTGGCCGGTAATTGTTGGACATTCCATTCTCCACCTAGGCAGGCAGAACAGAGCCACTCCGTTGCTTCAGGCACATCTCCTACAAACACCCTTTTGCTTAAGCGCAACACTAACAAAGGTGCCCGGCTCTGAGCCAATAGTCTTACAAAGCCGAACTAAGTACTGTGCATTTGCATACTGGCTACACTATTGTTGATTGAGCACTAAGCCGATCATCTTAAACTTGACCTTTTCCAAAGCTTTGTCCCGCTCCAAACTTGCATTGTTCTCACCGAGTAAGGCATGGCCTGCAGTCACAATTTACCCTATATAACCCCCCCCCGATTCCGAGACCACCTCGGATTGCTCCGGACTTCCATCTAGCCTTGCTGCCACTTTGTCTGGCAAGCTCCCCTCAGCGAACCACGCTGAGCTTTCTTTCCTGCACCCCGATGAACTCAATCTTCAACTTCTTCAGGACTATGAGAAAGGTGTTGTATCATCCATTTTCCCCGAAAATCCCTATTTCCAACTCTCTAGTTAACCGTGTGATTGTGGTGTCTTTACTGTTTGTTTGTCCTTCAATAAAACATCATTTTTGCTATTTTAAAACTGTCTACTGCTTGACTGACCTGACCCCGTAGACACTGGGTTGCAAGATCCCTGCTAAGTTACCCTGTCTCTCGCTAGCTTTAGTGAATGCTCCAGCTAATTCTTCCCAGAATTGTGTTTGTGTTTTGGTTATTTGGGTGCCCCTCCCGGGACCCCCAGAGAACAGGGTAACACATCTGTAATCATTCTTCTGGATCCATCTACCTCTGAGAGCAGTAGCACGTAAAAGAGACTGACTAAATGCTAAACACTCCTTTTGCATAACTGTAGAATGGTTTCAAAAACAATGTTTTGAAAAGGCAGAAGGAGAAATAGAGGTAGAATTTCCACAGTAACACATATTAGAAATGAGGACAGTTGTGCTTCTAAGTTGAAAAACAAAAGAAACACAACACCTTTTTAAGAAAAAAGCATATTGGATGGTACACGTCCTCCACTAACTTTCAAAACCATTTCTTTGAGCATAAGTATATAAATTGTGACCCACAAACCATATGTGGTTTCTGGTTTGCTGTTGTGTATCCCATGCCCCCAGAAAATGCCAGTTTCAGTCCTTTGAATTGCTGCTTCTGTGCTGGCTAATGGCAACACCAGATTACCAATGCTGTTTTGTGTGTGTGTATGTGTGTGTGTGTGCACACGCACGTGTGTGCATAGGGAGGTATTCCATCTGAAGGAGCCCACTGATTCTGAACTAGTGCAGGGTCACTGAAATGGAAGGAAGATTAAAATCCGTCTGCCGTCTCCGTTTGTGGCTGTGAAACCTCCTGGCCACTACTTAGGAATCCCAGACAGGGTCACATGTCCCTCAAACTAGAGCAATCAGAACTTGGAAAATTTTTCAGATAGTTAATCCCCAGTGGCCATGCTGGCTGGGAGCAGTCATCTAGAAAGAGGTTGTTCTCGCAAGCTCTAAGAGGAACCAGTTCTATATCACTGCCTTGTTCATTTATAAGTAGCTTTTTCAAAACCACTAGTCTGGCCAAGAAGCCAATTTCTGAAGAAAAAAAATCTAGCGTGTAACAGCATATGTCATTATTCCTTATGATGGAACAACTTGTCTCATGTTTTTGGGTGATGCTATTAAACGGAATACCATATCTCACCCTTTTCTGCAGTCCGCTCTTCTAGTTCAAAACCCTTGGCACAGTTTACATAGCACCAATTAATACAAGAAACACTGCTATCAGTAGTACATTGTAAACACTGGGACTTACCTTGCACACCTTGTGATCCTGCATTGCTCTGTTTGTCTTAAACACATTACTTTGAGAAGACAGTGTTAGCTGATTTGAACCAGTTCTGGAAACAGGAAATTACTGCAGAATTTCACTGTTTGAAAAAAAAATGAGGAGGAAACGACTTTACAGATACTGGTAGAGGGAGGAGGAAATCATTGGCTGTCTATTTTGGTCTGAAACCCTCATCTTACGCTCATGGAGAAGGTTGTTGTATGATTCAGTGAATTTACTAAGAAGTCGAGTGGGCTGGTGTTAAATAGAGGAGAAATGTACATGTTAGTCTTTCCAAGGTAGGAACTGTCTGGTTTAATAATTTAATGGTTTAATAATAGTAGATTTACCCTTAATAAATATCCATGACAGTCTGATAAATGCTGAGTTGCAGCCACTCATACTGACAGTCCTCACAAGCCATTCCCTCCACGAAGTCCAAAAAGGCACGAGGCTGTATTTAGCTTATCTTATCTCACCATATTGTATATGATCTAATCTAATCTCAACTTGCTCTTTCACAATACACATTTTAACTGCTATCATACAGAATCCCACATTTGTAGTTTGATGAGGCAGTACCATTCTCTGGCAGAGAATTCTGAATACCTCATGAGACTGCAAATCCCAGAGTATGTATGATGGAGTCATGGCAGTTACAGTGCTATAATTTTGCAGTGTGAAATAGAATCTCTCCCCCATGCACTAAAGAACAACAGTTCATAGCATAATACTCAATTTATTAGGATCAGCTGACAATCACAGAATACTGAGTTCATCTCATTCTCTATCTTTCTCTGTGTCAGGAATAGGAACCCAGCTTAGAATGGGAAGCCAGAATTCCTTTGCCTCCATCTATGCACTTGATGATGGTGAAGGACACCTCTCCCTCAGCATGGGGCTTTGGAAGGCATGGAAGACCAAGAGCCTTTCATAAGGCAGGTCTGGTCCATGAACCAGAAGTTCACCCTCCTCCAGGGACCCATTCACACCACACAATTATAGCACTATTATTCCACTTTGGCCTTTTCCGCATTTTATTTTTAAAACGGGGCAGCGCGTCCTCCAGCGAGGATGTTTGCACTTGGGGGTGAACTGGGTCCGGAGTACTTAATGTATGTCTGGACTTCAGCCCGCTCTGGAACAAGCAGAACTGGTGGTTCCCCATGCTATTGAAAGACCGATTGAAAGAGGACTTTCAATAGCCAGGCGCGCCCCAGTTCGTCACTGCGTTAATGTGTAGATCTGCAGGCTCGCGCCAGCGCGAGGCTGCAGATCTTCCGGGGGCGGGCTTCCGGCTGGCGAGCTTCTCTGGTTGGTGGAGAGCCTCCACCAACCGGGAGCCTCCATTTTTGTCCCTGGAGAGTGTGTAGCGCGGGTGCGCGCTGCTCTGGATCAGCGTGGATCATCGGGGAGCGTGTCAGTCTGGTGGGTAACAGACTGCCCCGTTTTCCCCCCAAAGTGCGGAAAAGCCCTTTAACTGCCATGGTTCCATCCTATGGATTTATGGGACTAGTAGTCTGGTGAAGCATTAAGTTGCTGAGAATTCTAAATGCTCCTCCCTAAACTGCCAATTCTAGGATTTCATAGGGCAGAATTATGACAGCTAAAGTGGAATAACAGTGCTATACTTCTGTAACGTGGATGGATCAGTGGAACTGGAGTGCCTCATGATCACTTTATTCACTTGCCAGATTCCGAAAAGTCCTGTAGTGATTCTGGCCAACAAATGACATATCTGTTATTCCTCAGGAGTGGGGGGAATACCCAAGTTGTGTATTCTGATATTCCCCTCTAACACCCCACTGAGAAACCTATATTGTCACCAATTAGACTTTGCTTGGTATGGCAACAGCCTCAAAACTTTCAGGAAATCTTTTTCTCCAGATAAGTTTTTGGAAGTCTAATAAAACGAACATATCCTCTTTGACCACAATCCAACACAGAACTAGGCATGTTTAATTCTACTGAAGTGAAAGGTTTTAGCTGCATCTAATTCCATGCTGGATGGTAGGCTTTCTCTTTGTGAGGAGATGTATTATTTTAAAAGTCTGAAAAGTCTGCACAGTTTGTGGTTTGGTGTGGGACTGTTTCAGTTCTGCTTCACAGAAACTTCCCTCAACCTTTGTGTCTCATAAGAAAGAAGAAGCTGCTCTTTGCTGCCTTTTCCATCATTTCCAGACCCAAAGTTTCATAATCAAAAAATAACATGCTAGACTTTAAAAATTCAGTGTGATTTGTCCCAGGCTGTCTAAGGACGTTTTACTGCCCGAGACACAGCAACAATGGACACCCTGAACTCCCGAAGTCAAGGAGGAGTAGCCAGGACCAATCAACTTATTCTGGCATTCGAGGCTAAACAAACAAACTGACATGTGCTTCTCTCCTTTCCTGGTTGTAAAAATTTAATCACAATGAGTTAAGTAACGAACAATGTGCCGCCCTTCCATGACACACCCCACATCAGCTGCCTGAGGTGTTTCCTTCCCTCAGTCTGATGGCATGCTTGACCCTGTGTTTATTAAAAAGGCATGTCAATGGCTAATTAGTCATGATAAATGGAACCTGCAACAAAAAGTTGCAGTGAGGAATGCCACTTGTTTAGGGCATTCTGTTTCACTCCCTCTTCCTCATAATTTTTCAGCTAGCATTCCTTGGCTCTTGGGCATGCCCGGACCTCACTGAATTGTTTGTAGGGGTTGATCTCTCCTGCTATTTTCCCGCGTTCTTTATTTTTTATTTTAAGATACATACATAGATACATACATACACACATACAAACAAAGCAAAAGCATAGAACAAAAACAGCAAATTACACCAATAAAGAAGTTAAGAAAAAGACAAAAGAAATATTAAACACTACATACTAAAAACTACAAACAATAAAAAACCTTTTTAAAAAGGTGGTTTCAAACTTTCCTAAGGCAGATTGTAGATAAATCTATACAAGAAGCTTCTCCAGTTACGAATACCAGTCAAAAGCTTCAACTGCTACTTATCAAAAAATCCTAATTATTGAATCCTACAATTTAGCATATTAAACTCTTTTTCTTACAAAAAGAAAATTAAAGGTTCCCAGTTCTTCTCAAAAACAACTACTGGTTTTTCTCTTATCAGTGATGACCATTCGTCCATTTCAACGAAGTTCATCAATTTTATCAGCTGGTCCTCTTTTACTGTATTCTTCTACTTCTGTGCATATAGTAATCATGCTGCGGTGGGTCATGTATTGTAATATCTTGCCATAAATTCTTCTCCAGTTGATCTTCTACCAATACCAACAAATACAGTTCTGGTTTCAATTGAACATTAACTTTCAATATTTTACACACCATAGAATGTATTTGATTCCAGAATATTTTGGCCTTCTCACATGTCCACATTTGGTAAAAAGATCGCACTTCCTGTTCACATTTCCAACATTTACGCCAAATCTCTTTGTGAATTTTGGCACATTTTTTGGTGTCAAATACCAATGATACATAATCTTATAGAGGTTCTCTTAGAAATCATATATAACATAAATTTAGTTCCTTCCAACCACATTTTCTCCCATTGTTCCACCTGTATGTTATGCCCAACTTTTGTGCCCACTTTATCATACAGTCTTTAATCAATTCTTGTTCTCTCTAGTTCTAACAAAAATTTTTACATCTTTACCAATCAAATGTTCTTCATCTGAGCACAACTGTTTTACAAAATTAGATTTAATCAATACAAAATCATACAGTTTTAAAATTCATTTTATATGTCTAAAACAATCTATCAGTAAGAGAACAATTGGAAACTATCATCTTCAGACTCTTATTTCTTCCACCAACTTGATTCTATAGCATTCTTGCTCAGTTTCCAGAAAATCTTGGTACGTGGCCCATTTTTCTTCTGCTGTCATCTCTTTCCTATAAAATGCTTCTTGAGATGACACTCACAGGGGACATAGCTTTAATTTACATTTATTCCATATTTTTAACAGTGCTTTTCTCACATAATGATTATTAAAGTCCACATTTACTTTAGATTTTTCATACTGCAAATGGCCATACCACACACACATCAATTCAAGCCCTTCTAATTCCAACACTTTTTCAGCATGATCCATCTTTTCAGCCACACCAGACAACATGCAGAAAAATACAGTTTGAAATCTGCCAATCCCACTCCTTGTTTTTCTTCCATGTCTTGTAAAGTTTTATACTTTGCTCTAGGTTTTCTGTATAAATTATTGTATACATTTTGATATGTCACTGTGCCATTGTTGAAATAAGACATCATTGATCAAAATGGGTATAGTCTGGAATAGATGTAACATTTTTGGTAAATTATTCATTTTAATCACAGAGATTCTGCCAAGTGATGATAATTTAAACCAACTTTGCAAATCCTTCTTGATATATGTTTTCTAAAGTTCTGTTTCTTTTGACACTTCTGCAAACTTTAATGTTTTCCTGAGCCTATTGATACCTTCCTTTTGTGTTTGCATTTTCCGTTTCGGCTACATTTGTTACGGCCCCAACACTCCCAGATTTGATACAATATAACTGGTGAAATATGGTTTAATTGGCACTAATATGGGAATTGGCTGCTATCAAACTAGCTTTGTTATGATTGGGTAGCCAGGCCAGTCAAGAGGGCAACAAAGGGTCAGTCATGTATGCAGAGGATTAGACCAACAACCCTGTCCTCGGTGCAGTGAGATCATAAGCATGAAGTCATTGGGAAATTCCAAACACAAAGGGTTGCTGTGAGCTTTGACAGTGATTGCTCATGAAGAAGGAAGATTCTCACCAAATCAGTGATTGTCTCAAGTACCTTGTTCCTTTCACCTGCATCTGTCCCATTATTCCCTATGCTGTCCTCAAACACAGAGCTGGCATGCAATCATCAACGCCTTTGTCACCTACATGTTAAAATCATCAACATATTTCCCTCACCCACTGCAACCATCAACCCATTCCAACACCTTTGTCAACTCGGCAAACTTCCATAGTTTGTCCAGGCAGAGAGCCATTTACACTCCTTGCTCCTAGGGCAGATTTTGAGTATAAGAATCCCTGACTTTGGGCATCCTGACAAAGCACATCAATTGCTTGCATTTACTCTGTCACTCTGATTTGTACTGTCCTTGGGTGCTGGCCTAATCCATATTGTGTTTCTTCTGCTGCTGTCAGGAATGGTAAATATTGCCCATTTCACCCTGAAATCTCCACTGCCCCTCCTTTCCTCCCTGACTTTTTAGTTAGCCTTGTGTGAAGGTGTGAGTGATTGTTGATCTTGAATGGTTGTTTGATTTTTCCACAATAAACACAATTTAGCTTATTTTTGCATCTCTGGCTGATTTCTTCCCTCAGTGACCTCGTAAACATTGGTTTAAAACAGTGGTTCTCAACCTGGGGGTTGGGACCCCTTTGGGGGTCGAATGGCCATTTCACAGGGGTCGCCACTCCTCAATCCTGCCCCCCCTTTTAAAAGAAGGTGGCCTCACAGCCAATGGGAGCAGTGCTTCTGAGACCCCTCCGCTGGGAAGAGGGGAGAGGAGACATGCTGGGTATTTCCCCGTCTTTCCCTGCCTGGTGGGAAAGCACTGGAGGAGGTGGAGCCGGAGGTGCGGAGAGCAGGAGGAGAGAGCTGGAGCCTGAATGTTAAGGCGGAGGTGAGCAGACCGAGAGGAGAGAGCTGGAGCCGGAGCGTTAAGGCGGAGGTGAGGAGAGGAGACCCCGCGCTGGTGGGAGGGGAGAGGAGGCGTGCAGCCGGGCGCAGCCAGGCGCTGCTTGGATGCTCGTGCCTGCATCCCCCCCACAGAGAGGGCTTCCCCTTCAGTGTTCCCTTTCCCCTTCATGCCGGCTTGCAGAGTCAGAGTTGCTTGCCGAGGCGAGTGAGCAGCCAGGCGCTGCTTGGACGCTCGCGCCCACACCACACACACAGACACACACGGAGGACTTCCCCTTCAGTGTTCCTTTCCCCTTCATGCTGGATTGCAGAGTCAGAGTTGCTTGCCGGGGCGAGTGAGCAGCCAGGCGCTGCTTGGACACTCGTGCCCGCACCACACACACACACACACACACACACACACACACAAGAGGGCTTCCCATTCAGGGTTTATGGCACTGCAGCGGGACATCTGGGAGGTAAGACCCCATCGCCTCACCCTCTTCGCCTCATGCTCATTCATGCCGGCGAACAGAGTTGCTTGCCGGGGTGAGTGAGCAGCTGGGCTCCGCCTGCTTCCCAAAGTGGTGGGGCTGCAGCAGTGGCGATCACCCGGTCACCCATTCATTCTGGGCATGCCGCTCTGTGGGAGTTGTCGGTGTGGCTGTCGCCTTTGGTCTGGCAGGCAAAGGGGGAAACTTTCCTGCGGCGGATCTGCCATCCGACGGGGAGATCGGTCCCTCCGAGAACGAGAACTCAGTCGGGAAAGGAGCAGCGGGCGTCAGCCAAGGGCTTCAGTTTGTGTAGCAAGAGCCCCCGAGGCTCCTTGGTTGGGTTTTTTTTTTGGTTTTTTGACCCAAAAGTGCTGCTCTGATCCGTCCTGTGGACTTCGGCCATTTCCACATTCCAGTGTTATAGCGCTATGATTACACTTTCACCATCCTATGGAATCCTGGGGTTTGCAGTTCAAACTGCAAACCCCAGGATTCCATAGGATGGTGAAAGTGGAATAATAGCGCTATAACAGTCTAGTGCAGAAATAGCCAGGATGACTCTCTCCTCTCGCTTTTGTTGTGCGTGGACCCTTGGCACCTGCCACACGCACGTGTTGTGTTCTTCGTCCTGACTGTCTTGCATTCCTCGCTTTTTGTATGTTCAGCGTCCGCACTCCCTTTAAGGGAGGGAGGGAGGGAGGGAAACAAAACGCGTCTGCTTACGCCGCTGCCATCTTTCCTCTCTCCCTGTCCTTTCCTCCCTGCGCCTCGTGTAAAATGTGGGCTGTTTCGGCATTGCCTTTGGGAGTGACTGGCTTTTTGAACTGTGGAAACCCAACATTCAGAACTAGAACTATTGCCTTAATTCTGGCATTGATGGACACTTTCTGTGCTTAAAAAAAGGGGGAGGGTTGCCAGTTTTTAGGCATTAGAAGTCTATCCAGAGCAGTGATTTAGGGCAGTGTTTCCAATCTATTTGATGTTGGAAATAACTAACTAGCTAAATAATAAATAAATAAATAAATAAATAAGAAAATGATTTTATGGTTAGGGGTCACCACAACATGAGGAACTGTATTAAGGGGTTGTGGCATTAGGAAGGTTGAGAACCACTGGTTTAAAAGGTCTTGCTTAAGAAATGGGATCCAGTTATACAACATTTTAGAAACAAATGGGGAGATTTGTTGATAGCAAGCTTTCTTGATTGAAGAAGGAGATATGCTTAAAATTCATTCTGACTATTCTAATTTATATAATATATGAATGTACTTACACAAATGTTAATATTATATTTTAAAACTATAAATGTGGTAAAGTAATATGTAAGATCACATTCAAGCTTATATTAGTAGAGTCCTCATGGGTTTAAAGAGAGAAAATAGATCCTCATGTAATATGCTATCATATTTTCGTAAAGACAATCTAGTCGGAAGCAAAGTCTAGCTGTAGAAGATAGGAATGAAGATATAGAGTATATAGGTAGATTTAGGTTTGCATGCCTACCTATTGTACTATTCATATACTGCATTAATCATGACTCTGTTGTTTTATTGAAATGCTTTTTATAATAATAAGGTCTTGCTAGTTACACATTATCACTGACTCTGACCTCTGTATACTAGAAACAGAGGGTGTAATTATGGTCATATGGAATTAATCTGTGTTTAGAGATAAAAAGTTATTAAATATTATTGCCCGATAAGCAAACAGCAAGAACAAGCCCTATTTGTATGCTTCTCAGAATCACCAGAACTTGGAAACATTACAGTGGCCTTGCTGGCAGAGGGAGACTGGGAGGTAAATTCTATAAAGCAAACTTTTTCAGTGTTCTTCATCTGACTGTTATCTTTTTGTGGAAGGGGCTGTTCCATGACCCATTGCATAGGGATCAATAGCTAGAGACTCCATGGCCAAATACATCTGTCAGAGAAATATCTTTTCTGCCTTCTTGGTGGTTGCCCCAGGCTTCCAATGACAGGTGAAAACTTTTGTTCCAACAAGTTTTTGGGAACTGGCATTTAATAGTGTTTATCGTTTTTACTATATTGTAAGCTATCTTGGATCCCATATTAGGAGAAATCTATACCTCTGTCTGTCTGTCTATCTATCTATCTATCTATCTATCTATCTATCTATCTATCTATGTGTGTATGTATTCTCTGTAAAGGACATTTGTCTTCTGGAAAAAGCAGCCTTCAGTTTCTCACGCTTCAAATTAATGTCTGCCTTCCTCAAATTGCTTACAGAAAATTATCTTCTGTAATTCTTATAAACATGTACATTGCTTCATTTCTCTTCACTGGGGTTGTGTAAGAATGGATGATTCATACTAATTCAAAGTGTGAACTGCCTTTATTGAAAAACATTCTGATGGGAGACAGAGATGTTGTCATGTGTGATGAAACAGTAAACAGTGCCCTCGTGCCAAGTTTAGGTGAATAATACCTATAAACTATTTCAGGCAGAGTGGGCTGCACAGAGGTTGCATAAAGAGCAAGAAATTTAACAACAAAAGGATTAGCAAGCAAAACCTATGAAGTAAACTGGGGCTGCTAGTAATGCAGAAATGAAAAGTAAAAACAACGTGCCTAAAATGATGTGTTCAGTGACACATCATATTGGTCCACCATGGAACCTCACAGGGCTGTCTCTCCTCCTTTTATATTTTTTTACACTGCTAGAGGGTATGGCAGAAAATTCCCCAAGCCACCTCTCCCAGCTACATTAGGCTCAGTAAGTGCCCTTTTTTTTCCCTAACCAGGAAGTAAGCCAAGATGGCAACTTCTTGTTTACTTCCAGGCCTATAACAACTCCATGAGAATGTGCCAGGTATTTTACTAAAAAATAATAATAATAATTGGAAACTTTAAAAAAAGCATTTGGGGCAACTAGGAGCCTTTGGGGGCCTTAATATAGTGTTGGGAACCTCATGTTGCTCACAGGGCACACTTTGTCCACTCCAACTTTGGAAATGGCTTCAGGATTAGGGTGGCCACTGACCTATAACCAAACTAGAACATATGTGTCTTCAAAAAAGAGGCCAAACAGGGCACCAACTTGCTTAAAATGCACATGCTAATTAATTATTTAAATTAAGTAACTGACTGAAATAATTTACATGTATATGCACAAAATTAGGAATGATTTTTATAGATTAAATAGAACTACAATACACCTCACCGGATTGGAAACTTGTGGGATTTCTAGCTCTAGGTGTCAAACTGCCCTGCCTTATGCACTGTGATTTGGTGGTATGGAACCTGCATACCTTCTAGCTGTCCTGATTTGGCAGAGATGGTCCTGATTAATTCTCTGTTGTCCCACTTTTTCAGCTGCTTTTAAAATGTCCTGGTTTCTTTCTCCTCCTTCCACTTTTCTCTTATACCCTCAGCTTATTTCAGTTGCTGCAAACCGAGTTCAAAATGCAAGAGTAGTTTGCACTCAACTCAGGAGGAGGGGGAAAAGACAAGGCGACAGAATCTTGCCCTTCCTCACAGACTCATCTGAACACCCCCCCCTTTTTAATCAGGCTTTTCTAAACTCAGTACAGGTACGTACATTCCAGGGCTTCTCAGCCTAAAATAGTAATTTTGCATGTTCTTTCTCCTTTAAAAACTTCTGCCCTCTTATTGTCTGACCACACCCATTTGATCACACTTTGGCATTGTTTGCCCATGCATGTCTCATTTTTCATCTATGGAATCATAGATGAAAGGCCACTGAGGCCAACCCCCTACCACATAGGAAAACACACTCAAAGCACTCCCAGCAAACGGCCATCCAGCCTCTGTTTAAAAATCTCCAAAGAAGGTGACTTTATCACACTCCAAGGCAGCATATTCCACTGTTGAAAGGCTCTTACCATCAGAAAGTTCTTTTCCAGTCGTTTGAATCCATTGCTCCGTGTCCTAGTCTCTGGAGCTACGGAAAACAAGCTTGCTCCATCTTCAACATGACATCCCTTCAAATATTTAAACATGGCCATCTTGTTATCTCTTAACCTTCTTTTCATCAGGCTAAACATACATAGCTCCCTAAACCACTCCTTATAGTGTGGTGGGGACAGTTTCGGGTCAGTCTAGATGACCTCTGGGTATGAGGGAAAAGCAGTTAATTTCCTCTGCAATTGAAGTCCCTCTGTGTTTGAAGGAAAGAAAAAGAAACTTTGTATAATGGAATGTTATCGGTATGGCTTGACGTGCTAGCCCTTGGCTGCGCTACAGAAGATTTGAAACATTTGTAGACACTGGTGGGAACTTATGTATAACAGATTTGTTTTCTTTCTTGAGCATGTGATGATTGCACTGGAAATGTATAAATCACTGTGAATATGAAGGGGCGAGCTCAGTCTTTTAGGAATGATCCCACTGAGACAAATAAACAATTTTCCTTAATCCGTGGGTCTCTATCTCTGTTCTTCAACAATAGGGCATGGCTACCAGTCCTTTTACCATTTTGGTTGCCCTCCTCTGGACATGTTTCACCTTTCAATATCCTTCTTGAATTGTGGTGTCCCAGAACTGGACACATTATTCCAGGTGAGGTCTAACCAGTGTTATTATTACTTCCTTTGATCTCAACACTATGCTCCTGTTGATGCAGCCCAGAATCGCATTGGCTTTTTAAGCTGCATTTTTAGCTACTGCATCACATCATTGACTCATGTTTAGTTTGTGGTTGACTAAGACTCCTAGATCACTTTCACACATGCTATTTCCAAGCCAGGTATCACCATCCCATATCTGTGCATTTCATTCTTTCTTCCTAAATGTAGTACCCTACATTTCTCCCTGTTAAAAGCATGTTCACTTGGAAACAAATCCCTCTTATTTCAGTGGGACTTATCTCTAAGTAAGTGTGTGAGGGGTGGCAGCTGTGTAACCTGGTCCTACAGAGATTTTAACCTAGAAGCATATGTCAGTTTACTCAACAGGGCTAGACCGAGGTTTAATGCAAAACTGATGCAAAATTTTATGCAAAATTGAGTATGATTAACATCACAGATTTCAATGTACTTAGCAATGCAAAGGTATGAAAGCAAGCAATTTTCACTGTGTTCAGCAAAGTTTACTCCTTGGTGGGGATGGAAAGGATATTCAGAAATATTCAAAAAATTGTTGACAAAGGTCAATTGCCTTTTGTTGCCTTTTAGAATAGATAATAACTAATGATGAATATTATTTTAAATTTACTAATAATTTTTACAAAATAGATTGTTTTGCTGAAGACTCATTGAGGACTTTGTAACACTGTTGAGCTAGAATAATTTGCTGTGTTGAATCATAAGACTTGGTCAAGAAGTGTATAAATATAATTAAGAGATGATTTAGAGAGTAAGTTTTAAAATAATATTTTTATTGGTAGATTTATTTTACTGAATCTCTGGGTATTTACTAGAGACTTATTATTTTAATATTATTAGGGATAGCTATTAGATTTTGTTATAATGTTTGTGTTTATTATATGAGATAGTTTTACTGTTAGAATATATTATAAGCAACAATAAATAGCTTAATGGTAGTGGTACTTTTAAAGGAATATTAAGTACAATTATTATAGTAGGAGCTGTTTGCAATAAGTGTTGGAATCACTTTTAAACAATGTGTTTGTTAATTTTTGTTAGTTTAGTGTAGTTTAGCAACGAATGGTTGTTGTATTGTCTTTTTTATTGTTTTCATTGTATGTAAGACTTCAGTATTGTATCTCTTTTTGTTTTCTCATTTTGTTTGTTTGTGTTTTGCTTTAATGTTTAATAAAATATTTTAAAAAATTGTTGAAAGATGTGTTTCTCAAGTTTCAGAAAACCCTGACAAGGAGAATCCTGGACTGAAGAGAATCTTAAGACTTATTCTATATAATATTAACCCTTTTTCTTTCTTTTTGTTTTGGACAGAAACCAGCAGTTCTGCACAGGAAATCCCATTTTTATGCAAATAAATAAATAAATAATGCACTGCAAGAAAATATTTGAAAATTGCACATTCATGGGAAAAGTCTTGAGATATACTGTTTTCAAAGAATTACTTGCAGTGGAAAGAAAAATGCTAACATTATTTGTTGCTTCCTTTGAGAACAATATTAGGAAAGAATAACATCCGTTGGCAAAGGTTGATATGATTAGCAGTGTAGAATCAGGTTGTGAGACCTTTGAAATGGATAAATAAAACAAGAAAACAAGAAAAAACACTTTCCATGTAGTTTTAAAAGAGATGATGTATTATTATTTCTGCAGCGTCATGCTGTTCTTATACAAAACCTTACATAACACCAGGAGTTATTAAAAACAGGAAGCAAATGGAGTATTTCATCACTTAAGCTCATTGCTGATCAACTGCAAGATACAAAGCACAAACAACTGAAAGTACAGGATTAGAAGCAATTCTCTATCAAGTCTGACAAGATCAATGTATGACTTCAGACAAGCACACTGACACATTTCCCTGGGTAAAAGTGGAAGCCCTGATTTGTACATTAAGTGACACCGTTCTTTTATCTAATTGTACCTAAGCCATGAAAATGACTAGTAGGCAAAAGAAGCAACCCTTCAGAGAAACCTTACCTTTCCATAACAAAAACTTCTATCTGAGTGAGGTATAAGGTACTGAAACCGAGCCTAAATAGGATTGCTAACTTTCTACATTTCCGCACTACAGTTTTAAAGTGCTGCTATTCCACTATCAACCTCTTATGGCATTCTGAGGTTTGTAGTTTAGGGAAGGGCACTTCCAATTCTCAGCGAAAGAGCTCTTTGGTCTCAGTAAACTACAAACCCCAGAATTCCACAGGGCATTGAAAGTGGAATAGCAGCAGTTTAACACTGTAGTGCA
The DNA here is from genome assembly GCA_948474755.1 of Ctenosaura bakeri. Classification (NCBI taxonomy): domain Eukaryota; kingdom Metazoa; phylum Chordata; class Lepidosauria; order Squamata; family Iguanidae; genus Ctenosaura; species Ctenosaura bakeri. The sequence goes on from CAOLHI010000679.1 coordinate 357,047, forward strand.
GAAATAGAAAGATAGAATACCGATACTTTCATGGAGTTTGAGGTCAGAGCCTAGGAGAGATCAAAGGGAATCTCATACACAAGGGGCAAGGCTCAACAGCAAAAATGCAGAGTTTGTACATCTAATGGTAGAATCTGTAGAAAAGATTAGAGCAGAAACAGGAAATGTCACTCCAGATGTTCTTGGATCGCAACTCACATACTCTTCATCACTGGTTACAATGTTTCGATCACAAATTACTGTCAATTCAATCCAAATTACTGTCAGAAGCACAATGCAGGAATGTGTCTGCAGAACACTGTTCCACAAATAAATCAAGCATTCAGGAGTCATGCTAGAAAACATGGGCCAGTTTTATAGGTGGGGACACTGAGACTGAGTCAAGTCTCCAGGACAAAGAATGAATCCATAGCAGAACATGTAAATGTGCAGAGCAGAGCACTGACTATTTCAGTGAGTAAGTCATATTAGGTCAGGTCAAATACACATAGCGACAGGGATACGAGCATGCAGACATGATGTGACCCACAGAAGACACTGCTGAATGGCAGTCGTGACGGACTCAAAGTAACAAAAGTAAAAAAAACAGCAAACCTGGCAGCACATTCCCCCTTTGCCTATTCTCATTCTGTAATGACATCCCATGGCAGCCACTGAATAACTGAAGTAGCCAAACAGGCTCTTCTTTGCCACCTGGGAGGCCCAGTACTTAAACAGTAACTGGGCATAATAGGCTGCCATTTCCGGTTTAATCCAATATGCATGGAGCACTGCTGTACAAACATATTATGTACATCTGTGCTCCCTCTGAATGAATAATATGCATGTGGGCATGCATGATAAATCTCTGTGTGTGCACTGTGCCTATGTGCATGACATGCATGTGTAAAATTATCTCTCAGTCAATAAAGGGATGTCATATAGAGGATGGAGCAAGCCTGTTTTCTGCTGCTCCAGAGACTAGGACATGGAGCAAAGGCTCTAAACTTCAGGAAAAGAGATTCCATCTAAACATTAAGAAGAACTTCTTGATGGTAAGACTAGTTTGACAGTGGAACACACTGCCTTGGAATGTGGTGGGGTCTACTTCTTTGAAGGTTTTTAAACAGAGGTTGGATGGTCATCATGGAATGTTTTGACTTGTGCATGGCAGGGGGTTAGACACAATGGACCTTGTGGTTTCTTCCAACTCTATGATCCTATGATCCTATGAATAAATATGAATTTTGATAGCATAACCATCTGCTGGAGGGAGAGAAGAACTTGATCCCCTCCCACACTGCCATCCCCTTTTCCTTTTGTGTCATGTCTTAATCAGATTGTAAGCCTGAGGGCAGGAACTGCTTTGTTATTCTTTTATTTATAAGGTGCCATGTATAGTGATGGTGCCATGTAAGTATGTGATGATTAAACCTTTTCCTTGCCCAGGAATGCAGCAGGGGCAGCTTGTTATAGTCATCATTATTGTGTGCTGTCAAACCCTTTCTGACTTATGGCAACCCTAAAGTGAACCTATTGTGGGGTTTTCTTAGCACGATTAATTCAGAGGGGAGTTTCCATTGTCTTCTTCTAAAACCAAGAGTTTGGGACTTGACAAACAGTCACCCAGTGGGTTTCCATTGCTCAGCAGGGATTTGAATCCTGGTCTCCCAGACTCCTAGTTCAACTCTAAAACCACCACACTATGGTAATTCTACAGGGGCAGCTAGATACCCTTAAATATGCTAGGTTGGTTTTGCTCTGGTGGAAAGTCCGATTAAGAAAAAAATCTCTTCCGACTCCCTAGAAGGAAGAATAATGTGAAATCTCTTTTCTAGATGGTTATTGTAGTGGTTGTTGTTGTTGTTATTGTGCCTTCAAGTCATTTCTGACTTGAGCAACCCTATCTGAGAGTTTTCTTGGCAAGATTTGTTCAGAGGAGGTTTGCCTTTGCCTTCCTCTGAGGCTCAGAGAATGTAACTTGCCCAAGGACAACTTGCCCCAGTGGGTTTCCATGGCCAAGAAGGGATTTAAATCCCTCGTCTCCAGAGTCACAGTCCCACACAATCCAACACTCAAACCACTATATCACACTGACTTTCCAATTTCAAGATTACTGTAGTTTTATCTGTAGATCCAAATATTCTGTTTTTGACCCATTATGGCCTTGGACTGGGCTATCTGAAGGATTGTATCTTCTCATGTGAACCACATTCTAAGAGGTGCTTCTCTTTCCCCACCATCCTCCCCATAGGTACATATAGTGGTAACACAAGAGAAGATCTTCTCTGTCACTATTTTCTGATTGTGGAAATCCCTTCCTACAGAGCCTAGGCTAGCTCTCTGCTTGCTATGTTTTTGTTGACTGTTGAAAACGTTATTTTTTTCTACAGATCTTGTGGAACTAATTGTTTTACACAAAAAAGGGCTTTTCTTTGTGCATTGTACTATTAGCTTTTGCTCTTAAATCAGTATTCTAAATTATTTTAATTCTGTCAACAGTTTAATGATATTTTAAGCACAACTTTTTAATGTTTTTACATGGGTTTTTAAAAGTGTTTCTTTTTATCTTGTTAGCCATCTTAGGTCCCAGCTTTTGGAGAAAAAAGGGCTATATATAAAGTAACAGAGTAGAACAGAATAGACTCATCATTGTATTAACATACAGATGTTTTAGGGATCGTCTGAACTAGCCATGATACTTTAGTAATTTAATAAGAGGTGGAATTTCCTGCTGTTGATCACTGTTGTCATCACTCTGGAAGCACAGATCAATATAATTGCTATATGGGACACAAGGCACACTGCTAAGAGAAATGTACAAAACTCCCACATCAGCAAGTGTTGTTAGATTTTTTCACTCTGTGACATATCGACACCGTTGTTCAAAATATCACTTTTCACGTGATACTCAGCTGTTGACTGATGTGAACATTACAAGAGCTTTTATAGCTATTGCATGACTCATGTCTGTGTGCAATTCCAAATATTTACAGTACATATTTTGCAGCTGAATGAGACTTAGCTGACGGTGACATCTATAATTTAAAACCAGACGCAGTGGGTAGAAGAATTGTCTAATGTTTCTTTCCCTCAAATTACCCCATCACATCACTACCAAACATTTCCCACATTAAAATAGAAAATGTCTCCATACTTGTACTGCCTGTTGTTACCCTGTTCTCTGGGGGTCCCGGGAGGGGCGCCCAAATAACCAAAACACACTAACGCAAAGGTGGGGAAATTAGCTGGAACCCTCACTAAAGCTAGCGAGAGGCAGGATAACTTAGCAGGGATCTTGTAACCCAATGTCTACGGGGTCAGGTGAGTCAAGCGGTCAGACAGTTTTAAAATAACAAAGATGATGTTTTTATTAAAAGACAAACAAACAGTAAAGACACCACAATCACACAGCTATTGGAAGAAATAAAAATAAGGATTTTCGGGGGAAATGGGTGAGACTACACCTTTTCTTGTAGTCCTGAAGAAGCTGAAGATGGTAGGGAAGAAACTCAGCATGGAGGCTGAGGGGAGCTCGCCAGACAAAGCAGTAGCAAGGCGGGATGGGAGTCTGGAGCGATCCGGGCTTAAGCGGGCTTGGTTACTGGAACTGAGGGGACGGCTCGCCAGACACAGCAGCAACAAGGCTGGATAGTATTCAGGAGCGATCCAAGGTGCTCTTGGAATCAAGGAGTTTATATACAGTGAATTGTGACTGCAGGCCATGCCATACTCGGTGAGAACAATCCGAGTTTGGAGCGGGACAAAGCTTTGGAAAAGGTCAAGTTTAACATGATTGGCTTAGTGCAGAATCAACAATAGTGTAGCCAGTATGCAAATACAAGGTGCTTAGCTTGGCTTTGTAAGACTATCGGCTCAGAGCCAGGCGCTTTTGTTAGTGTCGCACTTAAGCAAGAAGGTGTTTGCAGGAAATTCCCTGAAGCAACGGAGTGGCTCTGTTCTGCCTGCCTAGGTGGAGAATGGAATGTCCAACAATTACCGGCCGCACCTGTGTATGTGCTTCTCTGGAGGCCTCACAAACACATGGAGCTGGGTGGCAGAGTAAGGCTGAATGATTTTGATATCAAAACAGATATCAAATGCTATCACCAGGTAGGCCTGGGCCAAAGTAACACTGTGTTCTCACACCAGGGATGAGAGCTATCTTCTTCTGTTACTAATTGTTGGAAGCTGTCTTCCATATGCTGTGAGTTTATACCACCAGGATGCAAACTGTGCAGCCTGCAGGGTTTATGTGACCTATAGGGATGGTCTAGCATTGTCCTTAGGGTTAGCACAGGCTCCCACCTGCCTATTGTATCTTGAATTTCTTTCAGCCAGAAAAAATGATTTTTGATAAAAAAAATAATAGAACAGCTGTGGGTACATGAAAGTGCTGTTATTGTATGTTAGGTTGTATAGTATAGTATGTTGTATAGTATGTTGTATTGTATGCTGTACTGTATGCTGTGTATCATGCATTGGTTAATGGTTTTGTATGCTTTTTCCCATTTAACTGCTTCTTAAGAGATATATGAATTTGTAAAGATTTATTTTTATAATATTTTTTTAAAAAGTAAAAAAATAAAAATAAAAATAAAATGCTATTAGGAACATACAAAACAGAAAAAATCCCACCACAAATGAGCCTCAAAAATGATGCTGTGTTACTTTCAGGTGGCCAAAATGGTGGCTGTGATGTCATGTGTGGCCCTTTAGGAGAGCCAAAAATGCCTTTGTGTCACTTTTTAGGCATCAGAACATGCCCATACTTGAGAAACAGCAGGAACAGCATACTAAACCTTTATGTTCATACTCATAGCAGGTTATATGTCCCAGTGGTACCAGGTCCAGAGGGGGGAGGAGGGGAGATATAAGGTGGCCATCATCCCCTATAAAAGATAGTCTTCTATTGGAAGGGCTCTAGTACCTGAGTGCTGTTTGAAAGCATCCTCTAGTTGAAGAGCTGTCTGGTCTAGGAACCCTAAGGAGAGAAAGACCTTAAAGTTGCATATCCACGGTTTGCACCTAGAACCAGATCACAGTCTTCCCCACCACAGTGAAATGTATTTCTCTTCCATTTGTTATTATATCTAAATATGTCCATAAGTTAGCATATGCTAATTTTGTGCAATTCCATCTCCTTTTTCCTGCTACATTTCCTCTGTTTGTGCTGTAGCCATCCTAGCTAGACACCCTTAATAAACTCTTCCCTGACTATGTCCACTTCCTTCTAACTTCCATTGCTTACTCACTTGTTCCTTCTTTGGGGTCTGAGTCCAGGAAACCACCTAATTGAAGGAAAGGTATGCAGAAGCTATTGGTCCATTTCTTTGCTCCTAACACTCTTCACATACTTAGAGACAACAAGGCTGATAAAGGAATACAGAGGAGCAGCAGTAAAGCCAAGGGACTGCTCCTGCACCCAGGATACAGGATTCAGCAGGTGCCACGTGCAGCCATGCTTAGCTGTTAGGATCATCCCTGCACACATATCCTCAGCAAAGTTTCTCTGTGGACACTGGGGATCAATAGACAGATGTGGCATAGTAGTTTTGAGTATTGGACTGGGACTGTGGGATACTAGGATTCAAATCCCTGCTTGGTCATGAAACAAACTGGGTGACCTTGAACAAGTCATACTCTTTTGGTTTTAGAAGACAATGAAAACTCCCCTCTGAATCAATCTTCCCAAGAAATCCCCATGATAGGGTTCACTTTAGGATTGCTATAAGTCAGAAATGACTTGACAGCACACAATAAGGACGACAACAACAAGCTGTCCTGCTGCATAGCTGGGAAAGGAAAGGATTTAATCATCAGCCTTTCAGCCTTAGAGGAAGACAATGGAAAACACCCTCTGAACAAATCTAGCCAAGAAAACCCTGTGAGAGGTTCTCCTTAGGGTCACCATAAGTTGGAAACAATTTGAAGGTGCAGTTTTTGTCCTTGCAGGAATACTTTTTGTCCTTGTGTGCACATTTATATGAATGAGCAAATCACCAACGTGGTGTATAGTGATTTATATGTTACTGTTTTGGACTACAGTTTCCAAATTCCTCAGTACTCATGCTAGCTGGGAAACCCTAGTTCAAAAAAGTAACTTTTCCAAACTCTGATTTGGACTTCAGAACAGTGCATCTTAACCAATCTGACGTGTGGGAGTGCCATTTTTCCCCCAGTGTCTCAGGAAATGGTACCATAATTGTGTCCATTGGCTACAATTGTTCCTTTCTTTCCTGGAAACTTGGCAGGGACTTGCAGCTTATAGTCTGCTGTTCCGGACTATAATTTAAAAAAAATTTTTTTTATTACAATTTCAAAAAAGATATAAAATTGAGACATTTCTTCTAAATGCCCCTCCCAACTCCCATAACAAATTTTCTTCTCCAGTTTTGCCCAGCTGAATCAAACAAAAAATACAATATAGTACAATACAGTACAAGGAGTCGAGTCCACTATGCTACGTAGAATCTTAGTCATAATGATAGCAAATTGTCATTTCGGACTACAAATTTTAAAGTTAGTAGAAGACTGACATGATCTGAATTCAGTTTTGTGAGCCCTGAATCTCTGTGCACACACTTGGACCAGTCACTTTCTTTGAGCCTAATCTACCTGACAAAAATGTTGTGATGGAAGGAAAAGAATAGTATTTTCTACAGAGGGAAAGGGGGTGGGCCCTATATTTCCTCTCTCATACCAATTTCCTTCCTTGGGTGTGGGAGACATTGGATGAGGGGCTGTTGTGCTGAGAAATTGAGCTGTGAGCCATGTTAAGTGGCCAGACAGCAGCTGATGGAGGAAGAGGACCAGAGGCAGTTTTTAAAAGGCTGAGCTGCCTGGTTAGAGCTGCCAAGAGGGAAGGTTCCCCTAGAATAGAAATGCTGAAGGTGTTTGTATGTGAGTGGCGGTGGGGATAGGGTTTGGAGAAACTCACAAATAATCAAATCTGTGAAAGTTAAACACACAAATGTGGAGGGCCAACTGTATATACAAGGGACAGATAAATATGCTTTTGGAGATACAATGGTCACTTACACAGCTCCACACAATGGTCACTTACACTACTCCCACCCCCAAAGGAGGAAAAAAGGACACTATTTTGCATAGAATTACACATGACAGTTTAAACATACAAATGCAAAGTCAGCTATGAGTTTTCTCATGCAAGCAGCATTACAAAATATCTCATGTGAATGGAGAAGACTGTCAGGCAATTTAAGCTAATGGGCAACTTTAAGGTCCGTGATCTTATGGTCTTTTTCCTCTTTAATTTAAACTAGAATTGGACAATCTTTTATGCAGAGAACACCTTCTAAAAGAGACCAAAAAAGAGAATGCCCTTCTACAAAAAAGGATAAGTGGACAATTTATCTACAGGTTGGGGGAGAGAGCTGCAGGGTTGTGGTGGCGGTGGAGCAAAATGAGGCCACTACCTGCCAAAAAAAGAATTTTCCCCGCCCAAATGAAAATTTCCTCCTCTCCTCACATTTCTCGTATTGCAGAAATTTAAAACTACAGATGTGCATTTACAAACACAGTTTAGGCATATAAAGAAAAGGGGAAGGCAAAGTTAGTAAGGGGATGTGAAAAAGTTTACAGCTCATGTACTTCCCACGGTTATATAGCAAAGAGAGACCATTTCCGCACTAGACTGTTACAGCACTATTATTCCACTTTCAACATCCTATGGAATCCAGGGGTTTGCATTTAGGGAGGGGCCTTTAAGGATTCCATAGGATGTTGAAAGTGGAATAATTGCACTATAGCAGCCTAGTGCAGAAATGGCCAGAATTTCCACAAGTCCTGTTTCTACTTCTCATCCAACCAGGAAACAAGCAACGCTGGCAGAAATTCCTGCTTCAACACAACCATTTCTCGCGTTCACTCTGACAACCTTTGTTCTAAGTGGGAACGATTTTAGGCCATTTCCGCACTAGCCTGTTATAGCGCGATGATTCCACTTTCAACATCCTCTGGCATCCTGGGCTTTGCAGTTTCGGGAGGTGAAACTGCAAACCCCAGGATGCCAGAGGATGTTGAAAGTGGAATCATCCCGCTATAACAGGCTACTGCGGAAACGGCCGCCCACTCCGCAGTGCTAGAAATACGGAGAGTAAAAGAAAATTTCACGGAACGGAGGAAAAAAATTCTTTATTGGAGGGGCAAAGTCCTCGTTTTGCTACCCCCACCCGGTAGCTGCGGCCCTGGGAAGCACCGACTCTTCAAACAGGGCAGAAGAGAACATCAATAAACGCCTCCCAAGCGGGGGTGTGGTACAAAACATAAGAAGACGCGTTTGAGAATTCTCCTCAGGAACTGACCGAGAGCGGTTGGCGCGTAACTCCACGTGACAAGAGTGGGGGAGGGGCGGAGCTAAACAAACTCCCCCCATTCCCTACCAGAGAGGCTCCGCTATCGCTCCCGCCTTTTGTTTTGCAGAGCCAATGCCTCGCCTGGTCGGGTGACCCGAAGGCCACGTGATCCTGACTAGCTTAAAGAATGGTGTGGCCGTTGCCGCCGCTTCTCGCCGACTTCGCGCGAGGGATTGGAATGAAGGCCGAGGCGGCGCCCGCTCTCGCCTCAGCCGCCGCCGCCGCCGCTTCTTTTTCTTCTCCTCCTCCTCCTTCGTGGTAACGCCGGAGCTCAGCCCGTCCGTCTCCTGCGTTCGCTCATTCTCGCCTCGGCGCCGTTCGTCAAAAGGCAGCCCCCTCCCGGGAGATGTGGCTGTGGGGCTTGGTCGTGGTGGGCTGGGGCGCGGTTTCGGGAGCCGGCGCTGGGGGCAGCTCGAACGGCAGTTACTGGCTGGACGACACGGTCGGCCCGGCCCGGGAGTTCGACGGCATCGGGGCTGTCAGCGGCGGAGGGGTAGGTGAACCGGGGTGGCTGCGGGGAGAAGGTGGTGGTGGTGGGGAGGATGCGGTCTGCCTCCGAAGCCCGTATTTTGCAGGCTGACCGCCCCACTGCAAGGTTGCGGAGGGAGGCTCCCTCCCGGCCCCTCGCTTTGAGATGGCGGGGCTTCGTTGCCTGCCCAGCTCTACCCGAGAGGCCTGATTTATCATAGCGCTATAACGGTCTAGTGCGGAAATGGCCAGGGTCTTACTAGCCTCATTCGCAGTTTCTTAGTCTCACGAGGCTTTGGTTATTCACGGATTATTTGCTGTCAGCCTGCTGCTGCCCTGTGCCATTTTTAATAGGGACCGCAAGCCTCATGAGACTAAGAAACTGCGAATGAGGCTAGTAAGTCCCTGGCCATTTCCGCACCAGGCTGTTATAGCGCTATGATTGCACTTGCAATCATAGCGGCCGGCCCCTCCCGAAACTGCAAACCCCAGGATTCCGTAGGATGTTGCAAGTGCAGTCATAGCGCTATAACAGCCTAGTGCGGAAATGGCCCCTGTTAAAAATGGTGGGCAGCAGAGGAGGTGACAGTGAGCCCCACTACCCACCCACCTCTACTTTATGAGGGAACCCTGATGCCTCAAAGGGATCCAAAGTGGGGTGAAGATGGTGATCATACTTTTTGTGTGTGTTAAATATGGTTTGGGAGGACTTACGAGTTATTCACGGTTTTTCCTCTTTCAGGGGGTCCTGTGTCACTAAGCCTAGCGAATGTGGAGGGATGACTGTATTTAGTCGGTTTCCTTTTCTGTTTATTCTTCTGCTGAGATCAAGGTGATGGTGTACATGGTTCTCTCCTTTCATTTTGTCCTTACAGCAACCTTGTGAGCTCGGTTAGGGTCAAAGGCAGTGACTAACCCATGCTTGCCCAGTGCAGAGTAGAGATCTGAGTCAACCCAGTCTGACACTGTGATGTACCTGAGAGGGATAGCCGTGAGTGGTGTGTAGGCATTACATAGCCTTTTCTGTGTGCAAGATGTATTGTTGTTAACTGTCATCAGTTGCTGCAACCCTGTGGATGAGAGACATCCAAGCCAATCTGTCAACTCAGGTCTTGCAGATTTAGGACTGTGGTTTCCTTGACTGAGTCTATGCATCTGTATTATGGCCTTTCTCTTTTCCTACTGCCTCCCACCTTACAAAGTATTATTGAGTCATGTCTGCTCACAATATGGCCCAAATATGATGACCTCAATTTAGTCAACCTTTGCTTCTGAGGAGAGTTCAGGCTTGATTTTGCTGTAGGACCCCATTCGTTTGTCTTCTTAGCAGTCCAGCATATCCATTGAACTCTCCTCCAGCGCCACATTTCAAAGGAGTTGATTTTCTTCCTGTCAGCTATCTTCAGTGTCCAGCTTTCAGAACCATGCATAGAAATTGGAGATTTGATGACATGGAATATACATGTATACACACAGTAAAATGTTCAGGTTTTGTTAATAGTGACAAGTGCTAGCCGTTGAAACTTGTATTCTTTGCATTTCCTTTAGGCTGCTTGTGGTGGCGGATGTTGAGTTCCCTAAAGAAGCAGAGTTTTATAGCATTTAAAAGCTACTGTAGCATAGTGGTTAAAGCATTGTTTTGGGACTTGAAAGGTCCAGTTTCTAGCCATCAAAATCACTTGAAGCAGCCGCTCTCTTTTTGCCTGAATTACCTCACAGGGTTGTTGTGAGAATAAAATGCAGAGGAAGAGACCCAAGTACACTGCCTTGACTTCACTGGAGAAGAGGTGGGCTATTAAGTAGATTAGAAAAAGTTCTTATTTACATAAGTAAGTGAGAAAGTTATGGCAGAAAATTTTTGTGAAGTAGAGAGTACCTCACCAGAAGCAAGCAAGTGGGACTAATGACATTCCCATGCAGTCTTCCTTCTCTGCATTGACCAGATATAGCCCTGCCTGGCTTCTGTTGCATCATGTGCTTACTTAGACTATGCCTTTTTATTACATATGCTGTGGTAGAAAGAAAAAGATCCATCTTTTTTTTTTGTACGTTGTACATGAATCGTCCCAGTCAGAGGAGGGAGGGTTTCCTCTAAAACGTTGTGTGCTGAATTTCTTTTTGTTTTGCAACTGGTGAAGGCAGAGGAACTTACCGGTAGTGAAAATTTGAGTAGTAGGGGGAGGAGAGGAGCAACACTTGGAAAAGTTATATTATTAGACTGTACCTCCTAGAATCCTCTCACCCAAAAGTAGGATCAGAGGATACTGGTCAGTGGTAAAATTGACATGAGTATTTATTGAAAGTTGTAGTGTGGGACCATTCAGAACCATGCTGGAATTTTGTTGCAATTTTAGAGGTGGGAGCTGAGTAGCATGTGGAGAAAGCTCAGCAAGATTTGTTTAGAGGGGGTGCGACTTCATTTGAGGCTGACAGAGTTTGATTTGCTCAAGTTCAGCCCCAGTGGGTTTCCATGGACGAGCAGGGATTCGAACCCTGGGGTCCCAGTGTTTTAGTCCAATGTTCAAAAAGTACACCCTGCTGGCTTGTGTTGTGTAAAATGTCATATATGTGTTGGTGAGCAGGGATGAGAAAATATCACTGAAAGGGGAAAACATTAAGTCCTTTGGGTCAGGGAGCAAGAATGTTGTGGGGAAAACAAGGATCAGCTAAGGAAAGTTTATTGGAGCCTTGGGAAGTTGGAAGTAAATGTAAATGGACTTAATCTGCTTAATTTTTTACACTAATTTGAAAGCATTTATTTACAGTATAAATATGGGTGATGATCTTTCTAAATGTCTGTTTCTCCCTGCTGCAGGCTACCTCCCGACTTCTGGTGAATTATCCAGAACCTTACCGCTCTCAGATTTTAGATTATCTTTTTAAGGTAATAATTACTGATTTACTTTAATTTTGCTCTTCCTATCAGTTTTAATCTACAGAAATGCCACAGAATTAGCATCCTGTTTGTTGTAAATGTTCGATCAGATATTTCTTTTACACTCTTATGCTTTGTTTTCTCTATGTGGTAGTTTACCTGGGACAATGTGTAGTGCTGGACACACAAAAGTGGAATCCATAAGTGGAGAGGGAAACCTCCTTCCTACGTTGCTGTGTCACAGACCCCCCCACATCCTTTGTAGAGCTAGAAATCTTCAGGAGCATTTTTTTTTTTAAAGAAGAGAAGGCTTAATGGGGGGAGGGCCTGAAAGCACTATAGGTAATTAATGTTTAGTTTATGTGACTAGAAATTGAGATCTCCTAATTCAGATAATTAGATTTTTTTTTTTTTTGGCTTTTCTATTACTGGCTTGTTTATAGATATTGGAAAATGTCTTAAGTAGTCTCGTGAAATATTTTAGTGTGATTGAATACCGTAATATGTATTACTATATATACTTGTAAGCATTACAAAACTGGACCTTAAGTTGAGTCTTGAAGTAAGTCAGTCTAGATATGATGTTTGTCATGCATTTCACTCTTGATGAGCTGTATTTTTTTTTAGAAAAACAGCTGGTATAATGGAGAGACCCAGGTAAGGGTTATGGCATGAGAGAAGGAGGACTTTCAATTGTTGCTCCTGTTATATACCCAAATAGAATTGCCTTCTTGCATCTCATGCTAGCCACTTGTCATGGGAGGAAGGGAGATGTAGAGGGGGTCCAATTCCATTTGGAACTACATTGGAAACAAATTTTTAGAGAGGTCAGACTATTGAATCAATGGAAGTTACAAAAAAGTTGATTTACCAGGTGCCTGTGGATAAGTGGCTGACCTCTAGTTGGGACTAACTATTAGAATTAGGTCAGACTATTTAAAGTTCTGTCCTCGGTTCCAATCCAGCTTACCTCATTGTATCAACTGTCTATTAAAAGCAATAAACAATCAGCTGTGCAAAAACAAGGTCTGTGACAAGCATTTCCTGCAGATTACCATGTATACTCAGACTATAGATCAGAAAAATTTAATAAAAAAATAAAGCTCTAAGGAGCTGGTGCTGCTTCAGGATGGGGCTTGAGGGAGAAGATCGTTGCAAACTCCTCACAGCTTAAGAAGATCTAGGGCTCTAAGACCTTTTCACTTCTCTTCCAAGCTGGGTGGCCAGCTTCTGCATGCCTCAGACCAGGAGAAGTTTGTGACAATCTGCTCCCTTGACACCCCCTGCGCAAGCAGCATGGGTTCCCAGAGGTCTGGATGGTTTTTCTGGAGCCACTGGGGAACCCATGCTACTTGGTGGGGGTTAACTTATCCACAGGTCATAGCAAATGCCCTATTTTAGGGCCCAAAACCTGTCCTTGACTTATCCCTGTGATCAACTTATAGTTAAGTATATATGGTAGCACCCAAGAAACAACTTCCATTTCTTCTTGAAGAAGGGTGATGGGAGGCTCCTGTGCTTCAGATTAGAGTCAGAAACATGTTTAAAATTCATGAGTTCATTTGTGTTCCTCTTTCATTCTTACCCCCTATGAATTTGTAGTGTGATTCTTGCCATATGAGCAGTGAGTGAAACTCTGAAAGAAGGCTGTCAGTGGCAAGAAAAGCCTGTATTTTTTGTTTGTTTTATCACTGACCCAAGGAAGACTTTGGCTGTTGAAAGAAAGGGACAGCAAGCCATATGTTGCTGATAATAAAGTGTTGGGATTTTGTGACTGCAGGATCTAGTCCATATTCATAGCATTGTTTTAAAATGGCAGTCCTCTTTTTTGGTAGAAGGCTCACAGAAGAGAAACAGAGTACTACTTGACAGTTGAATACTGTTCAAACAGTGCTTTGTGGTCCATGTTCAAGCAGCAAAGCGTGTGGAAAAGAGAGGTGTTTTTGCCAGTTGCTCCATTTTAATGGAATTTTCTTTCTCTCTTGATCACAGGCTTTTATGAGATTTCCCTTTGGGATAATGGGTAGTCAGAGTTAATTGAGGAGAGGAAGAATATTTATTAAATATTATAGCCTGAATCCTATTCCAGTTGGAGGAGGCTCATTGAATCTATTGTTGTAAGTTGATACAATGGGTCTGTTGTAGTTGGAACTAACACTAGATTTCAGGCTTATGATTTTGTTGTGTTTCTTTAATCCAGCGGTTCTCAACCTGTGGGTCGCGACCCCTTTGGGGGTCGAAGGGGTCGCCTAAGACCATCGGAAAACACATATTTCCGATGGTCTTAGGAACCGAGACGCTTCTCCTCTGTCCGTCTCCAGGCGGGTCCACCCACGTGCAGATACGCCCACATACATATCAGCCTTCCCTGTGGAATTTCAGCCTGCCGTACAGTTCTTTAAGGAAGCCTGACCAGTGCGGAGGCGGGTCAGGACGTGGCAAGAGGCAGAAAGTCTAGTCTGACCCCATCTCCCGCAGCACCACCAAGGTGTCGTCCGGCCTGCTCCCTCTCCCTTCTGCGCAGCTCACTGTGGCGGGTGGGGAAAAAAGAGGGAAGTGGCTGCCCGGGCCGGCAGAGGGAGGGGGCGCGCCACTGTCACCACCGGCTGAACCGCTTCTTCCGCCAGCCTCTGACGCTATCAGCGGGCACTGCTGGCCTGGGTGGGCAGCTCGGAGAGGCTGCTGTAGGAGCGATGCCCGAGCCGAGGAAGGGAGGGGACCGTGTTGCGTAGGCGTACGAGAGTCCCCCTCTGAAGGGCTGAGCCCTCAGCATTAACAGGAGGCCTTGGACCAGACGGGGGAACAGCCTCCTTCCGCTTCTCCCTGCTGTCAGACTGACCCTCTCTTTCTGTGTTTCGGGCTGAGCTCCGCCTCTGGAACTGAGGAGGCACAGCCTGCCCGGCACCATGTGGCGGAGACGGTGAGGCTCGGGCAGAGTCCTCCAGCCGCCTGCTCTTCCTCTCCCTTCCCTTCGCCCTGTGCCTCGAGAGTGACCCAGCCGGGCCCCATGGCCACCGAGGTGACGGCGATGGGGCCCAGCGCCTGGCTGCCTTCATCTCCCGCCCGAAGGGACTTCTACTGGCTCCACTCTTTCATAGCAGGAGGTAAATACGGAACAGCCCTCTGCGCCGTGAAGGGGGTGGCATTCTCGGGCTGACAGGAGGATCAATCCACAACGCATGGGTTGATCCTCGCACCAGCAGAGTCAGGAGCCGTCCTCGAGCAAAGGAAGAACTTCCCTTAAAAGACTTCAATAAAGGAAAAATATATTTGCTCCTAAGATCATTATAAATAGGGCACTCAAGTAGAACATGAATTAAATCTTCTGTTGAAACAGAGTTGCAAGCACATACTCTGTCTTTCATAGGAACATTATTGTACCTGCCCATCTGAATTGTCAGTGGGAGAACATTCAGTCTAGCATGCAGAAAGGACCAGATAATGAGGAAGGGGTGAGTTCAGCAGAATGTAAGAAACAAAAAATGTATTAGATTGGCAGGACTTAATTTCAGTCATCTGGGATTGCATTGCTATATCCTTGAGTCTTTGGAGTATAAGTAATTTTGCTTTATCATACCCTTGAGTCAGGAAAAAAGGAACAGAGAACCCCAAATTCATGACAACCAATTGCATTTTATGCATCCATGAATTTGGACCAGGCTCTTCGAAGGACATCAAAAGGAGCTCAGATACCCGCTTAAAAATAATTTTTAACCAGAAAAGGAGGGCTAATCTAAGAGCCTCTGTTTTAATTGGCATTATACCTAACTCTGCACGGAGCAATACTAATTTTGTGGAAATGGGAACTGCCACAAGTCTGTGCAGAAATTTATTTTGTGCTCTCTCTAATATATCTAAATTGGCCAGAGCCCACAGTGGTGCTCCAAACAGCAGTTTAGGCAGGACTCTGAGCCTATAGAGTTCTAAAGTGGGTTGAATCATATTGCCCCCTTTTGTGCGATAGAATCTTAATAATCCATTTAATGTTCTTTCAGGTAACAGGGTACTTGATTGAACCTGTGAAGACCAATTACCAGTCCATTGAAAGACCACACCAAGATATTTAAAGGAGGGGACTTGTTCCAATTTATTCCCGTCAAGTAGCCAGTTATAAATTTTTTTGGATTTACCGAATACCATCACTTTTGTTTTTTGGTAATTGATGGAAAGTTGTTCATTCTTACAGTATAAACTAAACTTATTCAACAATCTACGCAGGCCTACTTGAGTATAGGAAATCAGGATAGCATCATCTGCATACAATAGGATCGAATATTTCCGATTTCCAATTTTAACTGGGAAAAATTGGTCACCTTTTAAGAACTCAACTACATCGTTTATAAATAAGTTGAAAAGAAGAGGAGCAAGCAGACACCCTTGTCTTACTCCTTTAGAGACAGGTATCGAGTCTGATAGGTGTGTACCATCAACTCTGACTTTCAAGGATGTATTTGAATAACGGGATATTATACATTTTAGAAGATTCTTATCAATACTAATAGTTTGTAATTTAACCCAAAGACGTTCCCGTGAAATAAAGTCGAAAGCAGCCTTCAGATCAATGAATGGTACAAAAATATGCTTTACAGTTCCTGCCAGATATTTATCAATTACATATTTCAACATAAAACAATTATCCAAAGTTGACCTGCCTGAATGGAAGCCAGCCTGTTCTGGGGCCAACAATGCATGCTCTTCCACGCAATCCTCCAATGTATCTAGAAGAGACCTGGCATAAATTTTCCCAGAAACGTCCAAGAGACTAATGGGACTATAATTTCCTGGATCATTTCTAGGACCCTTTTTGTAGATTGGAACTACAATAGCAGATGACCAATTAGGTGGTTAACTCCTACATTATTAATTAAAGAAAATAATGAAGCAAAAATTGGAGCCCACCAGTCTGAAAATGCAATATAAAAGTCTGATGGAAGGCCATCTTCACCAGGTGCTTTGCCTTTCTTTAGTCTTAGTATTAATGCATTAGCCCTATCTGTAGAAATATTTTCCCAGCTATGTTCCCATCTAGGTCCAGTATAGTCCAGGGGAATAATCTTAAGATGGTCTGGATCGTTAAATAGCTTTCCAAAATAGCTTTCCCAGTTGTTTTTAGAAATAATTCCTTCTAAAATTGGAGATGACCTTTTTTCAAGCTTTGCAATTGTATCCCAGAATTTCGATGGATTCTTTTGCAGGAGTGCTAGGCTTAGTTCCTTCCACTGTTCTCTGTAATATATCCTTTTTTTCTCACTAATTAATCTTTTATATTTTTTACGAAGATCATAGAAATGTGAGGGAATTTCAGTGGAGTTAGTGGATCGATATAATTTGCTGGCTTTTGCCATTTGCCTTTTTAGATTCCTGCAGTCTTTGTCAAACCAAGCATTATTGCTTTTGGTTTGACAATTTTCTGAGTGGGATCCCTTTTTTTTATAAAAAGGGGTCTGAGAGAGTTTGTTAATTGTGTATACAGCTGATTTGCAGATTCAACATTGGATGCTTGAATCAGATCTTTCCTTAATTTCAGAAATTCCTCAGAGTAGAGTCTCTGTTGCAAATCTGATTGCAACAGGGGATTCCATTTGACCCTTTTATCAGAGGTTAATTGGGCTTGTTCAGAATTAAGGTGGTGAGCAGTATTTGTAACAGTACTGTTAAACCACTGCAAGGAAAATCTAAGTGGCTGGTGATCACCACCAGCAACTGGATCAACTGTAAAAGAAAGGAACAAGGATCGATGCTTATGTGAAATTAACACATAGTCAACTGTACTCGCTCTAGAGTTATTTATAAAAGTAAATTCTCCCTTAGAATTATCAAGGTGGGAACCATTTATTAAAGCTAGATTTAGTTTTGTCAGTAAAGTAAAAAAAAATGCGGCCAAAATCATTAATCTTCTTATCTTTAGACTTTCGAATTTCCAAACCTTCCCACAACTCAGTTGGGCCTCCTAAAGCCCTAGCAATGTCTTGGTTAGATGAACCTATGCGTGCATTAAAGTCGCCGACAATTACCAATGGAACTAAAGGGAATTCATACTCTAACTGGCATAGATATTCTTCTAACTTATACCAGTAATTTGGATCATAATATGGTGAGGTGCGGGGGGGGGAACATAGATGTTAACAAAAATATAAGAGTGGTGTACATTCTTAATAAAAATGGCCATGGTGCATGGAGCTAATCCTTTAAGAGGAATAATTGAAGCTGAAAGAGAAATGGATATCAATATAGCCAGGCCACCACTTGGTCTACCACCTTTAGAAGAAGAATGTGCGGTATTTGAGTAGGCCACGTATCCAGGAAGCCAAATATCATGCTTTAGCCAGGTTTCTTGGAACAGCAGGACCTGAAATTGCTTGATATAGTCTAGAAAGTCACAGTCCTCTAGTTTGTTCCTCCAGCCTGCTAAATTCCAGGACAAACAGGAAAGTCCAGACGTTGAATATATTGATTGTCATTGTTGTGTCAAAACCTGGATTTCATTGGTTTCCTCTGAAGTTAGCACTGACCCATTTATTTGTAAGTAAGGGCTATAATGTACTTGATGTATATCTGCAAATACAGTATCTTTGTTTTTAGTCTTCCTTTCATCTGATTCATGAGACTCCAATTTCCTCATCTGTAACCAATTCGCTGTTGTTTGACACGCTTGACTAGAGATGGTATTTCTGTTACTGGGAGGGAATTCAAACATTATCAAATCATTCTGTTCCATAGGAGCTGAAGCTAAGTCCAATTCTTCCCTACTCATCACAGTTAGCCTTTCTCTTAAGATGCCCAATCTTGTTATGATCGCTTTTTTTTCCAGTCAGGGGTAAACATTTATAAGAATCTATTAACTGCTCTTCTTCACTGACCCTAGAGATATTAAATGGGTCTTGTGGGCAGCCTTTCTCAAAAGAGTTTGTCAATACAGGGTGTTGCTGCCTACAGTGGAATTCTTTATTGGGGAGAGCAAAGGTGGAACTTTTAAACTACAATTTTCAAACTTAAAAGTTGATTTAGAACCATGTTCTCCCCAAACCTTGGAATTATTCACTACTGAATGGGGTAATAAAGGTTTCTTCACTGTATCCAGAAACACTCGGGTAGGTACCACACCCAACGTAGTAACAGAAGCTTTCCTCTTCATAAAGAGGGAAGGTATACTAGCTGATCTAAATACTAGGATAAATTTTTGCATTTGAGAAGGGGCGTATAAAAAATTGATAAATGAAAGATCAACTGCCTTAATTGGTAAATGTAGTATAGTACTGATATGCTTCCTAGCACAGCTCATTGTATTCCACCGAGGAATAGATTGTCTGTAAGGGAATATACTTAAAGCAACCTGATTAACCAGAAGGGAGAGATTCATATCCTTTAGAAAGCTCTTAGCTACAGGGAATGGAGGAAACTGGCTTGTAGGAATGGTATTTGCAACTTTGATACCATTCTGCTTCTTAGTGATCATTTTTGAAGGAAATGTATGACTTTCCCTTTTTATAGTGGAGGTAAGACAGTCTAGTTTAAGATATTTCTTAATTCACTATAAATACTTTTTACAGTTACCGCCACCAGATTATATTGTTTTTCTAAAAGCATCCTATCATTAGAAGAAGAAATAATCTCCTGAAAGTCATCATGTCTACTCCCATCTACTAGGTTGCTTTTAGTTATATTGTTTCTGCCTTGTAAATACTGGGGTTCTAAGCTTTCCTCTTCTAGAACATCAAACCTATTAGAGGTAGGAATTGCAAATTTAAAAACATCTAATGGCTGCCTATCAGGTTTAAAAAAGTCATCAATCTTGGGCTGCTTAATTTTAGGGGGAGAAGAGTAAGTAGGACTTCCCCGAACTCTCTTTTTAGAAGTCATATTAATTATCTTTCAACTAGAAATTAAAAGAACTGAATTAGGTAAATAATGCTTAATTAACTAAATAATTAAATAATTAAATAGCTAAACAGATATCTACATATATATATGACTATAAAAATAGAAACATATGATCGACATATATTTGAAAGGCTAAAAGAAACGAAAAGGAAGAATGAAGTCTAAAAAAATACTGTTTTCACAAAGAAGGCAGTGCAGTTCAATTTTATGATCCTGAAGCAAATAGGCTGAGTAGCATATAGAACCCAGGGTGCACCTGTTGAACTCAGGTCTGCATCCAGACTGTTGTAGGCAGCAGCTGTTTGGGCTCTTCTTTCCTCTTCGTTCACAGGCTTTATCAAAGTTTCATCAGAACTCCCCAGAGGTAATTCCTCATACTCAAAAGCAGGGGTTATCAGCATTTTATTGTCAATATTCACTGCTAATTCAGTCTCTTCTCTACCAAACGCTGTAGGACCCTCAAACAAAGGGATAATAAACAGTTCGCAGTTCACAGCTTGCTGCCCCACATCATCAATCAGACCTTCAAAGGATGGTAGAAGGTTCTATATCCTCCCTTCCTCCTCCTCTTTGTCCAGCCAACAGGTCAAAAGATACAACCTCAAATCTCAAGCCTCTGCTCACCACTTTAGCATTTCAGCTGTGAGGTCCAAATTATAGGCAAATAAAGATGATAAGGACAATGCCAAAAATGCAAACAGCTATGGAAAAGGACTGTTGTATATAAGCTTCTTCAACTTGGGTAAATATACCATCAGCAGTCCACAATCCAGACGAAAACAGCAAGACAGCAGTTCTTAAGGAATAGTAGTGAATAGAAGTGCCTTCTCTGATGTAAACAACCCAGCTGTAATTTGCCTGGGCTCCACTCTGCCAGCACTCAGCTAGCCCTCAGCTGGCCTTCCAAAAGCTTCAGGTAGGTTAATTGTCAAGTGATCACAGCTGCCCAAATAAAGTCTTAAAATCTTAGAATCTTAAATAATTAAAACCCTAAGTAATAAAAATTTGGGGGTTATTAAAACCTCAGAACTTTATGATTTAATGTTTAAAAGATCCAATGTTAAAAAAATCGAGAAGATTAAAAGAGCAATAAAAAAAACTAAAAAAAGCATCAGCTTGCTCACTAAAATCTGAGTTAAAAATCACCGTTAAGGACTGAAAACTACCTCACACAACAAGTTATTCCTGCAGATCCTGATTAACAAAGGCAATGCTCTGGAAGAGGTCCAGAGTTCAGTGGCAGGACATCACTTTTCTTTAGCAGGACTGCTAAAGCCAGACAGGAGCCGAGGGTAAATCAAAAGCTGCTTCTTCTCCGAGTCCTCTCTCTGTGCAGAGCCACATCACAGTTGCCAACTCATGCAACTTTCAGAGTAATGCATTAATACCAAGAGAAAGGTTTGAGTTATTTAGATAGTAACCTCTAGGATCTGGGTTTAGTCTCTTACCAGTTTATTGTGATACAGATCAGGTTTGCAAGAACAGGACCACTGTGTCTGTGGGGTACCAAACACACAACTGTTTATAACAGTGATGTGCACTAGACTTGCTTGTGAGGCACCCAAGACTTCCATATAATTCATGATACGGAAGCTACGAATGAAAGGTTCGTTCCCAGTTGCAGTGGAGCAGTTATGCAGCATGCACCAGCATCTTGTCACTGTAAGACAGAATTCTGATAATTCTCTGTTTACCATTGAGTCTGAATGTGATCACTGTTTTTTTTATTTGAAGAAAAAAATAAAGATATTTTCATACTGGTAGGTAACAGTTCATTGCAAGTTCTGATGATTAGCTTCAGTTTACATTGCATGAAATTTTGTATGCATAACAGAAAAGCTAATGATATTTCTTTCTTTTTTCTTTTTAGCCAAATTTTGGTGCTGCTTTGCATATCCTCAAGGTTGAGATTGGAGGTGATGCACAGTCTACAGGTATAAGCCATTGAATATCTAGATTTATCAGCAAACTCTTGTATGGTTACTGTAGTTATGGACTTTAAACACTATCAGCCAACACATTCACCTCACCTTTGCATGATATATTACATCAGGAGAGCTGACTGATTATCTTACTGTAGTATGTTGTACAAAGTCTCTAATTTTGTTGTTTGTGACTGGGAATAAAATAAGTGGCATAATAAATAGTGGCAGCTTTTCAGGCTGATATATTTTTGTAAGTTGAAGCTAATGCAGACTCCTGGGATTGTAAGGTTCTTGCTTGGAATGAATTGCTTGTGAGCAGAGAAAGCAGAAAATCTGTCTAGTTTATGGCAAAATAAACATCAGGTAGGTTGTTCACAAACTGAAGGATAGGCTGAAGTTCCATGTGCCCAGCTGGTTTTTATATCTGAGTGTGTATCCCTTCTTAGTGGGATCACTATTAAGTTACATTAAGTGGATTAGCATTTTAACATCTCCTGCAAATAAGGTTTGTTCTTACATGAAACATGATTCCTTGGCTGTAAGTCTCATTAATTTTATTGACGCATGTTTCCAAGTGAGTCAGTGTAGGATCACAGTGTCAAGCACATAGGTGGGAGGGTACACCTAATCTGTTTTCTTCAGAGCATCTGTGCAACTTTTTCCCAAGCTAATAGTGTATTTTAATAAATGTATGTTAAGGGAACAGATTTATCAAGTCAAAGTATTTAAAAAAATTAAAACTGTTTTTGTATGTTAAGTGAAACTGTCAATCTGTGCAGGTTGTTGTAGCTCATAAGCAGAGAATAGTTGACAATCTAAATAAGGCATACATTGTCTTAGGACAATGTCTGGATCCAATCCATAATCTAACATTGTTTATATTTATATTTTTATATATAAAATTATATATATATAGCATTATACTTGATCTGTTTTCTCCCATCTTTTATATTATTGCCATTCTGTCTTCTTTAGTGTGCTGTCTACTGGTTAAAATAGATGTGGGACTAATATTGCATATTGAGTGTGATTTTCATAAGTGTTCGGAGAAATGCTTGTGGTAGCAAGTTTTTCATTTACTGACCTATGAAGGAATTCTGTTTTTATCTTATAGACGGAACTGAGCCATCCCATATGCATTATGAGAATGATGAAAATTATTTCCGGGGCTATGAATGGTGGCTAATGAAAGAAGCTAAAAAGAGGAACCCTGATATTAAATTGATTGGTAAGGACTGCAAACCTGTGAGTTGTGTTGTTTCAACATTCTGACGCTATAATTAGAAACAGTGTTGTGATTTATTTTTAATTACAGCCTGTTTTAATGTTCAGTGCAACACATACTTCGTTTTATAAACAAGAATAACATAGTATAAATAGCTTACTTTACATCTTTTCTTCACCTTTCTGTGTTCCAGTAGCAAATCCTACTTGTTTTGGTTGCTTACTAGCTATCTTGTCCAGTACTGGAGTCCTTGATTCACAGTTTTATGCAGAATCCAGTTGTTCTTTATCTTGTTTATAATACACCTAAAATTTATAAAGAATGGTATACAGTGCCATGGCCTGCAGATTTTATAGTCTGTGCTAAAAGAAAAGGATGAGGAAAGAAAAAGGAAATAAGCAAACAAAGGCATCAGTTTTTTAAAACTTACAATGTTCGTAAGAATAACCTGTTTGAGTGGAAATAGTTTAGAGAGGGGAATAGTCAAATGGCAGCTGGTCTCTTGGATGAGCTGATGGTATGGGCCAAGTTATTTCTTTCCCTTTGCAGATCTTTAGTTGCCAAGTTCCTGAATTCTGGTGCATCTTGATTTGTTGTCTGGTCTTTTTCAGACAACATTTTTGTAGACTTTTGCCTTAATAAAGTGTACCTTGTGGTGTCACTTTTCCATGTCTGGACTGCTTGCTTTTCAGCAAGACTGCTCCTTTAATTAAAAGGCTTCTCTTGGTGGCTTCTTCCTCCTTAATTGCTTCCTGTTTACTAGAGGGTAGAGCAGTGTCTGAATTGGACCATAATTGGACAGTTTTCATTGGTGCGGTTGGCTTAAATTGCAGGTTTTTCTGTAATTTGTTCTGTCTGAGGCAGGAGGAATCAGCAATGGGTTGGAAGGTTTTCAGCTGATGGGATGAATTGAAGGATCAGATACAAAACTAGTTTTGCAGATATAGGTGAGCAAAATTAATGCCTTCTTTTCTGGAGAACTTTGTATTAATAGAAGCTACCCCAACGTCTGCTAGGGATCATGGCCACTTGCATGGATTGCAGTTCAGAAAGGACTTGAGTGGTTAACAGCAATGTTGTGGAGGAGTCAGAGCTTATGGGGCTGAAAGATCAAAACTTTTTAATTAGCAGGGATGGTGATATCATTGGTACTTACCCACTCAAATTTTCACCTCTCCTCTGAGCTTAGTTGCCATCCTCACATTAGTTGTGGCAGTGTGTTGTACTACCCCTACTGTAACATGAGATATTTTGACTTGACATTGCAATCAATACCCATTAATTTCATAAAGTACATGTCCGTTTACAGACCAGAAGTGCTAGACCTGGCTTGTTGATATGAATCAACACAGGTACTTGCCATTTTCAGATTGTCCTCAAGGGCTGTGTTTGGATACTTTCATAGTGTGGCCTTCATTTTAGTCTTACCCAACCATTTCTGTGCAGTCCTTGGTCACAACCTTTGAATGGGTGGAGCCCTGCCTTCCCCCTGCTGTCCGCTGGGAGAGAAGAGTGAAACGCACTCTGTGGACTCTCAGAAACTTCCTGTCTCACCCTGATACCAAGAATTTCTTTCTTCCTTTCTTCCTACAGTTTTGGATTTCAGTTGCTTTCTCTTGTAGAAATCAAGATGTAAGCAGTGTTCTTCAGTTCCTGCCTCCTGTCTCTTCCCTGCATGAGAAGCAGAGGCTTCCCTTTCTCCTGTTAGCATATCACACAGTTATTGAGAGCTTATATGAGTAAGGCACTGAGGTACATAGTGCTATTGCATCTAATTATTTAAGTTCAAAATGTTAAGTTACAAGAGGCTTCTTTGAGCTGAAAACTCATGATTTCATAAATAAATGAAATAGAGGGAAAATCTCTGCCAAACCATTTGTAGGCGTTTGTTTTGGAGTATATATATGTTGCTTGACACGGGCAATGTTGTTGGCTTCTGAGTAGGCCTGGGCGAAGATTTTATTCTGCCAGAGGCAAGGGACAAGATGGTATCTTCTTCCCCATTCCACACAGTTACTAAGAGGGGACATGATAGCCATGTTTAAATATTTGAAGGGATGCCATGTAGAGGAAGGAGAGGGCTTGTTTTCTGCTGCTCCAGAGACCAGGACAAGGAGCAATGGATTCAAGCTGCAGGAAAGGAGATTCCACCTGAACCTCAGGAAGAACTTCCTGACAGTCAGGGCTGTCCAGCAGTGGAATCTGTTGCCTCGGAGTGTAGTGGAGTCTCCTTCCTTGGAGGTTTTTAAGCAGAGGCTTGATGGCCATCTGTCGGGATTGATTTGAGGGTGTTCCTGCATGGCAGGGGATTGGACTGGATGGCCTGTGTGGTCTCTTCCAACTCTGAATTTCTATGATTCTATGATTATATGACAAAGATGTTGAATATTGATATTGAATTAAATTGGGTATTATATTGACTATCCCATTGACTATGGTGCATTTAGTTCTTTTTTATGTGGACTAACTCCATTCCTTGAACAGTACACATTCAGTTAACAACAGCTGTTATTTGTCAGCAAGTGTGTACTTAATATATTAATCTTAATTTTCCTGTGTGTATCTGTCTGTTTTGGTTCTTTTGATAGGTTTGCCATGGGCTTTTCCAGGATGGGTTGGAAAAGGCAAGAACTGGCCCTACAGCTACCCGGATGTCACTGCTTACTATATTGTCTCCTGGATTTTAGGTGCCAAAAGATTTCACAATTTGGACATTGACTACATTGGGGTTAGTAAAGGACTGATTTTTTTCCCTTCATATTTCTAACACAGTTTGAGTTTGATCTCAGTGTTTGAGATCTCTGTAAAGTTATGTCACACTGATGGGCTTCCAATAATTATATTATTTTTAAAAAAAATTCTCCATTTTTTTCTTGATTATATTTGTTGCGTGATAGACTTATGGGGGAACTGTGAAACAGATTCACAAAGCAGAAAGACAACCCAGGTAGTGGGAAGAGATTTTCACCTGCTTTACCTGTGATGCCTTGTACTTGTTGCACTTCAGCCTTCCAGCTGAAATCATTGAGTGTGGGGTGTCAAGATTTGGATTTGAGTATAGCCTCCCATTACCCCAATGTGACTGTGACAGAGTGGATGTTTTGGTACTTGTGTAGAAGCAACTTTGTGACATCTCTAAATTTTGTTCTTTGCATTATTTTTTTTTTTAAGATTTGGAATGAGCGTTCTTTTAACAGCAAGTATATTAAGGTAAGTTAACTGACCATGTTTTGTTACTTAACAAAATATGGGCACAACATTGGCGTGGTAACACAGTGTTTAAATTTCTTAGCAGAGAGAGAGATGTTCACTTCTGTTACTGTTGTAAGCAGGAGGTGCATGGCTTGTGTCTCTTAAATATCTGCTTCTAAAGATATACTTCTGCATGTGTTTGTACAGCTCATAATTGATTCTTACTCCTTTTACTGTTTCTGAAATCTTCATTTTTTGGTTATCTTTTTGACACTTGAGTGTTTGTTTTGTAATTTGAAGTATATATTCCATTAATTTCCGGTAGTGATATGTAATGTATTGCTATCTTCCTTTCCCCATTACAATAACCTTGAAAAGTCTTGTGAGGCTTCTCATAAAACTATCAAATAAGCAACATGAAAAAACTCACTTCTCTTTGAAGCAAATAAAAACCGTATAATAAAAGATCTCATGACCTGATCCCATACCTGTTGAATCAGAAGTTCATCCTGCTAGCTTCAACATAACTTGCTTCCAGATAACCATGCTTAGGACTGAAGCTGGTGGCTTCCATATCAGTGGGATGGTGAATCTATTCTAGGTGTTGGTCCATGTTTTAAAAACTCTATGCAAGTTGCTCAATCCTAACTCTAAAACAGGTGCAAAACCTTGGATAGCTGCTTTAAAATTTGGACTGAAATTTGGAATGGCTATACCACCCCACTGACATAAGAAGCACCAGCTACCATTGGATTGCAGCTTTAGCTCAAAAGGTTACTACAGCTAGTGGATTTTGGCAGTCAGTCCCAACTCCTGAAGGAAAGGGCTGAGCATCATCAGGTGACCTGGAATGGTTGTCTTTTTTCTTCTTGACTGGTAAGTGACAAAGCTTTATAAAGGGGAGATCTTGTACTTCTTGAGAGGAGCCAGTGGATACTTCAGAAGTCCCTCTCTGTTGGCAGAATGGGAGGTCTGTGGATGAAGGCTGTCCTGGCATAACAGCAGAAAATTTAGCTGCGCTTACCTCATGGGTAATGAGAGACAGGGAAGTGGACCTGTGCAATATAAACCCCATGAGTTTCACAGCACGCTTGAGCTGATGTACTTAATGTTGCTCCGATTGATTTTAATGGGAAAGATTTAGAAAAACTTCCTAGAAAGAAATCAGTGATGCTCCCCTCTCCAGGTTTCTGTGAGTTAACTTTGCTTGGGATATAGCATTCCAGTGGATCTCCACTCCTGTGGATTTGCTCTGCACAATGTTTTTTGTTTGATAAAAGAAAATAAAATAGAAAATAGCATAGAAAATAGCTACAGTCCAGATAAGTCCAGCTGAAATCAAGGAGGTATTGTTAGACTGCAGGTTCTAGCATTGTGTAGATAGTTGTGAAAAGGGAAATAGTCAACTTCATTTTTTCCCTTTCCCTTTCTTTCTCTGAATCCACAGCGTTCTGCCTTGCATATGAAGTGTTCTTTCTTGTATGTAAATTATTTCTTCGGATTGTGGCTGTATTTTTATTTGCAACACAGACTTGTAAAATTTTTTTATTTAAGTTTCCAAAAAAATATAAATTGGGTACATTTGGTCTCGAATGTTATCCTCCCCCCTCCATCCCTTATATCAGGCTTTTTGCCCCAGTTGAATCATATAATGCAATTGTATCCTACCAATTCACTTATTATCTTTACATATCTTTGCATACATTTCAAACAAAATCTTTAAATTGGGAGCCATTCCCTTATTTCTCCCCATTCCCTTTCCAATTGCTGAATAGATTTATTCTTTAATGAACTTGTAAGTTTCTCCAACTCCACCATGTCCATAACCCTTATTTTCCAATCATTCCATTATTTTAGTATCTTGTTTCCACTGTTGAGCATATGTTAACTGAGCTGCTGTAATTAAATATAACATTATTTTTTTGTATTTTCTAATCGCTTTGTTTGGTTTTATCATATTCAATAGACATAATTCAGGCATCATTTCAAAATTCAATTTAAAATTTTTTTGAATTCCATCATGTACTTCTTTCCAATTTTTTTTGGCTTTTTTACAAGTCCACTACATATGATAAAAGGTTCCCTCCCTTTCCCCACACTTCCAACATTTCAGATTACCATCTATTTGCAGCCCAGATTTGATTGTCATTTGTGTTTGCCTGAATTAATGCTATACTTGTCTTAGATTCCAGTTAATGGTCTTTCTTAGAGCAATTGGGGGTTCAGAATTCCCATAAACTACATTCTGTCAGTAGACATTGGGTTGAGGTTTTGAGTGACTGATCTTGTTTTAAGGTAAAATTGGTTTAAATTAAAAAAAAATTGAAATTAAAAAAAACTTTTTTTTTATGGGAGTATTCCACAAGTGGTCCAGCCACTGCAGAAAAGGCTCTGAGGGGCCACATTTGTCCCATAGGTTACAGAATTTCCATCCCTGTGTGTTAGAGAGGGGTCAGTACATAGAACTGTAGATTTGGGACAGACTACATGGGCAGTGTAGTTCAACCCCCTGCCATACTTGTATACCCAGTTAAAGCACTATTGGAAGACTACTGTCCAATCTGGAAATATGTGTTCGTTAAGTTTCCTTTATATTGATGGGTCCTTTATATTTTTTGTAGTTACTTGAATCTGATTTCCTTTGTGTGTACTTTATTTACAGTGGACCAAAAGAGGAAGGAGTAACTGCTTCTATTCAGGGCTTGTGAGCGATTAAATATTCTGGAGGAAAAACTTGAAGATAGCACATTTCATGTTGTTTAAAATTCTTTACCCTTGTACTTCCATTAAGGATAACAGTACAACTTGAAAATGTGAACACACAGACACTCTTCGAATCATGCTTTTGATCTGGCTTGGCCATTGCTAATACTGTAGATCCCATTTTCCAGTATGGCTGATATGCCAAAGATTAATGACTGCAAGTTTGCTTCCTTCGTAACAAAGGTTAAAGTTGTGGTTAATTTTCTATCAAGATTTTTTATGCCGTGCTTCAGACCTAACCGTCTTGGTATGATAAACAATGGTTTATTGAACTGCTATGAAGCTACGTGTCCCCACCCCTTTTCTTC
Source organism: Ctenosaura bakeri (assembly GCA_948474755.1). NCBI lineage: Eukaryota > Metazoa > Chordata > Lepidosauria > Squamata > Iguanidae > Ctenosaura > Ctenosaura bakeri. The sequence continues at coordinate 386,041 of CAOLHI010000679.1, forward strand.
TTGTATGTCCAGCTTTAGCATTAACCTCCTGTTTTTGTTTTTGTTTTTTTTAAAATGCATTTCCTATGAGGCCTAACCTGTGGTGCTGTCTTGGTTTCCTGCCCTAGTTTATATGAAGCATATAAATAACATTTTTCTGAAATGGTAATTTAAGAAACCAGGAAAGCTTCAGGAAAGCAGAGTCTTCCAAGAACAATACATAACAATAGTTTTTTTTTTCTGATTTCAGAAGCTATTAATGTAAGCAAAAAACTATCATTTTATTGCTTTCCTACAGTACGCAGATGTTACAGTGGTTTTATATGCCACCTCTTGATTACAGTTTCAGCTGTTTTAGTATGTTTGAAGGACCCAGCAAGTACTCTAATGCCAGTCAAAAGTCATTAGTTGGATTTTTCAAGGTTTGCTTCTGGCACAGGTTGCTCAATTTTTTTTTTTTATTTCACAGAATCTGTGCACATGATTAAAGTAGTGTCACATTTTTGTATTTGTGCTAGTTTTTAAAAACACATTTCATAGTGTATTTTTCTAAATAGTGTTCATCATTATTTATGAATGCTGTGCCAGATGCAGTCAGTGTCCTATGTGGCTGTTATAATGCAGAGTTATGGGATATATACAATGCAATATGGGATGGATGGAGGGAGCAGATTTGATAGGAAGTCATATGCCTGTTTTTTGTTTCCTTACAGAGGTTTGTGTAAGTTGAAGTATGCTAAAAACACTATCATTATTAAACTTATTGATAATTGAGAGTTTATTTTCAAATTAACATCTTGTTGCTGCTCATCTTTTTCTCCTTAGAGAACATTCATCTTGCCCTGTGAAATATGGTAGATGAATCACAGCCTAATTGACATGGCTTAGTTCCTTGCATCCCACACAGGGACCTCATAAACACAGCCCCAAACATGTCTAGAAGTAAGCCCCAGTAAGTTTAGTGGGGCTTATTCCTAGGTAAGTATATGGGAATGTAGCCCTTGTTGTATTTCCTCATACAGTCAGCCTTCCACATTTGCGGGTTTTATTTTTGCAGATTTGATTATTCACAGATTATTTGCTGTCAGTTCCACTGCTGCCCTATGCCATTTTTAAATAGGGACTGCAAGCCTCATGAGACTGAGAAACTGCAAATGAGGCTTGTAAGTGCCTGTTAAAAATGGTGTGGGGCAGCAATGGAGGTGGCAGCAGGCCCCACCAGCCACCCGGTGAAGGAATCCTGATGCCTCAGAGGAATCCACAGTGGGTTGAATATAGTGATTGTACTTCTTTGTGTTATAAATATGGTTTGGGAAGGCTTAGAGTTATTTACGATTTTTCCACTTTCATGGGGGTCCTGTACCCCTAACCCTAGCAAATGTGGAGGGAATGTCTGTAGTTATGAAAACTGCATTGGCTTCTTTATGAACTTTATGGTATTAGCTCATCCTTGTTTTAAAATATTTGAAGGATGAAATTTAGTAAATAATACATATTTTTTAAGAATATTTAATATCATAAAGAGTTGTTAAGGTCCTGTGATATCATACTAGCATGCTTTTGTTACATTTAGGAAAATGGACGTAATTCATAGGAAGTGTTATCAGTAGGATACAGATCAGTTTCTTTATAATGGTGCATTTAATGGCTTTAAGTCTTAGACGTGATATCTGTATTATGTGGAGTGGAAGATGATAAAATTTGAGTAAGGAAAATAACAAGGTTTCTTATTTCTGGAAAATATTGGTTAGGTCCACTGTATTCAGTATTAAAACAAGCTGCTTACCATATGTTTCTTTTTCATTTTCTTTGAAATAAATTTTAAAGTATGATATTGGAAATTTTGCCTAAAACCTGGGGCAGATCCAACACCTTACTGGCGTGGATGCTATCAACTGCTCACTGATTGTGTTTTATACTTTCCACAGGGAAGCCAGTAAATATCTGCTTACAAGCCTGCTTTGTCTGTCATTTGAGGGGATTAGGATTGTGGTTAATTCATGACCAGGGAAGCTAATTCTAGACACCCTTAAAGGCACTTTCTTTAAACTGCAGGTTGCCATGTTAATCTCTGATTTCTAGAAAACAACCCAAAAACAGGTTCTGGGGTTAAGGATTTTTGAAACTGAGATAGCTGGAGAGGAAGGAGAAGAAAAACCTCCCAGCCTTGCTAAATTAGGAGCCCTGAAGCTCTGTTTGCTGAAACAGTTATCTAAACGTTGAGATGCATCATTCTGGAGTCTAATTCTAATATTGCTATAATCCTTATATGTTTTAAACCAATCCCCCAACCCCCCAGCTGTAAACTGCACAGAGGAAAGCAGTTTTACAGCCCAGTTCTCTGCAAGTCTATTTAGAGATAACAGGGAATTAAGTGGGGGTGTCTTTTGGGTAAGTATGTATAGAATTCCTACTGCAAACCATGGCATTAAGGATAAGTATTTATGAGTTCTTTGGTATTTAGACACTTCTTAAAAGAATCTAGATTGTCTTGCTTGCCCTCTTTAATTTGCCCTATTAAGATAATATCATACTCCTGCATCAGTGAAAGCTGTACTTCAACAGCTGTACTTCAATAATATTATCTGTTACCAAGGTACTTCGCAATACGATGGACAGATTGGGTATAAAGAATGTTGGTATCATTGCAGCAGACGGAGAGTGGGAGATTGCAAGTGAAATGCTAGTCGATCCCTATCTTAATGATGCAGTTGAGATAGTAGGGTAAGTGTGGAAGCCATAGAGGAACAGTGGCTTTTTTCATGCCTTTATTCAAGGATTCTGTATTAATGAAAGGGAATTTAGATATAAGCATGGCCCTTCTCTGTGTTCTTATCTGGAGGTAAAGACCTTCAGTATGGTTCTGTATATTACCATTTTTCCCAGCCCTGCTTCTGCACTTTGTGTTGTGCATTAGTCCATGCTGTCTCCTAGTGCTGTTTCAACTTGTTTTTATACTTAGATCCTTTTGCTATCATCTGCCACTGAGGTGTGCTCTTCACGGGATCTCCTTTCACAGAGTATAGGGCTCACCTGTCTCAAGGACATACTTTAAGAGGTCATTCTCCTTCCCTTATTGGGAACTGGGAGCCAAGCAGAATCCTTCGCAGATTTACAGTGTTGTAGCTCACAGACTTAAGGAAAATGGCTTTTTTTTTGAGTTACAGCTCCCAGAATCTTCCAGCCAGTGTCCATGCTGGCTTAGGAATTCAGGAAGATATAGTCTAAAAAAAGTGGCTTTCTGAAGGTCTGGGAAATCCTAGAATTCATGGAAAAATTGACAATTAAATTTGAATTTGACAGTATAAAAATCAGTATTTATTTAGACTGTTTATATCACCTTTTATAGGGCACCCCAGCACTCAAAGTAGCTTACAAAAAGTTCTAAAATAAAGCCACATTAAAATGAAAGTAGTAACATTAATTACATGATGCCCACATGTATTTCTGGAGGGCTATAGTATTTCTGCATTACTTTTTTTTTTTTTACTGTCATCTTCCTCAGCCTGTTCGACTAGCTGATGGATGATAGTTGGGGCTTCTCAGGAGGTCTGGTGATGGCTCTTTATATGTTCATAGTGGAGATATGCCGTTAAATTCCTTGTTATTTTTAGCAGCAGTCTCTTCCCATATGTTGCTGTTTATAATTTAAATCTGTTTTGGAGGCCTTGCTTTCTGTGCTAGCATCTTGGGCTTTTGGGTGAATGAGCATGAGAAACAGAGGCTTTTGTGTGGCAGTGGCCTTGCTTTGGAATATTATCCCCAGAAAGATCTATCAGGCCTCCTCTCTGTTATCTTTCTTTCTTCTGTGAGCTGAGGTCTCTCTTTTAGCAGTATTTAAAAAATATTTAAAGTTGTATTGCTGCTAATTTTTGTATTATTTTAGATGCGTGCTTTTTAGTTTATTTGTGATAGTGTGTTTCACATGTATATCTTGCTTTTTAATATATGTATTGCTTCACTGTGAAGCAACTAAGAGAAGGGTATAAATTACTTATTTCTCATTTTTAGAAATTGCGCACAATGCTTAGAAAATACGATGATATTGTACCTTCAGTTGCAAGTTTTTTATATCTTATTTTTAAAAAGTTTATATAAATGAACAGAGTCACCTTATGTAAGATGCAAATGTTGTTACTGTCTTTATTCTTCTCAGTTGCTTTCTGATAGGCGTGTGAAATAAGCTTATGGAGACATCATGGATTTAAAACTTGAAAATCATGTTCATATCTAGGATTGCCAGGATGAAAGCTAGAGACGATTCCTGTACTGTTAACGGTTGTGTAAAAGGGGGATTTCAGCAGATGTTGCTTGTCACACAACCAGCTAAGAAGAAAGACCTGCTGAAATTTCCTCTCCTATTCAATCATTAATGGTACAGGAACTGTCTCTAGTTTTCACTCTGAGAGCATATCTAAGAATAGCGATTTCTTATTTGTAACTCGGTGGCAGAATATAGAAAAAACAAGGTTAGATGGTAGTTGTGTGCTAAAATGTTGATTTAACATACATCAATATATTTATAAATTGGTTTAACACAATTAATAGAAAAAAATGTGTATTAAAAATAATGTAAAGAATATTATTTAATTAAAAGATTGATCCTCTTCCTTTTCTTCCTTCTTTGTCAGTCAGTTCCCAAAGATGATGACAATAGCTCATAATCATTCAATATTCTGCACTTAACCTTTCTGTTGATAGTGGAGTACAAGAAAATATTTGTCACATACTCTGGGTGTCTAGCTGCTGCCCCTCATTTTTTTTTATTGAATTCACACCCCACCTTTTTGCTAAGAAAATCCCACTCAGGGTATCTAATGATAATAAAACTGAAACAGAGCAAATACAATTAAAGTACGAAAACAATTTTAAGGCTCATTGATGAAAAGAAATATCAGCACCCAAGTAGTTAAATGGCAGCCTAATTTAACAGTCAAAGGTCCGTCTTAAATGGCTTTTGATTGTCAGCAATACAGAGGGGAGTTACTGTGGCTTCCCTCAGAAGGGCGTTCCAGAGCCTGGTAGTGGCCACTAAAGGAGCCTTCTTGAATCTATAGACTGTGGACTAAGAGAATGGCCTCCCCCAAAATACCTTACATACACCCATGCAAGCTTCTGTGGGATTTGTAGTGTGGTGAGGGAAAATCATGTCTGCCAGAAAGTGTGCCTCCGGAGAGGCCTGGATTTTTACATCTTTGTCATCATCATCAGTTTATATAGTGTCATCACTGTACATGGTGCTTTAGAAGTAAAAAAGAACAACAAAACAGTTCTCTGTCCTTAGGCTTACAATCTAAATTAAGGCGTAACACAAAAGCAAAAGGGAATGGCACTGTGGGTGGGGATTAATTCCAACAGCTATTGCTACCTCTCTACCTCCACAGTCAGGGCAGTGACAATTGGGATGGAAGGAAGACCTTTCATCTGCTTCTGAGCCAAGGTAGTGACAGCTGGGATGGATAACTGATACATTTCAAAACCCAGGTGGTCTTAACTAGGCAGGTAGAGTCCATAATGATTTTTTTAAAAAAATTCAGTTTAAATTACAATTGTCAGTAAGATAACATGAGAGCAGGGAACAAAATACAAAGGAAACAATAAACAATGAAAGTGTCAGCAATACAAAGCTGTTCAGTTATTCGTATCTGCAGGTATCCAGTCTACTTAGGAAAGTACTCAAGCAGGGTTCTGAATGGGGTGTGCCAAGTTTTGATAGTGATCTTGTGTTATTGATATAATCAAAAAAGGAAGCCATTTTAATTCGAAAGAGCGTCGTGTGATAATATCCTTTTACTTCCCTTTCTTTGTTTCCAGACTTCTCCATTAGCCACGTATCCCAGATCCTTTCCCACCGTATTTCAATAGAGAAATTACCTATCTTCCAGTTGTAAGCAATTTCCAATCTTGCATTTATGAGAAAAAAATTAATGAGGTCCTACAAAGGTCCACATTGCGTGAAAGACTCTTTCTCCCTAAATGAGCCTGCCCAAGGGCTGGGATCTTCCAGCGAAGATTTTTTTCTCTCTGTTTCATTGTCTTCAGAGATGTGTTTGGTGAGGATATGGAGGGAGGGCCACTACTTTCCCAGACTCTGGAAATCCATTCCACAGAAGACTAGGCTTGCCTCTTCTCTGTTCTCTTTCTTTCAGCAGGCAGGTACCTTTTTTAGACTTTTGGCACTGCTTGATTTGGAACAATTTCGTAGTGGAGTGAGCTCCATTTTTTTTATTTGTTAAATGCATTAAACTGTTTTCAGTTTAGTGCCGCTTTTAGTGATAGTATGTTTGATTTTTTAATATTACGGTTGATTTTGGCTGTATTCTATTTTAAATTATGTTGCAGGTTGACTTGGGTCCTATTTTACGAGAAAAGCGTGAGAAAAGAAATATTAAGAAGCCTAGTGTCATTTTATTTTAGCTGCCTGTATTAAAAAAAAAATCCCTGTAATTGTTGCTGTCATTTTTATAGATGAGTTAGTAAGGTGGAGAAAAATAGCATTTACCCCCTTTCAAAATGCTAAGGCAGCAGTACTAAGCATACTGAGTGGTGTATAAGCACTATTGAAATATGTCAAACTTCCTTTGACACAGGGCTGGGTTATAAATCTGTATTATGAAATAAAGTGAACTAATTGGAAGCCTCCAGTTTTAGTCTAAAAATAGACTGGGTTATTTCATCAGAGGATATCTTAAATATTCTCTTGGGAGTATTCCTCAACTTCATTTCTGATTTTCTGTCTTTTGAAAGATGTACAGAAGTATATGGTTGGATCTGTTCACTGCAGACATCTTTGTTGTCCGTGGAGACATAGCCATTCTAAATTGCAATGTATCTTTGCTAGCATCTTTCCTTTGAAACTTGTATTTACTGTCTTTGTTATGTTCTGCTACACTGCACAGCTACTGAACTTGGCCATTCTGTTGCCATAAGATCATAGAATTTTCTGCTCTGACGAGTTGTCTAATGATTGTTAATTGTCCCTTTCCCAATTACTTCACTGCTGAGTAACTTAAAAGCAGTTCAGCTAATTTTTACAATTGACCCAATTGTGGATTCATCCAACAAGAGTATTAGACAAAGCTGCACATCAATGCTTGTCATTATTCATTAGATAAATTATTTTTTCCCAGGATGATAAAATATCCTGGAACAGGCTTGTTTTTTATTTGAAAGTGGGTTTAGCAAACTTCTGCAAGCAAATATTAAGAAAAACAGTGAACAGTTTATTTTGATGTTAACTGCCTTCAAGTTGACTTCCAACTTAGGAGATACCTCCAAGTCACCCTATCAGTAACAGCCCTGCTCAAGTCTTGTAGAGGCTGTGGCTTCTTTGATTGAGGCTATCCATCTGTAATGCAATCTTCCTTTTTTTCCTACTGCCTTTTATCTTACCAAGTAAGTCAGGTGTTCTCATGATATGTCCAGAGTACAACAATCTCAGTTTATTCATCTTGGCTTCCCAGGGGGAGTTCAGACTTGATTTACTTCTTGTTGTTGTTGTTGTTGTTGTTGTGTGCCTTCGGGTCATTTCCAACTTATAGTGATCCCCAAAGAGAACCTAGGGTTTTCTTGGCAATTTTTGTTCAGAGGGGGTCTGCCTTTGTCTTCCTCTGAGGCTGAGAGAGTGTGACTTGCCCAGGGTCACCCAATGAGTTTCTATGACTGAGCAGGGATTCAAACCCTGGTCTTATAGTCCAGTGCTCAAACTACTGCAACATGTTGGCTCTCCTTAATTTGCTCTAGTCTTCTTTATTTATCTTTTTAGCAATCCACAGTATCTGTAGAACGCTCCTCCAGCACCACTTTTTAAATGAGTTGATTTACTACCTATCAGTTTTCTTCACTGTCCAGCTTTCTCAACAATACATAGAAATTGGAAATACGATGTCATGGACAATCCTAACTAGTATTCATTGATGTACTTCAGGATCTTGTCTAATTCCTTCATAATTGCCCTTCCAAGTCCTAGTCTTACTCTCATTTCTTGGCAGCAGTTTCCATTCTTATTAATAACTGAGACAGAGTATGGATGATCTTGAACTATTTCAATGTCTTCAGTGTCTTCTTTGAAGTTATGCAAATAATCAGTGGTTGTTATTTTTATTTTCTTAATGTTCAACTGTTAACCTGCCTTTGCACTTTCTTCCTTGACTTTTTTCAGTAATTGTTCCAAGTCTGTTATTTTCTGCTAGTAGTATGGTATCATCTGCATATCTGAAATTGTTGGTGTTTCTTTCTCCTTCCTCTGTCTAATCCTGCTTTGTGTATAATGTGTTAAACAGGGTGATAAAATGCAGACCTTCCTGACCGCCCCCCTGCCAATTTGTAACAGTTCTATTTCTCTGTATTCTGCCCTGATGTAGCCTTTTGTCCTGAGTACAGATAATGCATCAGGACAATCAAATGTTGTGGCACACCCAAAGTTTTTCCATGATATACAAAATCAAAGGCTTTGCTATAATTTATAAACAAAGGCTGGTTTTCTTCTGAAGTTCTTTGGTGTGCTCCATTATTCAACATTTATTTGCAATATTGTCTCTAGTGCCTCTTCCTTTCAGAAACCGTCGTTGATATTTGACATTTTTCAGTCCATAAAATAAACATCTTTGTTGTAGAATTATGAGCATCACTATGCTTGCATGGGAGATTGATGCAATGGTCCTGTGGTTACTGTAGTCCCTGTTGGAGATTGAAATGTATATTGAGCATTTCCAATTTGTGAGCCATTCTTTTGTTTTCCACATTTGTTGGTGGGTTCAGTTAGAATTGGAATATTTTCTTTCTCTGTAGCTTGAAGTAGGACTGTTGGTATGCCGTCTGTTCCTGGTGATTTATTTCTCCCAGAAGATCTGACTGTAGCTTCCACTTCACTTTCTAAAATTGTAGGTTCTCTTCAAATAGTTCTTCCTTGAATGAATCTGTCATCCTTTCTCCTCTTATATATAGTTCTTCACCCCAAATATTGCAGTGTTTATACATTCCATTTCTTGATTTACTGTGTCTTCTCACATTGCATGTTCCTATGTGTTTGGCAGCTTCAGACTTTCCTTTCACTTCTGAGCAATCAACAACTGAATGTCCTTTTGGCTTGAATCCAGTTGCTTCATTAGCCACAGCACTACTAGTAGTTGTCCTCTGCTATACCCCAGTACCTTGTTAAGTGTCATCTTACCTGGGGGTTTCATCTTTTGGAACTAGCTCTTTTTGCATTTTGGATTGTCTCATCATAGGGTCTTCATAATAATAATAATAGAAAACATTCAAAAGGAGGTTTACTGTGCTTTCCTCTGCACAGTATTAACAAGTGTTAGCTGTAGTACTCCTACCATTGTCCTTGACAGATCCTCTACCAGTGGCATTCCTCAGTGCTGCTGCTACCCAGTAGGTGTTTGGCACATTTAGTTTGGCTGCTCAGCAAAAGCCTGTCAGACATGGGAGACCTTGACAGCAGCATTTCTGAAGTCAGCATAGCTTCTTACCTCACAGGAGCAGGCAGTCTCACCATCATGGAAAGGTAGTTTATAGTTGGGTTTATACTTGGATCTTCCGTACCTAAAATATTGAGTTCATTCACCTAAATCCTGTTGTTAATCCCAACTACAGTAGATCCATTAAATCAATGCAAATTGAGGAGTTGGTGCTTACGTGAACAATCATTCTGGGATGACAGGAGGAGCAATCCACAACGCATGGGTTGATCCTCGCGCCAGCAGAGTCAGGAGCCGTCCTCGAGCTAGATGAAAACCGTTAACAGACTCCAGTCCCCCTCCAGCCAGTTTCCTTTCTCTAGCGTACCTAAAAACTTTTCTACTATGCTCCACCACTCCATATGTTTAACCTATTGCTTTTTTTTTCTTTTTTCTTTTTAAGTGGTGGGCGTGGATTGCTCCTCCTGTCATCCCAGAATGATTGTTCACGTAAGTACCAACTCCTCATTCTCGGGCTGACAGGAGGATCAATCCACAACGCATGGGACCTTCCCAAGCTTATTCATGGGTGGGATATTTACACCACTGCTTGCAGTACCCGGCGCCCAAAGGCTGCCTGGGCCGAACTGTATTTGTCAAGTTTGTAATGCTTGATGAAAGTTGTCGCCTCCTTCCATCCAGCCGCACTGCATACATCCTCCAAGGAACAGGAGGAACTGTAAGCCACCGATGTTGCCATTGACCTTGTAGAATGAGGCCACACATTCTGTGGCCGTGGCTGTTTTGCATAGTCATAGCAGATAAATATGCAAGTCTTTATCCATGCTGCAATAACTGTCTTACTTGCTCTTTGACCCAATGTCTTTGGCTGAAAAGACAACAGTAATGCCTCAGAACGACGGAAATCTGCGGTCCTTTTTATATATGCCTTTACAGCCCTCCTGACATCTAACTTGTGCCATCTTTTTTCCAATGGATGAGTTGGCTTTGGACAAAAAGTAGGTAAATGTATTGTCTGCTGCTTGTATGCTGAAGGCAAGCATTTAGGCAGAAAAGAAGGATCCAATGTCAAAGTAAGTTTATCCTGTTCAAACTTACACAAGCTTTCATTTATTGACAGAGCTGCTAACTCTGACACCCTTCTTGCTGAAGTTACAGCCAGCAGGAAAGCAGTTTTGAATGATAGTAATCTCAACGAAGCCTCTTTCAAAGGCTCAAACGGTGGTTCTGTCAAGGCATTCAACACCAGGTTTAAGTCCCATGACGGAAACCTGTGTACAGTTGGAAAAGAGGATAAAGTAGCTCCTCTGAGAAAATGTTTGATATGAGGATGCTTAGTCAAAGAGTCCCCATCGTCTGACAGAACTGATGATAATGCCGCCACTTGTCTTTTTAAGGTATTAGGGCGATATCCTTTCTCCAATCCATCCTGTAGAAACTGCAGTATCTGTGGCACACTTGCTTCTGAACGTGAAATGTTATTCTCTTCACACCATTTACTGAATATTTTCCATGTTCTATCATAAACCTTTATAGTTGATTCTCTACGTGAACCTAACATAGTTCTAACCACATTCTCTGCATATCCATGCTGTGTTAAACACTGCCTTTCAATCTCCATGCAGCCAGTTGCAGCCATTCTGGATCTGGATGAATCACTGGGCCCTGCATTAATAAATCCGATCTCAAAGGTAATCTCCACGGAGGCCCTTGTGCCAATTCCAGGAGCAACGGGAACCACGGTCTCCGTGGCCAGTGTGGAGCCACAAGCACCACCGATGCTTTCTCCATACAGACCTTTAGTAAGACCCTTTGTATGATTCGAATTGGCGGAAAAGCATAGTGTGTCCCTTGAGGCCTCTTTGCGGACAGCGCATCGTGGGCCTCTGCTCCTCCTTCTCCAGTAATAGAAAAATATCTTTTTAATTTGGCATTTTCTCCAGTAGCAAACAAGTCCACTTGTAAAGGACCAAAAGATCTTTCTATCTCTCGAAATACCGCGTCGTTCAGAGACCATTCTCCTGGATGCAGCCAATTTCTGCTCAGAAAGTCTGCCTGTACATTCAATTCCCCTTTCAGATGCACCGCCGTAATTGATTTCGCATTCCGTTCTGCCCACCTGAACAGGCGAGTCGACTCCTGTACCAGGGGTGTTGAGTGTAAACCGCCCTGCTTGCAAATATATGCTTTTACCGTCATGTTGTCTGTAAAAACCTTCACGTGCCGATCCTTCACTAAGTAGGCACACTTCTGAAGGGCCAGACGGACTGCCTTCATCTCCAGGTAATTGATGTTGAAGCATCTGTCCAATGCCGCCCAACATCCCTGTACCGCATATCCTTCGCAGTGGGCACCCCAACCGGAAAGGCTTGCGTCTGTTGTAATATGGATCATGTCTTGTTTCTGGAAAGGAACTCCCACATTCAGATTCCTGTCCTGCAGCCACCAATACATTTAGACTCTGACATGATGTGGCACCTCTACCTTGTAATGCCTTCTTGTAGCTATTGACATCTGATGTCCCATCAGTAGTCTCTGTAACGGCTTCAAGTGGAAACTCCCCCATTCCACTAACTGTGTTGCAGAAACTAGGAGTCCCAACACCTTCGCTAACCTCATTAAGTCTACAGACTTGCTTCGACTCAAACTGCGAGCTTCCTGCTGTAAATTTGTTAACCTCTCTCTCGAAAGGAACAATCTCCCTTTCGATGTGTCTATAATTGCTCCCAAGTGTGTTAGTACTTTTGTTGGAGTCAACATGCTTTTCTCGTAATTTAGCAGGAAACCGTAACCTGTCAAAGTCTGTATTGCTAAATCCAAATCTTTGCGTAATTTGTCCTGCGAATGTGCCTTCAGCAGGATGTCGTCTAAGTATGGGTAAAGATTCACCCCCTGCAGCCGCAGGAAGGCTATTAATGGTACCAAAACCTTGGTGAAAACTCTCGGTGCTGATGCCAGACCGAAAGGTAAAGCCTTGAACTGGTAATGACTGTCCTTGTAGTTGAATCTTAAGTATCTCCGGTCGTCCAAGCACATGGGAACATGCAGGTATGCCTCCTTGAGGTCTATTGATGCCATGTAATCCCCAATAAGCAGATTTTCCTTGATGGTCTGCAAAGTTTCCATTTTGAATTTTCGATGTTCCACAAACCGGTTGAGATACCGAAGATTCAATACCGGCCTGTATTTGCCGTTTGGTTTTGGCACTACAAAGAAAACTGAGTACACTCCCGTTTTCCTCTGAAGTAAGGGAACCTCCTCTATAGCCCCTATCGTTATTAAATGATCTATTTCCTGACATATCACCTGTTGTTTGTCTTTTTCTTTTGGAACTGGAGAGGGAAGAAATCTGTCCTTTGGACTTGTATGTAAGAACACATGATAACCCTGTGTTACCACCTTCAAAACCCATTGGTCCGATGTTATTCGAGACCATCGTTGTCCATAGGCCAGAAGTCTTCCCCTACTTTCTGCTGTTGGTTGTCAATATTGGTTCTTTCCTCTCTTGGGATTGCTCCCAAGCTTCCCTTGTCCTTGTCTACTGTACTGATATTGTTTTGTGAGTTGTGGTCTTTGCCTATTCCATTGGTACCTTCCAGCTCTATATTCAGAGCCTCTACCTGCCGATCCATATGATCTTCCTCCACGAAAGGAATAACTATAATTTCTGTAAGATCTTCTTTCTCCTTTTTTCCTCTGAAGTGTGGGCATTACCTGCTTTTTCTCTTTTGTCTCTACTAATACCTTCTCCAAAGCCTTTGTACCAAACAGCAAATCTCCCTGGAACGGGACAAAAGCCAAGTTATTACGGGATTTAGGGTCTGCCTCCCAGTGACGCAACCACAAGGTTCGCCTTGCTATTGTTAACCAATTAATGTTTCTTGCAGCATATGTTGTTGCATCCAGACCCGCATCTGCTACGTATTTTAGCACTCTCTGTATGCGTTCCACTGCCTTCCTCAATTCCTGCATGCTCAGGTCCTGAGCTTCCAGTATATCCTGAGCCCACAGAACTGCTGCTCTAGCAAACATTGAAGTGGCTGTGGAAGCCTTAATAGTCAGTGCCGCTGCTTCATGAGCCTTCCTAAGTGATGACTCTGCCCTTCGCTCATCTACCTCCTTTAACTGGGTGTCTCCCTCTTTTGGGACAATGGCCCCCGAAACTTAACCCGCAATCGGAGCATCCACGGGGGGCACCTTGAGGAACTCCGTTTCTTTCTTTGTAAAGGAATACAACTTTTGTCCTGATGACCAATTCCTCCTATTATTTCCTTGGGCAGACCACCTCTGCCATAATTTCTTCCTTAAACAAATCTGGCATGGGTATATCCATACCCTTTGTCTCCCTTTTTCTAATTATGGCAGCCAGCCTGCACTCACTGCTATCTGTGTCATTTGCTACATTCTCAGTCATCAAACCTAATGTTATAAGCACTCGCTTTAAAGTACCCTTAAAATATTGTGACTTAAACATTCTGTCTGTTTCTGGCTTATCATCTAGTTCCTCATCTGAAGATTGAGTTCCCTTATCTTCCCAATCTACCTCTTCCTCCTGAACCATTTCTTCATCAGTTAAATCTGCCTCCTCAGATATAGTTTGTAGTGGCTCTCTATGTGGTGGAGCATGCACTTCCTTTAAGTGTTCCTTCCTTTTACTTGTACATGGCACCTCTGCCTGGACCATTTTCCTCTTCTTTGCCTGGTGAGTCTGTACTGTTTCCTCCTGCATTTTCTCCCTAGATGCCTGCAGTACTTCTGTGTGCCCTATGTTGTGACTTAACTGCTGATGAGTGTTCATTTGATTACCAGGCAGCTGTGTATTATGAATTAATTGATTGTTCCAATTCATCATAGCTAACATTGCTAATTGGTCCCTATATTCAGCTGTTTGTACTGTCATTGGGACCCTTGGAGTGGCCATCACTGTTTGTAACTGTGTTGCCACTGCCTCATTTATCATGAGCTGCATCTCATTTCTCATATTTCCGAATGAGTGCTGCCTCTGCCAAGCCTCCATATGCTCTTGCACTTCGTGTCTCTGCTGTGGAACATTTGCCAGCCATCCTGGCATGAACTGAGTAAGTTCAGCAGGCAATCCTATATGTTCCGGTCTCTGAATACCCGGACCTGCTAAACGCAGTTCTGGTGTAACAGACCCTGCTGCTCTGTGTGTGTCTGCAGTTGAGCCAGCTTTGAAATTTATTCTGTCAGTTGTATGAGCCGCCACACCCAACATGGCTTCCATACCCTCTGTGGGCGTGGCTTTCTCTCTCGATGCCACACTTAAGATGGCTGCCGTCTCTCCTGGAGGAGTGGCCTTCTCTTGGGATGCCATTTTGGAATCCTTCTTTCCAAGATGGCGTCCGGAGCCCTCCATGACTCGTTTCTTACTACCGGTAAGCAATTTGGAGGTTTGCTTATCACCGGAGTCCTCCAGCCTTTTTACCTTTTTCTGTTTTTCCTTTTTTCTCTGTAGCCTTTTTTACTGCGGCTACTTTTAATTCGTCAGCCTCACTCTCACTGGAGGACATAAAAATCTTCTGGAGCTCTGCAGTTCGATCGTCCGGAACGAGCTGCTGCACATTAATCTTGTTTCCATTTGCTCCATTTTCCTCGTCCGTGACCCGCCTGCTGACGGTTTTCTGGACGGGATTTGCTCTTAATGTGTCCGAGCCCAACATTTCTGTGGTGCTACGGATCACCTCCTCTGGCAATGCTTTGCCATTTCCATTTCGCTCTGTCTTTCTTTCCGAAGTCATTCTCTTTTTAATTCTCCTAATCTTCTATACTTATCTCTCTCTATTTGAATCTAATTAAGTGTTATTTTGCCGGAGAGGGACAAAAAGACATCTGCTGTCACGCAGGAGAATTTTAAAACTGGCTGGAGGGGGACTGGAGTCCGTTAATGGTTTTCATCTAGCTCAAGGACGGCTCCTGACTCTGCTGGCGCGAGGATCAACCTGTGCGTTGTGGATTGATCCTCCTGTCAGCCCGAGAATTAGTAAGTCAATATTTATGTAAGTTCCATGGATTCTGTGGGTTTATCTGGGACTAACAATTGAATTTTTCTTTCCTGTGGACATACTTTCAGGGCTCAGAGAAACTGCTTATGTTTCTAAAATCTAAATGAATCCAGAGTTGTCCAAATCTTGGTGTTCAATAGGTTGTATACTGTATGATAAGTAAACTGATTTTATAATTGTCTGTATTTGGCTGTTTTGAAAAATGGCAAGTTGATTTTATAGGACCTCTCCATTTAGTTATACACTGATATCATGTTTGTAACATGGTGTTTACTGTGTTTCACCTGTAGTTTGTTTTTGGTGAAAAGAATTGCTAAATTTCAGAAGCTATTTTCTATTTTATTTCTTTATGAGTTATAACTTTGAGTTTTAAGCATATCCACAGGGCTTAAAAGAGATGTATAGGAATTCTGGGTACACTTTTTCCTAAACAACTATTTACCCTTACTGGGAAAAATAACTCATGAGTGCACAGAGCGTGCTAATGTTGATAGATTACATTTGCCATTGAAGAGGGCAACTGTGCAATGCTGGCTGACGAAGAGCTTGGCCAGTGATATTTCATCCTTTTCAAGAAGGTTCCAAGTGATGAATGCTGTGCAGTGACAATGCAATAACTTGGTGTTAACTTTGAATGGAAAAGGGGAAATAGGAATGGGTGTGTTAGTGTCTTCTTGCCTAAATTATTTGTCCATCAGAAGTTAATGTAATCTTCCTCAACCTCTGCTCTCAAAATACATTGAGTGCAGCTCCCAAAACCAAGGATATGGTGAATCAGGTTGGTTGGAGCTGAGTCCTGTACATGCTAGGAAAGTCTGAGCCAACCTTGCTTAGTTGAAGTGTGTGGTAATAGGCTCTTCCTGTTATCTGGGCGACATAGCTGAGGGATATAGTTTCCTCTCCAGGTAAACAAAGGGTTAGTGACGTGTTGGGTGTAAGTTACATTTAGTGGGGTCAGTAGCACAAAGGAGCTACAGAGATCATGAGTGGCAATTGCCCAGTCAGGAAGACCAGCTGTGGAGGAAGGTGAGAAGTTTCAAGATGCTTCCAGGTATGAGAGCAGATTGAGAAAGAAAATTACAAATTCATGAACTGTGAGTTCTTGAGGAGCTGTTTGAGTAATCATGTGTACGTATATCACTTGGCTAGATGCTGGTTCAGCATGTCTGTTTAGGATGTTTTGTCCAGTGTTTGGGAACAGTCAGAAGAGCGTCATAAGGGGGGCAAATGATCAAGAAATGTCAAGTTGGCAAATGTTGCAATTGTCCATGTAAAAGTATAAAACCTTAGAGAGATGAATGTTTAGGGCTTCTGGTCTTTGGAAGAGATTCCACCAGAGAGCCTGGCCGACTAAATAAACTCTTGCTTTCCAATTCGAGCATCTCCGGTTCCTGGAATTTAGCCGCTACACAGGAAGAGGTTATATAAGCCTCAAGGGACTATGAGGCTGCAGAAGAGAGACAAAGAACAAAGAATAGGGAAACTCAGTTGCAGGTTGGACAGAGGGTCCAGCTTCCCGGCTTCCCATGGCCATCTCAAAACCCAGAACTTCAGTATTGTGAGTAGAATAGGAATATTTCACTAGTTGCCTTAGGGGCTTATTGTCTTTTGAATCTTGGCTAATATGACTTAAGCTTTGTTTGTAATCTTGCAGCTGTTTCTAAGTAATGCCGGAAGGAAGATGCCTTCATGTATAAGATACCCATTTTCCGATGTAGATTGTTTGCTTAGAATAAAAGCATTTTCCTTTTTAAAACCTCCTTTTCTATACTCTCTTCCTATGCCTTTGCTCTGTGTGTGCACACACGTGCATATAGCAATCTCATCTCCCACAGGGAGTGGGAAGAGAAATCCTCTGCAGTCAAAGAGGGAAGTCTAAGTTAACTTCCCCAGTAATTACCCACTGAATTACTGAATAATGTGGGTGGTGGCAGGGGTCCCATCTCCTGCTTGAGAGCAGGAGACAGGATCATATAAGATCCTTACAAGGTGGCATGTCATTGACTGGAAAATTTATGATCCTATCCACTACTATCATTTTTGCCCATTGACCCTTTTATTTTATGAGTCAGGATGATCCTGCAAGGAAATCAGTGGTAGTTTTCTGGTGGCTAAGAACTGTCCCAAGTCCACTGATTACCATTACTTACTGTTAATTGTTAATTTCATGGCTTGGTGATTGTCTGGCAAGTCAAAATTCATCCACCAACAGTCTATCTAGCTGAGAGATGTCCACATTATTTGGCTGTGGATCTCCAAAGTTTCAGGCAGGAGTCCTCAGCTCTACCTGGAAATGCCAGGGATAGAACTTGGAACATTCTGTATGCAAAGCATGTGGTCTATAACTGGTCTATAAACCATTTGAAAACAGGGCAGGTTTGGCAGTACCCTTAAATTATGCGGTTATTCATGGTGCAGCTAGGTGATGATCATATTGCATTCCATGCTGGCCTGTTCTGCTGCCAGTGGGATTCATTGCTCATTGTCTTGGCCTTCCTTCTTCCTTTTCATGACTTGTCTGTGCTCCCTTCTGCTGTTACTGTGTTACATTTTTTTTTTTGTCCCTGGCCTTGAAAATCTATGTGGAGATGAGTTGGTGTTTGGATTTTGTCCCAGATCCTGTTACTAGTCCCAACTAAAGTAGACCCATTAAATCAGTGGTAACTTGGTATGTTTACAGTAATGTTAAGTGTCACTGATTCAGCAGGTTTACTCTAGTTGGGACTAAAAATACAGTCTCTGAAGTCCAAAATTGGTCTGAAAATGTTGTTCAGATAACTCAGTGCTTGGTATGCTGGCACTAAAATAGCAAGAGACAATGATGAACAAGTGAGCTTAAAGCAAAAGCATTTATTTTGCTTTATTTTATTATCTGAATAGTAGCTGAAAGGCTATAATGTTTCATTTCTCCTGATTGTAAAATACTTTCCCCCCATCATATCCCCCCATCATATATCAACCTATTTATCAGGAAAAGATGCGCTAAGTCACTGCAAGCATCTTTCTGCCTCCTGTACTCTTGCTAGCTTTGATTAGGAACTGCGTTGACTTATGCTGGCAACTGTCTTAATTATGAGAACTTTGTGTACTTTTTCATGGCCTTGAAATATTCTCAGTTAATTCCAGGATTCTAATGTCTGTCAAGCTATAAAACTTATAATAGTAATTTTTACCTCAGCCCACAAACACCTTTTTAGCATGGCGTATAAGATGATATCAGGAGTAATTTCTGGTCTTGTAACTCTTTTTGCATGTCTTCCAAAAGTAAATTGATAGTGAATTTGCAGATAACTGTTTCTGTTTGTTAAGAGGAGATATACCCTTTATTTTGGAAGACTTTGGTCCTTAAAGTTATTCCTGTGTTGATGCTCTGTTTTTCTCGGTGACATTGGTGATCTGTGTTTTTAAAAGAACTGCTAAGTACTGGTTTCTTATTTTTCCTGATGGTTCTATCTTGATGAAATAGCTGCTTGCCTATGAAAGACTCCTTATCTTTGCTGCAACAGTTTATGGTTTGTTTTTTTTAAACAAGCACTGTCTCTTTGTTTCTTTTGCACATGTTGACTGTGGAGGTCTCAGAAATGAAACAGATAAATAGAGACTTTGAGAACCTTCCGTCTGTTCTCAGTGTGTTCACTCTGCTTTTAGTTTTACTCTGTGGTTGTGTGTAAGTTTTGTACATCTGTGCTGATGCCCTGTGGGCAGAAGAGGCATTGCTAGATAAGTTCAGGGTCTTGAAGAGTTACTTTTCTGAGGACAGCTTCCAGAATCTTCAGCCACCGTAGCAGACATAGTAAAAAGAAAAAAGAAAAAGAAAAGAAAAAAGGAACTTTTCCAAGCTCCAGGTAAATCTCAAACTAACATTTTACAAGTAACTTACATCTTGTACCAGGACTCTTGCATTGATTCTTCTGCCCTCTAGTTTTACTCTGAATGGTAAATAGATGAAAATGAGATGCCTTTTTCTTTTCTATGTAAGAACCAGTTTGTGAACAGAACTTGTAAATATACTTGTTTAATGATGAGTCTCCAGCTGAGTAAATCACATAATGGCTTCTTTGTATTGAAAGAAGCACAGTAACCTTGATTTTTAAAACTTTTTCTTTCTTTCTAACAAATGGTGGGCAAATGCTCCTTTTTCATTTCTTTGTTTTTCAAGCTTTTAAGATACACTTTGGATAAACAAGAGCTTCAACATGTGAGGATCATAGCCAGCGATAGTCTCTGGGAGCCAATTTCCTTTCTTGTGCTGCATGACTCTGAGCTCCATGAAGCAGTCGATATTATTGGGTAGGGTATCTTTTCAAAGCTGATCCTTTCCTCACATTCCCTTGTGCTAACTTTGGCACAAAGCTATACTAACCATGGGGAAATGACTTTTTTATTTTCTTTCTTTCTGGAACATTAGCATAGCCGGACAAATATACGTCTGCTGTCACGCAGGAGAATTTTAAAATTGTCTGGAGAGGGACTGGAGTCCGTTAACGGTTTTCATCTAGCTCGTGGATGGCTCCTGACTCTGCTGACGCGAGGATCAACCCATGCATTGTGGATTGATCCTCCTGTCAGCCCGAGAATGGGTTGTTCCCTGTGTGCCAACCGGAACTGGCAGGAGTCCACATTCCAAAGCAGTTAATTCTGTTAGCAGTTGATGAAATGGGTCTGTCTAGTAACCAACAGGACACCAGCCCATATGTATTTTATACTCAGAGAGAGTAAGCAATGAGAAGAGGCATTTGAATCATAAAAACACTGTATGGAAGAGGTTGAGCACATTCTTAAAATCCTATCACTTCTCAACTCAAAATTGTCTTATCCCAAAGCAGTTTTTTTCAAGACAGTAGGGTTGTAGAAGTCCATGTCTGGATTTGGTTTACATGCCTTTGTATTTAAGTGTCATTAGTTTTGAGTTTAAATCTGGTTTAGAAGGATGGAAAGGAACCTTTTTTCACATCTCATTGTTTCCTTGTAGATTGAAATGTGTTGCATTATTTATGTGTAGCTTGAATGGCATAGTATATACAAGACTGGTAGAACTGTTTGTTACATCAGTAAAAGCCATGTTCTTCTTCGTGGTCTCTGTGCCTTCATACACTAGGAGCTTTAGCGCCTGCGCGGTAGCGTTCGGAAACTTCTAGAGCTTGTTCGCTTGACGGGAACCCCTCCCCCACGCCGGTACTGCGCATGCTCCTCCCGCCGAGCAACGGTCTCTCCTCAGTTCTTTCTCGTCCGCCGCCGCGTACGGAAGGTTCTTCAGTTTGTTCCTCTCACGTTGTGCTTGGCTTGCTGTTTTTTCACGGTTTTACGGACTTTCGGACTGTCTTTGACCTCTCTTTCGGACTCCCCCTTCGGTTTTTCGTCTTTTTGGATTTCGGAGTTTGGCGTTCCTCGTCTTATGTCCGCGCTCTTTAAGAAGTGCGTGTCCTGCGGCCGCAAGGTTGACCTCAACGACGGCCATAAGGAGTGTCTCTTCTGTTTGGGTGAGTCCCACAACATCCGGACTTGCCCAATTTGCCGGGATTTACTCCCCAAACTCTCCGCAACCGCTCCGCGAGACTCAAATCTTATTGTTGGGAACAGTTCTGCGGGCGATAGACGAGACCTCCACTTCCAAGATGGCCGACAAGAAGACGACCACGCCATCGACGGTATCGGCGGCTGCCGTTCCGTCCACCTCGTCGGTATCGGGCTCGGTACCGGCGAAACGCCGATCTCGGCGCTACCGAGGATCCCGAAGCTGTCGGCGGCTGCCAAGTCAGCAAAAGGATCCTCGACGGCGAGGAAGGCTGAGGCTCCCCTTACGGAGACGCCTGCTAAAAAGCGCCCTGCTCCGGACGGAGGCAAGGGCAAGGAGAAGGAGAAGAAGAAGAAGAAGAAGGAGAAGAAGCGCTCCCCGGCTGGGGACGTTCGACCTCCTACTCCTCCTCCTACTCAGCAGCCTTCCAAAGGGCGAGGCGAGTCCGTCGATCTCTCGGACGATGAGATTGAGGACGTTCCCCAACAGCGCCCGGACTCGCCTGTGGCAGACCCTCCAACCCTGGTGGAGGAGCGCCACCGCCCTCTTAGCCGTCGCAGGTCGGCCGACCTGCAGCAGAGAGAGCCCTCTGCTTCTCCGGAGCGGCGTTCGACCTCCTTTAGGTCCCGGTCCCGCTCTTCCGAGCGTCCGGTGGCCTCGCCGCTTCCGAGGGAGACAAGAGAGGAACAACCTCGCTCGTCTGCCTCCAGATACACCTCGGCGTCCTACGTGGCCAGGTACGCGAGGGAATCTGAATGGAGAGAGCGCCCGGCCTCCTATCGGTCGCATTCGCCATCGTACCGGGATCGGTACCATCGTGGCCCGAGTCGCTGGGAGACCTTCCGGAGGTCCCGGTCACCTCGTCGACAGCGCGAATCGCGCTCGCCTAGAGGGGACGAGGCTCGGTACCGTCGACGCCGAAGCCGATCTCCGTCGGACCGCCGCTCCTTCAGCCGCTCTCCCTCTCCTCGATATCATAGGGCGAGGGAGCCTTCACCACGGTATCGGGCGATATCGCCACCTCCTAGGGTCACGGCAACGGCGACGCGCCCTACGGAGTCGGTGGTGACTGAGCGGGCTACGACGACGTCAGCCTGCCAGACTACCCCGGTCACCACCAAGAGGGTGAAGTCAGTGGTCAGCCATCCCAAGCGGGACGCTGCTGCTACCACCGCCCCGGCTGCGGAGAAGCCTAGGAAGGCAACACCTGCGGCGACGAAGGAGCCGGAAAGCGAGCGGCGAGAGGACTCACCGAGCTCGGAGTCGTACGACTCGAGCGCGGAGTCAGAGGTGTCTGAGGCGGCCTCACAGGAGTCTCCTCCGCTGGGATTCGGGGACCCGATCCCAGATTCTGCTCCAGAGGACGTCCACCAGTTCTCTGCGATGCTGCTCCGCATGGCCACTACCCTCGGCCTTAAGATCGCCGATGCGGAGCCGGAGGACGACGATCCAGCCTTCTCCGTCTTCGAGGAGAAGCGACCTTCCACGGCCCCGCTGCCTCTCCTGCCCCGGGTATTCCAGTACTGGTGAAGGCCGCCTGGGATAGACCGGCCTCGGCTCAGCCGATACCGCAGCGGTTAGAACACCTCTACAGGGTGCAGAAGGATAACGCCGGTTATCTCTTTTAAACACCCTGTACCGAACTTGTGGTCGTCGAGTCGGCACAGACAAAGGGCTCCGGCAGGCAACACACCACCCCGCCGGACAAGGACGAGCAGAGTTGGACGCCTACGCAAGGAGGTTCTATTCAGCTGCCTCCTTGCAGATCAGGCTGTCCAACACTCAGGCTTGCCTCGCGGCATACCTGAAAAAAGTGCTCGATCGCCTGCAACCGGCGATGGAGGCGGTACCGGAGGACATCCGCCAAGCCTCCTCCGTGATCTTCAATGAGGCTATCTCCATCGCTCGGCACCAGATGGCCTCCTCCCGGCACGCAGTGGAGATCGCCTCCCGGGTCATGCGGGATCCGTCGGCCTCCGCCGCCATGCTTGGCTGCGACCGGCCGACATCCAGGAGGACACCAGAAGGAGGATTGAAGATCTCCCCTTCGACGGTGAAGGCCTATTCAATTCGTCCACAGACGAAGCTTTGGACAATCTTGCAAGGCGAGACTGACCGCAAAAAAGATCGGGCTGCAGCCGGCCACGCAGGCCCGCAGGGCCTCCACCTTCCGCCCATCCTGGCGACGATCCTCCACCTCGTCGTTCCAGCGTTCGGCCCAGTCTGGACAGTCGAGACCGTCCTCCGGCTCATCGGCCAGACGCACGATTAGGCGGCGCCCGGCTTCGTCGAAGAAGTCCTCCTCCGAGACAAAGTCTCGGTTTTGACGTGCCTGGCAGGACCCACCAATACCCACTCTTCAGCCTACCATCAGCGCTCGGAGACCGACCGACTCTCGCTCGACACCTAGCGGAGTGGCAGTATGTCACTACGGACTCTTGGGTGCTTTCCATCGTCCGTCTTGGCTACGCCATCGAGTTTCTCGATATTCCTCCTCGCGGCGTTTACTACTCCACGCCGTCGAGTCCGGCCCTCCTGGAAGAGATCCAATCCCTCCTCCGAAAGGGGCGATCGAGCGGCTCCCGCAAGAGGCCAAGACCACCGGCTTCTTCTCCAGGTACTTCACGGTACCGAAAGCCGACGGTACCCTCCGGCCGATCCTAGACCTCAGAGGGGTGAACTACTACATCCGCCCCAAAAGGTTCAAGATGGTCACGATACCGTCGATCCTACCCTTCTTACATCGAGGGGACTGGTTCGCCTCCATCGATCTCCGAGACGCATACTTCCATATCGCCATTCGCCCGCAACACAGACGGTACCTCCGCTTCGCAGTCGACGACACCTGTTACCAGTACAAGGTGCTGCCGTTCGGACTCTCGACTGCCCCAAGGGTCTTCACCAAGTGCATGGCCCCGGTGGTATCCTTCCTGCGGACGAAGGGCGTTTCCGTCTTCCCCTACCTCGACGATTGGCTGTTGGTGGCGTCCTGCAAACAGAGACTTACCACGACGTCCACATGACGTTGTCACTCCTGACCCGCCTTGGTCTACGAGTGAATCCGAAGAAGTCCCACCTCGAGCCGGCGAGGATCTTGGACTTCATCGGGGCGACGCTCGACTCGACCTCCGCCAGGGCGTACCTACCAGAGTCTCGAGCACAAACCTTGATCCGGGCCGCCGCTCACGCTCGTACGGCCCCGACGTTATCTGCGAGAAGCGTCCAGCAGCTCTTGGGCTACATGGCTGCGACGACCGCTGTGACATATCTCGCCAGGCTGAGAGCAAGACCTCTTCAACACTGGTTCGTCCGCATATTCGACCCCTGCGAGACGAACAGACACTCCGACTGCAGCTGCCGGGAGACGTCCGCTCATCCCTCCGATGGTGGCAGTCGCGATGCAATCTCATGTCAGGGATGCCTTTCCAACAGCCGACACCGAAGGTGACGGTAACGACCGACGCCTCCCTGTATGGATGGGGTGCCCACTGCGGCGATCTCAGAGTCCGCGACAGATGGACCGACGACGAGACCGCTCTCCATATCAACGCGCTGGAGCTGCTCGCCGTCTGGAAAGCCCTACGGGCGTTCCGCCATGCCGTGGCGGGGCGCACGGTCCTGATTCTGACGGACAACACCACCGCCGTCTGCTACATCAACAGACAAGGTGGGACTCATTCCACGACCCTGCTCGACATCGCACTCGACCTGTGGGAATGGTGCATTCGCCTGCACACGCATCCCGTGGCGGTTCACCTGGCCGGGCAGGAGAACACCACGGCAGACGCCCTCAGCAGGGACACCTCATCCCATCACGAATGGTCTCTCTCCGGAGAGGCGTTCAGACTGATTCGGGACCGCTGGGCGAACCATCGATCGACCTCTTCGCGACCAGGGAAAACGCGAAGTGTCGCCGATTCTGTTCCAGAGCGGGCCACGATCGTGCCTCCATCGGGGACGCTTTCCAGTTTCCGTGGACCGGGGAACTCCTCTACGCGTTCCCGCCGTTCCCACTGCTCGGCCGGACGATATCGAAGATCCTCGCCGACCGAGCCGACGCGATCCTGGTAGCCCCGTACTGGCCGAGGCAACATTGGTTCGCACCCCTGCTACAAGCCGCACGAGACGACCTGCTCCGGTTGCCATCGACACCGGACCTGCTCTCCCACTCCGGCGGCCGAGTCCTCCATCCGGACCTGCCACGCCTGGCCCTCCATGCCTGGAGGAATCGCACTAGACGATCCCGTGCTCGGTACCGTCCTCGTCGCGGCCAGGAAGGAATCCACCCGTCGCAACTATCAATACAAGTGGCGACGCTTCCTGACCTTCGCTAACGAGAGGAGTGAGCCGGTATCGCCCGCGGGGCTCTCGACCGTCCTGCACTTCCTCCTGCACCTCCGGCAACAGGGCCTGGCGTTTCCATCCCTGAAGGTGTATCTCTCCGCGATCGTGGCATACCAACCGCCACGATCTGCTGCCTCGGCCTTCTTCAGGAACGATACCGTTAAGCGGTTCCTGAAAGGACTTCATCATCTCTACCCGCCGGTATCGCCGCCGCTACCGCCGTGGTCCCTCTCGCTGGTGCTCTCGCAGCTGACGAAGCCGCCCTTCGAGCCGATGGCGACCTCGGATGACAGGCTCCTGACAATGAAAACTGCCTTCCTGGTAGCGGTGACCTCAGCGAGGCGAGCGGGTGAGATCACGGCTCTTCGTTCCGATGAGCCCTTCACGGTCTTCCACAGGGACAAGGTGGTCCTGAGACCTGACATCTCGTTCCTGCCAAAGGTGGTGTCCAGTTTCCATCTCAACCAGGACATCATCCTGCCTGCCTTTTTCCCGAACCCGACGACACCGTTGGAGCGGTCCCTCCACTCCCTGGACGTGCGTCGGGCATTGGCTTTCTACAAGGACAGGACTGCTTCCTTCCGACAGACGCCGCATCTCTTTGTTTGCTATGGGCGACGTCGGAAGGGCCTAAAAGTGTCCACCCAGCGCTTCTCCAAGTGGGTGGTGAGGACTATTGAACTGGCGTATGAGCTCGCGAGGAAGCCTCCGCCAGTCCTGCTTCGAGCCCACTCCACCAGAGCGGTGGCTACTTCTGCGGCCCTCCTGCGAGGAGTTGACCTGCATGAACTCTGCCGTGTGGCGACCTGGTCCCAACCATCGACCTTCGTGCGCCACTACAGGCTCGACTGCCGGTCGCGCAGAGATGCCCGTTTTGGACGTGAGGTGTTGGCTTCCGTGCTGTAGGACCTGACCCGCCGTCCGACCGGTAAGCTACACAGTCTCCTAGTGTATGAAGGCACAGAGACCACGAAGAAGAAGAACAGGTTGCTTACCTGTAACTGTGGTTCTTCGAGTGGTCATCTGTGCCATCATACACACCCGCCCTTCCTCCCCTCTTTCTCAGGTCCCTGTAGGTTCTACGGCGGACGACAGAACTGAGGAGAGACCGTTGCTCGGCGGGAGGAGCATGCGCAGTACCGGCGTGGGGGAGGGGTTCCCGCCAAGCGAACAAGCTCTAGAAGTTTCCGAACGCTACCGCGCAGGCGCTAAAGCTCCTAGTGTATGATGGCACAGATGACCACTCGAAGAACCACAGTTACAGGTAAGCAACCTGTTCTTACTTGCTTTTTTGCAGCTCTGTATATATCTGAATTCTAACATTTGCTTTGACAAAGTGGACCCAATTTCTTCTTAGAAGTTGAGCTTTTTATTGCTTAATTAAAGCAACTTTGTTGCAAATTTCTTGTGATCCTGGGTCTGTATATTTTTTATTGTGGAAGATTAGGTTAAACAGGCATTGAAAAATCTTTTGTGTATCTGGTTCTAGAATATCAAGAAATGCTAGGTCCTTAGAGGCGCGGTCTTCATTTTTTGGCCCTTTTAAAAGGCAGACTATAGAGCACAATGGGGCAGGTCTTTGGAGTTAAATAGGTCCAGAGGCCTTGTTGTCTGGTGACCTTCGTTGTTCTAGTCTTGGACTTCTGGTCAGTTAAAAAATGGATAAGTAGGATAGTGGCAAAGAGACTGAAACATGGCACCCCAAGTTTTAAATCCCATGTCTATTGTGAACCCATTAGGCAAGCCCTAGAGAGGGTAAGAAAGAGAATGGCATGCACACTATAGAATGGATATAAATGATGCTGGACCCTCAGGGATCTTGAAAGATTATTGAGATAGTGTTTGTGAAACCATGCAGTGTTCACAATGCTTTGTGAATGCTAATAGTTAATAGTTTGGTGTTTAAAAGCTCCCAGACTCATGAAGCCTGCAGGTTCAGTGTTATGTTTCCTGAATCATGGGTTACCTGTCTGTTGCATCCAGACAGGTTTTGATGTAAACGTGTGAGAATACTGCTAATTCCAGTGGATGTTAAAGGGTTTATTGAGCATAATACAGATCTGTTTAGATCCTGGCCCTCAGAAACCCCCAGGGGCCTTTTTTTTTTCTCTCTAAATGTTCCCACATATGCTCTAGGGCCTGTGGAGGACATTTCCACCATGTTTGGTGCCCCCCATCCTGAGCATTTGGGGACCATTTTTAAAATGTGTTCATTTTTTGTGGGATCTTCTAGGCCACTAATGCAGCCCCCTAACCTTCCACAGTTACCTACCTCTGGTTTAGAGCAAGAGATCTTCTTCAGGGTGAAAGATTAAATAACAATGTAAACACTTTAAAAAGACAGAACCCTCTGCTCTTTTCTGTTTTTAATTGTATTTGAATGTATCTAGAATTCTTCCTTAGAGGTAAAATGCATCTCTCTGTTTCTCTCTCTCTCTTTTTCTCTCTCTGATGTTATCCAGGGCTCATTATCCAGGAACAACAACAGTGCGTAGTGCCCTGCTAACTCGCAAGAAACTTTGGGCATCAGAAGACTACAGCACTTTCAACGATGAATTGGGTGCAGGTTGTTGGGCTCGAATCCTGAATCAAAACTTTGTGAATGGGAACATGACAGCGTAAGTCGTGGCATGCATGATATATGTTTGTGGATATATAACATTCATAATGAGGGTTGCAAAGTGTAATAATACAGCCTGGTCTCATTTCCTGTAATTGGAAGTGGTAGCTACTTCATTAGTATTTTTAATTAATTAAATTCCTGTGGGCTTGAAACTCTTGACAAGTAGCTTAGTCATTTTTTTTTCCAGAACAGGAGTGGACACAAGTAGAGGAAGCTATTGTTTCTGTATGCCTAATTTCCTTCTGCTAATGTGTTAGGACTATGGGATGCTTTCTTATATGATTGGTTCTTCTGACCTGGTACAGTCTGTACTTACTGGCAGCACATTTCAGGGCATTAATACAGATTCTGTACAAATTTTACCTGGAAAAACTGGGGATAGAACTTGGAACCTTCTTTGTGAAAACCATCTTCTCTGCTGCTTGGCTACAATCTCTCCCCTTAAGTGTTAGTTCAGAAATATCTTCTGAGATTCTATATCAGATTGCATAAAATGCATCTCTGCATGTAGAGTTATGCATTAATTGCATTATGCAACCCTTGTGTTGATTGGCAGTGTTGCACAACTGAACCAAGACACCAGATGAGCTTGCATATCCATGCATGTTGTTCAGTACATATCCATATAGTGTTCATTGCCTCTGTGTGCAGTGCACAGATAACTGCAGTGACATTCCTTGTGTAAGTCTAGTTCTACAAGCTTCAACTAAATGTGGCTTCTGGGGCAAAAATGTTTATCTGCTTCCTTAGAGAAACTTTATGTGTGACACCAATAGGATTCTGGTTTTCAGGTTCTATTTTGATCTATAGCTCTTGTGCCAAACTTGAGTAAGCTCATTCCTGCTAGAGAATTTGTTTGCATTACTGTATATATTCATTCCTGTTTTCTCTCTTCTCCTTTATTCTAGTACTATTGCCTGGAATTTAGTGGCCAGTTACTATGAAGAGTTGCCTTTTGGCCGGAGTGGTTTAATGACAGCACAAGAACCATGGAGTGGGCATTACACTGTGCATTCTCCCATATGGATCACAGGTACACTTATTAATAGAACTTTTTGAAGGAGATATAAGTTTTCTTTCAGGTGTGACTTTCTTGATTATAAAATATATTCATTTGCTGCTTGAAAATTTTTTGCTTACTGTGAAATTATTCTACCTCAGCCTTCCTTGATGTAGCACCTTCCAAATGTTCTGGACTACCATCAGTCTCAGGGAGCATGATCAGTTCTCATGGATGATGGGAATTATAGTCCAAGACACTTGCAGGCTCTCTGTTGGGGAAGGATGTTCTGAATTAATCATCATACATTGCTAGTAATGGAAATGTCCTCTTACATACTTGCTAAGAGTCGGAAATTAGTGGCTGTGGAATATTAAAGATAAATTAACTTGTTTGGAAGTGTGTAGGAAAGCTTGCTGATAAAAACTGTCCATATTTTTCATGAGGAAAACTTCTGCTCTTAAAAGATTTGAAATATTTGGTCCCCTCATGATCAAGAAAATAAACTTTTTTTTGTTTCTAATTCCAATTACCCAGTTTTGAATGCGAACAAATTAAAATATACATTTATTAAGTTTATTCACATTTTAGTATGCTTACAAAATACTTTCCAAAGCGAGTGCCCTCCAACTGTATCACTCGCAGTTACCTAATGATGTCCTGGCTGACACTGATGGTCAAATACCTAGAGAGCTTTCCTCAGTCTGGTACCCTTTAGGCATTTGATCACCAGGATGTCGTTGGGCACTTGTTTTGGAAAAGTTGACATGAATGACATTTGTGCATCGAGTATAATACTGCTGATCTTGTATTAGCAATTTTAGGATGGTGGTTTAGTGTTTTTCTTTTTGCTTTTGGGTGGTTAACAGTCTGGTTACTCATAACTGAGGTACCTCTTCCCTTAAAGGCTGTACATATCTTAGAGGAGTCCCTGAATTGCGTGAGCTACTATATGAGTACTGATTCAAAATTCCACTTTGTTTTAGAACAAAATAATTTGTGTGGCATTTGGGTATCGAACTGGAGACGATACCCTGCTGCATTCTGAGAGCTAGGTGTAAACAGAACCCACGAACACAGTTTCTTCTTCCACCTAGGAGTGGCATTGCTTTGCTACAGTCAAAGGAGAAAAGGAATTATTTGGTCTAATGTATGAATGCTGTTCATATGCTGCTGATTTCTGGTGAAACCGGGACTAGGAAAGAATTATGCCAGGAGCATCCCTGTGTCTCTGACAACCTCATTTTTGTGTAGGGGGGCAGCCTTTGGGCCATTTTGAGTTATGAAAACAACTTCTGATCATTTATGAGTCTGAAACCATGGCTATCATGTTCCCTCTTAACCTTCTGTTCTAGAGACGAAACATACCCAACTCCCTAAGCCGCTTCTCATAGGGTATGGCTTCCAGACCCTTCACCATTTTGGTCACCCTCCTCTGGATACGCTCCAGCTAGTCAATATCCTTCTTGAAATGAGGTGCCCAGAACTGGACACAGCATTCCAAATGAGGTCTAACCAATGCAG
Organism: Ctenosaura bakeri; assembly: GCA_948474755.1. NCBI lineage: Eukaryota > Metazoa > Chordata > Lepidosauria > Squamata > Iguanidae > Ctenosaura > Ctenosaura bakeri. Next base: position 416,477 of record CAOLHI010000679.1, read on the forward strand.
AATAGAGTGGTATCATTACCTCCCTTGATCTAGACACCATGCTGTTATTGATGCAACCAAGAATTGCGTTGGCTTTCTTAATTGGCACATCACACTGCTGACTCATGTTCAGCTTGTGATCTACCAAGACTCCTAGATCCCTTTCACGTGTATTGTTATCCAGCCATGTGTCCCCCATCCTATATTTTTGTCTGTTTTGTCTGTTCCACTGGGTGAACTTGGGTGCATCACATACTCTCAGCCCCAGGAAAACCTGTGATAGGTTTGCCCCAGGGTTGCCATAAGTCAGAGATGACTTGAAAGCAGACAACTACCACCACCAGATGGATGTCAGTCAGTGTAGGGGTGGTCCTCCATGTTTCTGAACCAATGTGCTGCTTCTGGGCCTTTGGACATTGCCCACCTATATGTAGACAGCGCTGCATAAAGAAGGACCTGGGATGTAGCTAAGTTTACGGCAGTAACCTGTGTCCCTTCTTCCAGAAAGTTTGATACCACTCCCCTTCCATTCAGTTTTCCCACCCTGCAAAAGTCAGTTGTCAGTTAAAATTCCATGCCTGCTGAGCATGCTCAGTCCTCACAGAGTTGTTTGTCTTCCCACCCCATTTTCTCTAAAAAAATTTGTTTTGAATACTTCTACAAATATGAGTTTTCCCTGGAGCCTACTAATTCCTTCCTCTTGTATTACTTTGATTACATAAAGGGCACAGCTTTGAAGAGATCCTTCTAATCAAAGTAGATTTCGTCATCTTGTCTGCTTTTTCTGTTTCTGGCATAGCACACACAACCCAGTTCACACAACCAGGGTGGCGCTATCTGCATGTGGATGGGCATCTGGAAGGAGGTGGCAGCTATGTTGCCTTGACAGATGGACAAGGCAATCTTACTATCATCATTGAAACAATGGTAAATGTTCTTTTGTCAAAGTCTACCTAACTCATGTCCAGCACTGAAAACTGTGGCTGCATAATGTAATAGTAATTTGGATATTTATGCTTGTAGCTCATTACATGGCGCTAATGGATTCACTGAAAAGGGCAACAGGTTTGAAGTTTATCTCTGAGACTGAGCTGTGTCTGGGAAGAGAGTTCTGTGAATCTCATCCCTGTTATGAATACAAAAGATGGTCTTTGAAAAGTTGCTTTGTCTCACATATGTAAAATGAGGTTAATTTGTACTTCCCAGAGTTGATAAATAGGAATGCTAATGCCCTTATAAAAGTCTGTAGGGTGACCCCACTGGAAATACTATGGACAGTTCTGGTCATCATACTGCAGAAAAGGAGCTGGAAAATTTTTGGAAAACAGCAACTAAAATGATGAGGGGGCTGGCACAGTTCCCCTATGAGTTAAAATCATAGTGTTTGGGCTCTTTATGTTAGAGAAAGTTAAGGAGTGGTATCATTATGTCATGACAATGGATGGGAAGAAGCTTTTTCGCCAGAGAACTTGGAGTCACCCAGTAAAGTTGAATTGGGAAGACAGACAGATTGAAGTATTTCTTCAGCACAAAGGTAAAACAGTGGAATTTGCTACCACATGATATAATGATTTGTTTCAATTTGGGTGGCTTTAAAAATGAGCTAATTCATGGAGAATGTGGCTGTCAGTAAATAGACTCCTCAACTACACAGGCTATATTCTAGAGCAGTTCTTCTTATATTTATGACATAATTATGTTAACATCCTGGAAGTGTCTGAAGTGTCCTACTAATGATGATTATAGCACTATCTATATATCTGTTTCGCGAAATGTGAAGTTTGCTAGGACATTTCAAAAGTTCTTCTTGGTGGTCTCTGTGCCTCATACAATAGGAGCTTTCGCGCCTGCGCGGTAGCGTTCGGAAGATTCTAGAGCTCGTTGGCTTGGCAGGGAGCCCCTCCCCCACGGTCGTACTGCGCATGCTCCTCCCGCCGAGCAACGGTCTCTCTTCAGTTCTCTTCAGTTCTTTCTTGTCCGCCTCAGCGTACAGAAGGTTCTTCTTGTAGGCTTGCGTTTTTCTTGCTGCGTAGTTTTTGGATTCTCGGAATGGATCTTGGACTGTTTCTTGACCCTCCCTACGGACTTCCCTCTGGTTTTCGGTATGTTTCACGGTTTCTTGGGCTTTTTTCGGCCTTTTCCTTCAGCTTGGGTTTCGGCTCGGTGCAGCGCCCTCGGGCTCTCCCCTTCTCCGAGCCTGCCCCCATGGAGAAAGGCCTTTCTTCACCCTCCTCCTCTTCTCCAACGGCCGCCGGGACCTCGGTACCGTCGGTATCGAAGCCATTGGTACCGGTGATGAAGCTACCGAGGATCCCGAAGATCTCGGCGAGTCGGCTGCGAGACGACCCCGCGGCCTCCTCTTCGAAACCGCTGACATCTGCACAGAAGAAGCGCCCCGCTAGTGAGGAGGTAACCAGGGAGAAGAAGAAGAAGAGGAAGGAGAAGCGGCATCCTCCGGAGACCGCCCGGCCACCGACCCCGCCGCCTACCCAGCCCGCGGAGGAGTCGGCCCTCTCCGACATCCCGGAGGAGGAGACACCGCAAGTCCAGGAGATCTTGGAGATCTCGGACGACGACCAACCTACACAGGCCTCACCCTCCCAGCCTCCGAAGTTGGTGGTAGAGACTGTGCCACCGAGTTGCCGTCCATCTCCGGCGGAGCGCCACGTGGACACCCCGGGACGGAGACGTTCCTCCCCCCGGTGTGGCGAGTTCCGGTCTCCGGGCCATTGGGCCAGGCCTCCATCCCCGCGGTTCTGGGAGATGCGCTTGGAGAGCGCGCGCGCGGGCGAGAGCGCTCACTCCCCTGGCTGCTTGGGGAAATATGCGCTGGAGCAAGGATGGCATGAGCCCCCGGGCTCTTACTACTCCTACTCGCCTTCCTACCGGGATCGATACCATCTCGACCCGAGGTACTGGTCCCCGCGGCCACGCTCCCGTTCGCCGCCACGGGAACGCCGGTACTCTCGCTACGGGCGCTTGCCGAGGCGCGGGTCTCCGAGCTCCCAGATGGCCCGGGAGCCATCACCCCGCCACAGACTGGCCTCGCTGCCCCCGCGGACAACGGCCACGGCGACCAGGCCGACCCCTCAGGCCACTCCGGCACGAGCGGGAACCACAGCCATGTCGACAACGCAGGCAGTGGTACATCCGAAGCCATCGGTACTGCCCCCGGAGACCGTGCCAGCCCCGACGGTACCGCCGGCCACCCCGCCGACACAGCCGGCGCTGCACGTGGCGAAAGCGGAGGAGAAGGCCGCGGGACGTTCGCCATCCCCGTCCGGCGAGTCCTATGAGACGGACTCGGACTCCACGGAATCCACGCCGTCCTCCCATGAGTCACCGCCGCTGGGTTTCGGGGAGCCGCTCCCGGAATCCGCCCCGGAGGATGTGCACCAGTTTTCCGCCATCCTCCTCCGAATGGCGACAGCACTGGGCCTCAAGGTAACGGAGCCCGCCCCGCAGGCGCAGGACCCGGTTTTCCAGTACTTGGAGACCCGCCCTCCGTCGACCGCACCGCTCCCGTTCCTGCCAACCCTGGCGGATGCGCTAAAACAGCCCTGGGCGAAGCCAGCGTCCGTGCAGCCTATCCCGCATAGGCTCGAGCACCTTTACAGGACCCAGAGGGAAGGAGCGGAGTTTCTGTTCACCCACCCTGTCCCGAACTCCGTGGTGGTAGAGTTGTCCCAGACGCAGGGCGGTAACCGGGCCCATACCACCCCGCCTGACCGCGAGGGCCAGAAACTGGACGGCTTCGGTCGGAGGTTCTACTCGGTGGCGTCCTGGTGTCCAGGACGGTTAACACCATGGCCTGCCTGGCGGCCTACCATCGGAACCTCTTTGACCGCCTAGCCCCTCTCCTGGCTGATCTCCCGGAAGAGTCCCATGTGTCCGCCACACAGATCTTCGGGGAGGCCGTGGCCATAGCCACCCAACAGCTCGCCACCTCAAGGCACGCCGTGGAGGCCACCTCGAGGGTGATGGTGGGGGCCGTAGCCCTCAGGCGCCATGCGTGACTTCGCTCCTCCGGCCTCCAGGAGGACAGCCGTCGGAGGATAGAAGATCTCCCCTTCGACGGAGAAGGGCTCTTCCACACGTCCACGGACGAGGCCATGGACCACCTCGTCAAGGCCAGGCTGACGGCGAGGAAGATCGGGATCAACCAGCCTTCCCAACCTCGACGGTCCTTCCAGTCCAGGCCATCATGGCGGAGATCCTCCTCGTCCTCAGCTTACCAGCCACGGTCCCCGCGCTGGACCGCCTTGAGACCGTCCACGTCGTCCGCCCCGAGGAGGCCCCACCGATGACAGCCTCCGTCGTCGAAGAAGTCTTCTTCCGGCGGGAAGGCACGGTTTTGATGCCTCCCGCAGGACACCACCGATGCCGTCCTTCGCTCCTCCAGCATATCTTATCCACCACCCAAACCTGGCCAGACACCTCGACCGATGGTGCGAGATCACCTTGGACTCCTGGGTACTTACCATCGTCCGCCTGGGATACGCCATCGAGTTCCGGGATATTCCACCACGGGGCGTTTACTACTCCACCCCGGCCACCCCGGCTCTGCTGGAGGAGATCCAGTCCCTGCTCGACAAAGGAGCAATCGAGAGGCTTCCGCCTTCGGCCAGAACCACCGGCTTCTACTCGAGGTGCTTCACTGTACCGAAGGTGGACGGGTCCCTGCGCCCCATCCTGGACCTCCGGGGAGTGAATGAGTACATCCCCCCCAAGAGATTCAAGATGGTCACGCTGCCGTCGATCCTCCCCTTTCTCCATCGAGGAGACTGGCTGGCATCCATAGACCTCAAGGATGCCTACTTCCACATCTCCATCCGCCCCCAGCACAGGCGGTACCTGCGCTTCGCGATCGACGGTACCAGCTACCAGTACCGAGTCCTGCCCTTTGGGCTTTCCACCGCACCCCGCGTGTTCACGAAGTGCATGGCCCCTGTCGTCTCCTTCCTGCGGACGAGAGGCGTCTCGGTCTACCCCTACCTCGACGACTGGCTATTGGTGGCGTCCTGCAAAGACAAACTTTACAAAGACATTCACCTCACCATGACGTGGCTCACCCGGCTCGGACTCAAGGTAAACCCCAAGAAGTCCCACCTCGAGCCGACTCGCCTCCTCGACTTCATCGGGGTGACCCTTGATACCGTATCGGGAAGGGCCTACCTACCAACGGACAGGGCCCGGACGCTCACCCGGGCGGCGCGGGCGGCCACCGAGGCCCCAACGGTATCGGCCAAGACGCTGCAGCAGCTGCTTGGCTACATGGCGGCGACCACGGCTGTCACCTATCTCTCCAGGCTACGAGCGCAACCCCTGCAACACTGGTTCGTCCGGGTCTTCGACCCGCGCCGGGACGAGCAGTCCCGTTGGTACCACATCCCCCCCCCGAGATCTGTCAGACTCTCCTGTGGTGGCAGTCCCACCGGAACCTGATGTCGGGAATGCTGTTCTGCGAACCCAGGCCCACGGTCATGATAACGACGGATGCGTCCCTCCTGGGTTGGGGAGCCCAAGTCGGAGATCTCCGAGTCAAGGGCACCTGGATGGACGGCGAGACGTCCCTCCACATCAACACTCTCGAACTCCTAGCCATCCACAAGGCCCTGATGGTTTTCCGACACCAGGTGGCGGGCCGCGCCGTGCTGATCCTCACCGACAACAAGACCGCGATGTACTACGTGAACAGGCAAGGGGGAACCCACTCCACCATGCTCCTGACCATCGTGCTCGCCCTCTGGAACTGGTGCGTCTCGCTGAGGATCCACCTGCTGGCGGTTCACCTGGCGGGGCAGGAGAACACCATGGCGGACGCCCTCAGCAGGGACACCTCCTCCTACCACGAGTGGTCCCTGTCCCACAAAGCCTTCCAGATGCTCCGGCACCAGTGGGGCGACCTGACCGTCGACCTGTTCGCAACCAGCCAAAACGCGAAGTGCCGACGCTTTTGCTCCAGGGCCGGGCACGATCCCCGCTCCATCGGCGATGCGTTCCAGATCCCGTGGGACGAGGAGCTGCTGTACGCCTTCCCGCCGTTCCCGCTCCTCGGACGCGTCGTATCGAAGATCATCGCGGACGGAGCGGACGTGATTCTGGTACCACCGTACTGGCCGAGGCAGCACTGGTTTGGCCCCCTGATCGAGGCCTCCCGGGGGAGGATCCTCAGGTTCCCGCCGGCGCCGGACCTGCTCTCCCACTCCGGCGGCCGGGTGCTACACCCGGACCTTCCAGTATTGGCCCTCCATGCCTGGAGGATATGGCCGTAGACGACCCGGCCATCGGTAACGTCTTGATTGCAGCTAGGAAGGAATTGACACGGAGGAACTACCACTACAAATGGCGGCGTTTTGTCGCCTTCACCGAGGAGCAGCGAGAACCGGCGTCCCCGGCCGGCCTTCGGACCGTTCTTCACTTCCTCCTCCACTTAACGACAGCAAGGTCTTGCCTTTCCGTCGATCAAGGTCTACCTCGCTGCGATCATGGCGTATCAGCCGCCGAGATCACCCTCCGCGGCGTTCTTCAGGGACGATACCGTCAAGCGATTCCTGAAGGGCTTGCAACATCTCTACCCGCCGGTATCGCCCCTGCTACCGTCGTGGTCATTATCGCTGGTGCTATCTCAGCTCACGAAGCCGCCTTTCAAGCCGATGGTGACGGCGGATGATAGGCTTCTGGCGATGAAGACGGCGTTTCTCGTGTCGATCACCTCTGCCAGACGAGCCGGAGAGTTGGCGGCGCTGCGCTGCGATGACCCGTTCCTGGTCTTCCATCGTGACAAGGTGGTCCTCCGGCCCGACGTCTCGTTCCTGCTGAAGGTGGTATCCACCTTCCATCTCAACCAGGACATCGTGCTCCCGGCCTTCTACCCTGAACCGACCTCGCCCCTGGAGCGTGCCCTGCACTCCCTGGACGTCCGTCGGGCCCTCGCTTTCTACACGGATAGGACGGCGTCCTATCGACAGACACCACACCTCTTTGTCTGCTAAGGCAGGCGTAAAAGAGGCCACAAGGTATCATCCCAGCGCCTCTCCAAGTGGGTCGCACAGACTATCCACTTGACCTACCAACTGGCCAAGAAGCCTCCACCGGACCTGCTTCGGGCCCACTCCACCAGGGCCGTGTCCACGTCTGCGGCCCTCCTGCGAGGGGTTGACCTACCGGAGCTGTGCCGTGTGGCGACCTGGGCTCAGCCATCGACTTTCATCCGCCACTACAGGCTTGACTGCTGCTCCAGGCAGGATGCCCGGTTTGGTCGTGCTGTGCTGGCCTCTGTCCTCTAGGGTCTGGGACCTGACCCACCATCCTACAGGCGAGCTATACAGTCTCCTATTGTATGAGGCACAGAGACCACGAAGAAGAAGAACAGGTTGCTTATCTGTAACTGTAGTTCTTCGAGTGGTCATCTGTGCCTCATACACAACCGCCCTGCCTTCCCCTCTCTTTCGGGTCCCATGTTCTTCGGCGGACCAGAACTGAAGAGAGACCGTTGCTCGGCGGGAGGAGCATGCGCAGTACGACCGTGGGGGAGGGGCTCCCTGCCAAGCCAACGAGCTCTAGAATCTTCCGAACGCTACCGCGCAGGCACGAAAGCTCCTATTGTATGAGGCACAGATGACCACTCGAAGAACTACAGTTACAGGTAAGCAACCTGTTCTTTCTGTTCCTACAACCACAGTTTGTTTATTACTGTATTCTTCAAGAGTCTTTGATGGTATGATTTTGAAATGATTTTTTCACCACTTGAACTACTTGACATTGAATTCTGTGGTCAGTAACAGGAAAATGAGTTATACTCATTTACATGATGTGGTTTGAGGCTTCTAGACTTGATCTTTTTTTCTTGTTCTTTTTATAAGTTGCAGGGAAAGGACTGTTATGCTGTTTACACTGGTTCTTCAGACCTCCTCCCTTCCATGTAGCTTTGCATTTTGCTGCTATATCCAACTAGTTGTAATGGAGACAGAGTTGTGGTCCTGATGTTTATATGGGGAACACTGGAGCATTAGCTGTGTTGAAGTTGTGATTTAGGATTATAAGCACTCTATTCCATTCCTCCATCAGCTTCCCTTTCCCCTATTTTCTCCATTACACTTCAAAACAGTGATTCAACTAGTCTTTCCATGGTTTCTGATCATACTTATTGTGCTTTTTGAAGCTCTCTCCGCCGTTGTTTCTGATTTTTTTTTTTTTTAGCTTCTGCGGATCTTAAATTGTTTTCATTTTGTGCTTTGGTCACAGAACAACAAAAGTGTCAGCCTAAATTCTAGAAGTAAAGGGAATGAAGTGTCTTTTTGAATTGTGTTGGCCACTGATACATGCTCTTTCCTATTCATTTTCAGACTCATGGCCACTCAAAGTGCATCAGGCCACCCCTGTTTCCATTTATTGTGTCACCCCAGAAAGCAACTTTCCACCTCAAGGGATCCTTTGTAAGTAAAGGGCATGTAGCCTGAATGCTGCTGAATCACTTTTTTTTCTTTTACTAATATCCAGCATGTGCTGTCCATATTTGAGAATGCAAAAAGTCTGGTACTGTATTTTTAAGTGTCTGTGTAGCTGAATGCAATGTTTAATTAAAACAAGGAAGGGTACTGCCCTCTGGACTTCCATTTCTTCTTTATTGTCTGCACAATAATACTGTACCTATAGTCAGAGCAGTATGGTACCACTTTAGCTATCATGGCTCCATCCTGTGGAATATTGGGGTTTTTGGTTTGGCAAGGTGCTTGGGAGATCCTTGCTAAAGAGCTCTAGTCCACTTCTATGAATAGCAGCACTCCAGGTCTCTGGCAAAGAATTCTAAGTAATTGTGGATTGCCACCAGTGGGATGGATGGTCCCTTTGTCTGTGTCATCAGGCCAGATGCTGCCATGAAAATATTGGTTATAATCCCCTTTATTTTCCAAGAAGCCTCAGGATTGGCCCATCAACTTGGCCAGCCTTTAACTGGTATAGTTAGTTTCCATTTCTATTAGGCATGGGAATTAAAATGATGAAAGTCTGCCAGGCGTGTTTTTGGACACCCTCTTTCCTGAGCAGCCAGGGCTTTCAAAGTGGCAGATCATGTCCAACTTCACTAGCCTTCTTTCGCACATAGACTTTCTCAGAGCATGACCAGAACTGGTGGCTGGTTGACTGAAATGTTGTGATAGATATTTTCTTTTCTGTTGTTGTTTAGAGACAAGCTGGTACTTACTGAAATTCTTGATAGATAATAAACTTCCGTTATAAGGATAATTTAATGTGTTTCTTTCCTCTATAGAGCAAACTGCAAGCTCTTCAGATGTGGTATTCAAAGCTTGAGTTTTCATCTTCAAACTCTACTTTGTTCCAGTCACTTGGTCCTATTAAAGTGAGTGTCCTCTTAATCTGTGGGCTGAAAGTGGTTAACATAGAATTCACAGAGAATTCACTGATGCTGCCTACTAGGTATTAGACAATGCATGAAGCATTAAATGTGTACAAGTAAAAAGCACTTCAGTTGCCTGGGTTTTGACCTTAAATAGCAATGTTTCTATAATAAAAGAGGAAAGAGAAAGCAGCTTGGTTAATGGGTATCAGAAGACAAACCTTAAAAATTCGTATGTCTTATGTCTTTGTGGAGAGATGCAATTGATTGTGCTTTTAGTCTGGCAGCTGAAAAGGAAAAATGCAAATTCTCTCAAATTCACTCTTCCCACTCAAGTTATCTACAATATTTAAAGCTGTCATTGGAGCCTGTGTGGCAAGTGGCATTTATTTCTGCCTCATGTTCTCATAGTCCTGCAATTCCATCTCTGTCCATTTAACATTTGGGATAGGAGTGGGGAACTTTTAGTCCTCCGGTTGTTTTTGACTTTATCTCCCACAGTGTCTTATCATTGGTCATGCTGGATGTGGGAGCAGTGGGAGTTACAAGCCAAAGCATCTTGAAGACCAAAGTTTCTCACCCATAATTTGGAATAGTAATGCTTTAAACAGAACAGAAGGGGAGGAGGTTGGTATTCAAAGTATGCATCAGACAGATGTTCAACAATAGATATCCACACTGCTCTTTTTCAAGTCCTATAAATAAACTATCCGAGTATTCTACAGAATCATTTTGTGTCAGATGCTGTTTCCATTTACTGTATTACCTATTGATGTTCATGAATAAACTATAATGCTTCTTTAAATTTGTCTAATAGCTCGTGCAATGTCCAGAGAGGTAGCTAAAGCAGAGTAAATCTGCTAGAATATTGGTTGGGTCCAAACATAGTTAAACTTGGGGCAGATCTGGTGAAATAAATGGCATGAATAAACCATAACTAATTCAGACTGATATCAGTAGGCAAAATCTATCAGTGACTAAATCTAGATGGAGCCATTTAATTTGAAACAGGATTCTTTTGTTACCATGCCAGTCCTAGGTCTGCACCAAGTAGAAAAATGTATCTATACTTCCTTCTTCTGGTGTATCACTTGCTCATTTTCTTTTCATGCAGGTCTGTGAAGGGGCATTGACACTTAGTCTGGGTCTGGATGAGATCTATACTTTGACAACACTGACAACAGCCCAAAAAGGCTCTTACCGAGATCCTCCTCCATCTCAACCTTTTCCGTCCGAATATAAGGATGATTTCAATATCCGTAAGTTAATGCTTGAAGCCATGATTGCAGAATCCCTTAAATTAGTAGTGTCTTCTGGTACCTACTGGTAATCTTAGTTTACAAGAGGTTCCTTATGAGTCAGTTCTTAGGAAAGCACAATAGAAGATAGCCAGAAACCTGCAGTAGTAAAACATTTGTCCAAAGGTGGCCAGTCCGTGCCTAGTGGCTTTTCATTTTCTTTGGACATTCAACTTTGAGAAGTGTGTATCTGTTCTCCACAAAGTCACAAACCTTCTAGTTTTCTGTATTGAAATTTTTATCCATCAGAGGTTCTTATTCTATATCTGTGGTAGAGAATAGTACCAGTTCTATGTCACTTTAAGTGTTATAGCTCCATCATATCAGAGTTTTGTAGTTTGGTGAGGTACTTAGAATTTTCTACTAGAGACCTATTACCTGGTAGTTTTTAACCTCTGATCCTCCAGATGTTGGCAGTGCTAGCAGGTCCTTTTGGGAGCTGAAGTCCAATACATCTTCTATAAAACTGAGTTAATAGGGTAGTGCAGATATAATTTAGTCAGTGTAAGGAATGAAGATATTCAATGGGGATCCTCAGTGGACTTTCTTGACATTTTCTGGGAGTTGTTCTGATGTCCCAGTCAGCTTGGCGGCAGTGGCAGTGGCGATGATGATGATGATGATGATGATGATGATGATGATGATGATAATGATGATAATGATGATGATGAAGAAACATCTAGTTAAGATGGTTTGCTGCCAAATTGGGAGATAGTGGAAGGTTACTTTTGTAGCAGTTGTAGCAGTGGCTGCTGGTGGCTTCCATGACAGTGTTGTGGTAGATTTGCTCCAGGGTTGAGTCTGAGCTTTAAAGGAACTCTCCAACATTCTGTACCTTCTTCAGTAGGTTCACAACTGTGGAAAGTTCAGACTAAAACCCAGAGCAGATTCCCCTAGAAGCCACCAGCTGCCACTAAATTGTAGCAATAATCTGCTGCCTTCTGGTTAAAGTGTTGTTGTGAGGCAGCTTCTGTGTGATGTAAACATTTGTGTATATATGGGAGTGAAAGTAACCAGTCCTTTGTTCTCCAAATAGGCAATCCACCTTTTAGTGAGGCACCAAACTTTGCTGACCAAACTGGGGTGTTTGAGTACTTTGTAAACGCATCTGATCCAAATGAGCACACGTTTACTCTCCGACAAGTGGTGACTCAGAGACCTGTAACTTGGGTTGCTGACGCAGAGAATACCATCAGCGTTATAGGCAATTACAAATGGTATGTTACTGAGTGCAGTGCATTGAGTTTACAGGTTTGCATAATGCTGGCCATGGAATTTGGAAATAGCATGGAGTGTGTTAATTATAGTGTGGACCTTTTTAGCATAAATGCAGAGGCAGACTCTTTTCTGGTGAATCACAGGTTCTTTGTTTTTGTTTTTTTTCCTTTGAGAAATTCTTGTGCTCACATTAACCCAGCTATAGGAATGTATTCAACATGATCCCAGACTGCCATCTGCTGTCTATTTTTTATTCAAAAAGGTGACAAAGCAACATACTAGATAATAGAAAACCATATTTTCTTAGTATATGTTCATGAAATTGGGTATACTACAAGAATGTGCTTAAGCAGTAATATTTTCCTCCAAGTATTAATCATTGTACTGCTGGTATTTGACCCTTGTGGGCAAATGTTTTTGCTCCTTCTGTCTGTGAATTATTTATGTTAATGATTTTCATGCTGCTTAAGTATTTTGAGAATAGCTCATAAGTAAAGGAGTGTAATACTCACAAATAAAGGACTAAAGTAAAATAAATAAAATATGGCAGCCCCTCCTTCACCACAACCACCACATGCACAAATGTGAGGTCACATGAAGCATCATGTTGCTTTATAGTTAATGGATGCAGAGGGCATGTGTCCATGCTGCCATGGGCATTCTCATCACATCCATTGACTATAATAGGGCATGATTCTTCACGTTTTTTGTTTTACGTGGGGGTTCCTGAGATGGACCCACCCCATATACAGACAGCAAACTGTAGTATAGTTGAGTGCTCCCCTGTGCTCTCTGCTTTTGTTACTTGCCTCACAACCTAGGTCTTCTGTGTTCTTCCCAGAACTTGAAAATTTCAGTTTTGGAACAGTAGTTCTCAAAATCCCCAGCTTTGCTTCTTCCATGAAGCTATGCTGAGAATACCGGTAACTCACCAGTAGTGGCCTTATTTCTCCTGCCAGCAATGGAATATAGAATTGAGATAGTGTGGCAGACAAGTTACATTAGGCCTCTTCCTTTTCACTTTAGGTAAGCTGCAGGTTGTACCTCTATGGGTCTTTGGAAATGTTTCCAGGTTCCATCTATAATATGTTCTTTGTTTTGAGTTCAAGCTAAGCTCCAATAAGCTCTTTTGTATTTTGGAAATCATACGTATAGCCTGACTTTGTCACCCAGTGGAGCATTTTAATATTCAGGTTGTACTATAAAGGAACTACTTTAATAAAGTTTGGGATGTTTAATGTGTCTTGGGGTCAGACATATAGCTATGCGGGTGAGATAGAGATAATTGTCCATGTTGTAAACTAGTGTGTCAACTCCTCAGTAGACATCATATGTGTTCCTTGTATTGTACTTTCTCACTTGTGCATTGTTTTTGATTGGGAAACAGCATCTGGGAGAAGTGGGTGATCTGTTCTGAGACCATGGTACACCAGGAGAACAGGTGTTATCTTTTCTCCCTATGCCATTTTCTGCTGTGGATCCTGCCACTGTTCCCAGCAAATGCATGTAGTGGGTGAGTGAGTGAACAGCAGCTTAGGGAGGTATTTTCATTCAGGAAATAGTATGAGTGAAATGAGTTAATCTATCACCTCCCAACATACCAGATTAGGTTGCAATTTCCAAAACATACCAGGCATGGGAGAAACAATCATATGATTACCCTATGTAATCAGGTTTTTTTTTTAATCAGAGGAAAAATTTAGTCTAAGGCCATTTCCGTGCTACACTGTTACAGTGCTGCTATTCCACTTTCAGTATCCTGTGGAATTCAGGGGTTTCTAGTTTACAGAAGCCAAAGAGCTCTCTGGCAGAGAATTCTAAATTCTCCTCCCTAACCTGCAAATTCCAGGATTCCATAGGATATTGAAAGTGGAGTAATAGCACTATAACAGTATAGTGCGGAACTGGCCTAAGTTTACATGTACTAGTTTCCACAGAAGAAGCAAATGAGAACCATTGTGGTAAAATTGGTTCTTGTGGGTTTTTTGGGCTTTGAGACTGTGTTCTGGTTGTATTTTCTCCTGACGTTTCACCTGCATCTGTGGCTGGCATCTTCAGAGGAATGGTGAATTGGAAGTGGAGTGGAGAATATATATGCCAGTCTCCTCCTCCAGAGGGGAGGGAACAATTAGCATAATAGCCCTATTGTGTGTATTGAATACTTGTTCCTGGAGGGAGACTTCCTGAGCCCAGGTGGGGCTCATTAGGGCTTGTTAGTATCTTTTGTGTTTTCATTTTGGTGTTTGTCAATACTGGTAGCCAAATTTTCTTGACCTTCCGAGTCTTGTTAAAATTATCCAAGTGTTTGTGGATTTCAATAGCCTCTCTGTGTAGCCTGACCTGGTAGTTGTTAGAATGGTTCAGAATTTCTGTGCTTTCAAATAACATTCTGTGTCCGTGTTGGTTTATAGTGTGTTCTGCTACTGCTGACTTTTCTGGCTGGATCAGCCTGCAGTATCTTTCATGTTCTTTGATTCGTGTTTGGATGCTGCGTTTTGTGGTCCCTATGTAGACTTGACCACAGCTACATGGTATGTGGTAAACTCCTGCAGAAGTTAGTGGATCCCTCTTGTCCTTTGCTGAGTGAAGCATTTGTTGAATTTTCCTGGTTGGTCTGTAAATTGTTCGGAGGTTATGTTTCTTCATAAGTTTCCCTAGTGACTCCTTTGATATATGGTAAAAACACATTCCCTTCAGGTGGCTGTTTATCCTTACTCCTGTGGTTTTTTCAGGGTCTTGAGGCCCTTCTGATATCTGAGCTGGAGTATCCATTAGCCTTGTAGAGCCTATTTAAATGATTAGCCTGTTTAAATGATTCAGTTCCTCATTCAAGGGATGAGTTCACAAATTCTTTTTGCACAGTCCACCAGAGTTTTTACTGTGCTCCTTTTTTGTCCTGGGTGATGGTTGGAGTCTTTGTGTAGATATCTGTCCATGTGTGTAGGTTTTCTGTACACTGTGTGGCCCAATCAATGGTTGGGTTTGTGGGTGACTAGGACATCCAGAAATCATAGTTTTCCCTCATTTTCTTTCTCCATGGTGAATTGGATGTTCGGTTGGATGTTGTTTAGCTGGTCCAGAAACCAGGTCAGCTGTTCATCACCGTGGCTCCAAATGATGAAGGTGTCATCCATATAACGGAACCATGTAGTGAGCTTTTTTGGTGCTGTTTCCAGGGCTTGCCTTTCAAAGTGCTCCATGTAAAAATTTGCTATCACCGGGCTGAGCAGGCTTCCCATGGCTACCCCATCTCTTTGCTCATAGAACTCATTGTCCCACTGGAAGTAGCTTGTAGTGAGGCAATGTTGAAACACGGCTGTGATGACTCGAAAAGTCAACAAAATTTGGCTGTCAGTATTGACAAACACCAAAATCAAAACACAAAAGATACCAATGAGCCCTAACGAGCCCTACCTGGGCTCAGGAAGTCTTCCTCCAGGAACAAGTATTCAATACACACGATGGGACTATTATGTTAATTGCTCCCTCCCCTCTGGAGGAGGAGACTGGCATATATATTCTCCACTCCACTTCCAATTCACCATTTCTCTGAAGATGCCAGCCACAGATGCAGGCGAAACGTCAGGAGAAAATACAACCAGAACACGATCTCAAAGTCCAAAAAACCCACAAGAACCAATGGATTCTGGCCGTGAAAGCCTTCGACTCTACATTGTGGTAAAACTTTGACTACTTCTTTTTCCCCTCGCTGAGAACTGTATTATCTTTTTCAGGGTAAACCTAACAATAACATGTGACATTTATATAGAATCAGAAAAAGGAGGTGCATTTATTGCAGGGAGAGTTAACAAAGCTGGAATATATGTTGCAAATGCTGAAGGTGTTTTTTTCTGGGTCCTTCCTGATGGGACATACCGAGTCACAGGTGACCTCTGTAAGTAACTTTGAATAACTGTTTCACATATTCCTGTTGGATACTTGTGGCTGGCAACTTATCTTCAGATAACACAGAGTGGCATTCTTAGGTGCTTTGTGCTTGCACCACAAACTCATTAATGCAGTAGTTTTTATTACTTGTGCTGCTAGATCATTGATTTGTTCTCTCCCACCCCCCACTTCTGTTTGATGTTAAGTCAAGACACGTTTGCTTGTTTGTCACACAGTAATTATAACTGTCAAGAAGGCTATCAAAATCAAATTCCTTCAGATTAAAATGGTTCTTATATGTCTTGTTAAGCAAACAATAATTAAAGTAAGGCTAACAGGTATAATTTATCAGGTCACCTTTTGGGTCATAATAACTTTCTATGTAGTAATAATTCCAGTGTCTACAGTAACCCTTTTGAGGGCTAAAAATATGTTGTCTGGCATATATTCAGACCTCAGGAACTCTATGTGCTAGCTCCTTCAGCATATAAGCATGATTATTAGGGGGATTGCAAGTTAATGCGGTTGAATGGCAAAGCAGGGTTCCCAGTTGTAGGATGGTTTGTAAACACATTCAGCCAAAACCACAGTTTTAAACCTTTTTTGGGCCTTAGGTTCAATATGGGAATGTCTTTAGGGATAGCATGCCCAGGGATGTTCTGGTCTTAGCTTGCCGGTAGGTGCTCCTGTCACCTGACACTTTTAGACTTCTATGTGTAGGTGAATGGATGCATTGAGCTAAGACCTTTAAGAGAAACTGGCTTTTGAAAAAGACATAGAATCTGGTCTCTAGCTTTTAAATATAGGAACTTCTTGTCCAATTGGCAGAGGGATCAAAATTATTGCCTAATTCTTTTCCTTCCTTACTCTAACTATACTAGGAATTTGTTCCAGATTTTGGATAGTCTCTCCCTGATGGAAGGAGGATTCATTATTCCACATTTATATTTTATGGCCGTTTGAGCTTCTATTAGCAATGAACAAGTAATTTCTGAATCCTCATGGAGGATTTTAAATTACAGTACGACCGCCATATCCATGGGGGATTGGTTCCGCCCCCCCCCCGCGGATACGGGAATCCACGGATAGTACCGAACACTGCGGCAATCAGGCCCTGGGCCTACAGCTGGAAGTGAGGGAAAAGTGGGCAGCACGATCCTGTGCTATCCGCTATTTTCCCACTGGGCGCTACAGCGATCAGGCCCTGGGCTTGCAGCTGGAGGAAGAGAAATAGTGGGCAGCACGATCCTGCGTTGCCTGCTGTTTTCAACCGCAGATAACTGAATCTGTGGATTGAGTCCGTGGATATGGGGGTCATACTGTAATGGAATTGAATAATGACTGGGTCCAAATAAAGCTCCAATAGCATTTAATTTTAGAGGGTGTCCAAACTACAGTAAATGTTTTGAAATATAATTTGTTTTTCAGATGGTAACAATATCTTGATGAAAGGACTGTCTGGTGTGCGTGCTAAAGCATGGCATACACTCACTCTGATTCTTACGGTAAGCATTGTAACTGAAGTGAAATAGGTTTAATATTGACTAGCTGCAAGAGATGACTGTTACCTAGAGGAATCTGAGGGCTGTGGTCCAAAATGTAGCTTTTCCAAGCTCTGCTTACTGCTAATTTATGATTCTGAAGAAATTTAATATTGACGCAGTTCCTGTGAGAAGCAATTATTCTCTTACAAGAAACTCTGAATCATGGTATGGAGTACAGTATCCTGCAAAATCCTGATTGGCTGAAATCATGAATAGGTGCACTCCACATAGAAAATTTTGCAGCCAGTAAACTATATTTGCATTTTAGGGTATGCCACTCACTAATATATGTGAGCGTGTACAACCATCTGTATTCACCCAACTTACTTTTTCCTTCTAGTGGCCAGTCTGCATTCTATGACCACTCATCATGCTGTGTCCTCATGTTTTGGATGATTTTACTCCCCTCCCTTCCCCATAAGATTCTATTTCTACAAGCTGTAAGGTTTCCTTGGACCTCCTATGTGTTTATGGTGCTGTTTCTGCTACACTGGGATCCACACTTGGAGAACAAGTTCATGGTTAACATACAGTATTTCCATGAGGAAAGCCTGTTGCATCAGAAACAATGAAAAGCCTTGTGGCACAAGTCTAACCAGTGTATTATGGCATAAGCTTTCATAGCCCAGTGTCAACTTTGGCAGCATCCTAAGTTGGCAGTTATAGACACACATGGTTGTGGATGGAGATGGAAATGGGGGGTGGGAAGTCTGAGCAAAGAGATCAAAGGGATCTGATATGCAAAACATGAAAACTGGGGCAATTACATTAAAATTGCTACAATGGCCATTCATAAGGCACCACTGACAGTTAAATGAACATCCAGTCATGGGAAAGCTAATTTCCATGGTGATGAGATAAAGATCTGCTGTCTTGATTAGGCTACAGGTGATATAACTGGACTTCTTGGTAAATTGTAATTCAGTAGTTTCATGATGGAGTTTCTGTGTTCATGAGAGGCTTCCTAAGGTTGGTAAAACTGTGCCCCAGGAGGGTAAAAAGTTATCCCACTGACTTTTGAATATTACCCTTTTTGATGTCAGATTATAGTCTTGCTCTGTGTTCCTTGAGTGCAGCCTAGGATTTCCATATCACTCCTAACACCTGGAGTGAATAGCTTTCTGGCCTTTCTATTTATATTCTAACCCTTTCTTTTAAAATAGAATAGTCAATGCTTTTTTGTACTGAGGAAAGAACACACCTTAAAAAAAAGGGCTAAACATGCAAGACTGTTATTCCTATGTAGTATATTATAAAAATGCAGTACCCTAACTTCTCTGTGGAGTGAGAAATACCGGTGGACCAAGGAGACTTGATTATTTGGTCTGCATTTTTCTTGATGCTGCCTTTGATTTTGTGATACAGAAGAGCAAGGGAAACTTTTTGGAAAATCAGATATAGTGAAATGAATCTGGAATGATGATATAGTTGGTGCAAGTTATTTTAATGGCTTTGTATATAGATCAGCCATAGGCTTGGGCTTTTGCTGGTGATTTGATAGTGATCTGGGTTGTGGTTTCAGATCCATGGTTATTCTCTTTTTTCAGTCAATTCAACTGGGAGAACAGTTTCTTCTAGTATGCAAGGCCTTTTATGCCTAACGTGCCAGTTGCATTTGTTCTTCCCTTCACTGTTTTTATTTGGATTTAGATGCTAATAGGAGAGTGTGGGACTTGGAGCCATAAATTGTGCCCCACAAAGAGATTTCTTTTCTGACATTTAACTTCTTTAGAGGGCATCTCTAGTGAAAACAATGCACATCAGCTTGCATTCAGGAGCCACCTTCTGTTGGCAGAAGCAGTCCATTACAGAATGCACCTCCACCTAGTTTTAGGGTTCTCCCCATGTATAACAGCTCATCCCACTCAGCAAGATTTCCCTGAACTGCTGTGTAGCATTTTCAAGAGGCTGAAAAGGCAACTATAAGGAAGAAGTAGTAGGGAAATCTGCTTCCTGCCAGGCCAGTTATGTCTGCCTAAATCTGGTTCCAACTCACTGGTTTCTGTAACTGGCCATCAACTTGAACATTCAGTGCCTTTATGTGCCAGCTTGCTATGGTTGAATTACCATTGGCAGTAGTGTTTGAAATTACCAGATAGTTTTCCAGCTTCAGGCTTGACTAATCAGTCCACTAAATTTGTATCAGTCCTTGTATGTTGAAATCCTCTCTTTCCTTGTGACAGGGTTCCAATGCCTCTGGCATGTTAAACGGCTATCCACTTTGGGAGAACGTTACTGTGAACTTTCCAAGAAACGGCTGGGCAGCGATTGGGACACGCTCTTTTGAATTTACTCAATTTGACAACTTTCAAATTCAAGCCAGTTGAGGCTTCTGTCACACATGGTGAAGCCGATCCTTTATTCCTTTGAAGTAGATTCAGTTCAAGCCTTCGATGTTTGTTTCATCTGTTTGTAAATTACATTGGTGGGGAAGTTTTGTTTCTTTCCTATAACTTTTAACAATACATTCAACTTTCCTCTAAGTGTACATATGTCTGTATTGTCCTAATTGGGTTTTTCTTGGAATTCATACTTTTATCTCTTGGGCAGAAAGCATTACTTCTACAAAATCTTCTATCTTTTCAGTTTCTTTTGCAAGCACTAAATGAAACTGCAGTGCATTCCTACGATGGAAATTTAAACTTTCTAGCATTATTATAAAGAAATGTACACCAGAGACCTCAAAGAATAGCTATTTTGAATACTTTCCAGTGAAGTCCATTTCTTTCAATAAGATTCAGCTTACAGTAGGCACATTATTTCACTGAACCTGACTGTTACGAAGTCTATGATTTTAATTATATTTTACCACTTTTGTAGTGCATCTGAGGTGATGGAATAATGGACACAGCAGATTTTAGTGCTTTCTCCCAGGAAGTGAGAGATCTCACTCCAGCTCTTCTGATATTTTAATTCAGCTTCCTGGAAAAGAAACTAGCTGATGCCTGGTTGGATCACTTATTTTAAGCGATCTGGCTAGACTTCTTGTAAACTACCTCCACTGCTAACAGCAGTGTAGTAAATATGTTGAAAGTGCCTGTCATTTCTTCTTAAGGGTGATAGCCCCACAACTGACACTGTCTTTAGCTTTTTCCTTCCCTCCTCTCCTTCTTAGCTAAATGGAAGGAGGAGAGACCTCTAACATATTGCTGTGAAAATTCATGGCCAGTTCACTGATAGAACTATCCATATACAGTCCACACTGAGAGTGCTCAAGGTCACCAGCTTTACAGCCCACACATTTGTGTGAACAAGAGTCTCCAAGTGGATTATATACATGAAGATGCCCCAGCTGATTATCATGCTGGTGACACTATCTTTGAGGAAGAAGTTCTTGGTACAAACTACACCTCTCTATGTTATCTTTCTAAGGAAAGGCAATCTTTGAAGGGGAAAACTTCTTATTAGTTGCTTTGGACTCATAGCCAGGAATGTCGTATATCTTAAATCCTATTTTTAGCAGATTCATAGATGATGAACTTTTTGAAGTAAATTGATATGTATCTGAAACTGGATGCCTTATGCTAATACTGCTATTGGTCCAATTTTCTGGTCAGATCAAGTTCCAAAAATAAAAACTGAAATGTTCATTTCTCCATTAGCTTGTTAGATGTAAGGACATGACTGACTGTCTTTGTTCCAAAGAATAAATCTTTTTTTAAAAAGCATTATTTTTCTTTTGCACTAGAATGAAAGAAAGAAAGATGGTTCTGTTTTTGCATTGTGTACTAAATGCTGTTGTAATAATGAGTTCAGTTTCTTGTTAATTTATGAAACAGTAAATCTAAAAGTAGTGTTTTGTAAGTATACTCACTTGGTTAAGCTGCGTGTTTGGCTTACCGATTCTTCACAAGCTGCCTTGATGTTTTAGTGAATGATTACTTTTGACTACTACAAAGCCTAATGTTTCAGATGGAAAAATAAATGCTGTTTAAAATTTTAAGCCGTGTAAATGTTACTTTTTTTAAAGAGTCATTTTTCCCCCTGAGATATTAGAGATGATCTAGATCTCTGTTATCTAGGACCCAAAGAATCTTGACAATGTAATGTCACACATATCTTACTCAGTAGGAACTCCACTGAATTCAGTAAAAATTACACCCATTTAACTGTCCTCAGTTGTGTGTGTGCAGATACATATGGAATTGGGCACACAAGGTAGATTGCACACAGGGATTGAAAAAAAATGGTGGTGGTGGGGAGATTAGGTTGTGAAAACTGACAAAGGTTTAAGTGTAACAGAAGAAGCTCCTTTGAAAAAGATTGAGTATAATTATCTGCTGATGCATCCATAACTCCTGTTCCAAACAGGGAGAGGGGAGACTTCACCCACAGATTTTGGGGATTGGCTCACATGCCCTGGTCACAACCCACCTGTGGTTGGTGTGATTCACTACAGAAGAATTTTGAATACCCTTGTCTTACTCTTCAGTCTTGCCTTGGACTTCATAAGCAGGCTGCTGAAGAGTCCCACTGCTTTATAGTCAATTGGAAACTAAAATATATAGTGGGTTATTTTATTGTATATTAACCTTCAATAATAAAAGTGGACTACTTAGATTCCTGGTTAAGATCTACAGAGTATCAAGTTGCAGAGTAGAGTAAAGACTTTCTGACGGACTTTGGGGTGCTCTTGCCAGGGTTCACCTGCTTTCTAGGATCATTAGCAAGTAATGTTAGTCTGAGTTCTTTGGAAGAAGGACAAGATGCAAATGTGATAATTTGAAGAGCCCTGGTGGCACAGTGGTTAAATGCCAGTACTGCAGCCACAACATTGTGAGTTCAGTCCTGCAGGGCTCCAGGTTGACTCAGCCTTCCATCCTTCAATACGTTGGTAAAATGAGTACCCAGCTTGTTGGGGGCAATTAGCTAAAAACATTGTAAACTGCTTAGAGAGTGCTTTGCACTGGTAAGCGGTATAGAAATGTGACTGCTGTTGCTAACTGCTATAATTTGTAGTCAGTCTTAGGGATTACAGTTTCTTCTTCGTGGTCTCTGTGCCTTCATACACTAGGAGCTTTAGCGCCTGCGCGGTAGCGTTTGGAAACTTCTAGAGCTTGTTCGCTTGGCGGGAACCCCTCCCCCACGCCGGTACTGCGCATGCTCCTCCCGCCGAGCAACGGTCTCTCCTCAGTTCTTTCTCGTCCGCCGTCGCGTACGGAAGGTTCTTTGGTTTGTTCCTCTCACTTTTGTGCTTGGCTTGCTGTTTTCACGGTTTTACGGATTTTTGGACTATCTCTGACCTCTCTTTCGGACTCCCCCTTCGGCTTTTGGTCTTTTTGGATTTTCGCAGTTTGGCATTCTTCGTCTTATGTCCGCGCTCTTCAAGAAGTGCGTGTCCTGCGGGCGCAAAGTTGCCCTCAACGACGGCCACAAGGAGTGTCTCTTCTGTTTGGGTGAGTCCCACAACATTCGGACTTGCCCAATTTGCCGGGATTTTACTCCCCAAACTCTCCGCAACCGGTCCGCGAGACTTAAGTCTTATTGTTGGGAACAGTCTCTGCGGGCGATAGACGAGACCTCCACTTCCAAGATGGCCGACAAGAAGACGACCACGCCATCGACGGTATCGGCGGCTGCCGTTCCGTCCACCTCGTCGGTATCGGGCTCGGTACCGGCAAAAACGCCGATCTCGGCGTTACCGAGGATCCCGAAGCTGTCGGCGGCTGCCAAGTCAGCGAAAGGATCCTCGACGGCGAGGAAGGCTGAGGCTCCCCTGACGGAGACGCCTGCTAAAAAGCGCCCTGCTCCGGACGGAGGCAAGGGCAAGGAGAAGGAGAAGAAGAAGAAGGAGAAGAAGCGCTCCCCGGCTGGGGACGTTCAACCTCCTACTCCTCCTCCTACTCAGCAGCCTTCCAAAGGGCGAGGCGAGTCCGTCGATCTCTCGGATGATGAGATCGAGGACGTTCCCCAACAGCGCCCGGACTCGCCTGTGGCAGACCCTCCAACCCTGGTGGAGGAGCGCCACCGCCCTCCTAGCCGTCGCAGGTCGGCCGACCTGCAGCAGAGAGAGCCCTCTGCTTCTCCGGAGCGGCGTTCGACCTCCTTCCGGTCCCGGTCCCGCTCTTCCGAGCGTCCGGTGGCCTCGCCGCCTCCTAGGGAGACAAGAGAGGAACAACCTCGCTCGTCTGCCTCCAGATACACCTCGGCGTCCTATGTGGCCAGGTACGCGAGGGAATCTGAATGGAGAGAGCGCCCGGCCTCTTATCGGTCACATTCGCCATCGTACCGGGATCGGTACCATCGTGGCCCGAGTCGCTGGGAGACCTTCCGGAGGTCCCGGTCACCTCGTCGACAGCGCGAATCGCGCTCGCCTAGAGGGGACGAGGCTCGGTACCGTCGACGCCGAACCCGATCTCCGTCGGACCGCCGCTCCTTCAGCCGCTCTCCCTCTCCTCGATATCATAGGGCGAGGGAGCCTTCACCTCGGTATCGGGCGATATCGCCACCTCCTAGGGTCACGGCAACGGCGACGCGCCCTACGGAGTCGGTGACTGAGCGCGCTACGACGACGTCAGCCTGCCAGACTACCCCTGTCACCACTAAGAAGGTGAAGTCAGTAGTCAGCCAGCCCAAGCGGGACGCTGCTACTACCACCGCCCCGGCTGCAGAGAAGCCTAGGAAGGCAACACCTGTGGCGACTACGAAGGAGCCGGCAAGCGAGCGGCGAGAGGACTCACCGACCTCAGAGTCGTACGACTCGAGTGCGGAATCAGAGGTGTCTGAGGCGGCCTCCCAGGAGTCTCCTCCGCTGGGATTCGGGGACCCGATCCCAGATTCTGCTCCAGAGGACGTCCACCAGTTCTCTGCGATGCTGCTCCGCATGGCTACTACCCTCGGCCTGAAGATCGCCGATGCGGAGCCGGAGGACGACGATCCAGTCTTCTCCGTCTTTGAAGGGAAGCAACCTGCCACGGCCCCGCTGCCTCTCCTGCCCCGGGTATCCAGACTGGTGAAGGCCGCCTGGGATAGGCCAGCCTCGGCTCAGCCGATACCGCAGCGGTTGGAACACCTCTACAGGGTGCAGAAGGATAACGCCGGTTATCTCTTTAATCACCCTGCACCGAACTCTGTGGTCGTCGAGTCGGCACAGACGAAAGGCTCCGGCAGGCAACACACCACCCCGCCGGACAAAGAGGGCAGGAAGTTGGACGCCTATGCAAGAAGGTTCTATTCCGCCGCCTCCTTGCAGATCAGGCTGTCCAACACTCAGGCTTGCCTCGCGGCATACCTGAAAAAGGTGCTCGATCGCCTGCAACCGGCGATGGAGGCGGTACCGGAGGACATCCGCCAAGCCTCCTCCGTGATCTTCAACGAGGCCATCTCCATCGCTCGGCAGCAGATGGCCTCCTCCAGGCACGCAGTGGAGATTGCCTCCCGGGTCATGGCGGGATCCATCGGCCTGCGCCGCCATGCTTGGCTGCGGCCGGCCGACGTCCAGGAGGACACCAGAAGGAGGATTGAAGATCTCCCCTTCGACGGTGAGGGCCTATTCAATTCGTCCACCGACGAAGCTTTGGACAATCTCGTGAAGGCGAGGCTGACCGCCAAGAAGATCGGGCTACAGCCGGCCACGCAAGCCCGCAGGGCCTCCACCTTCCGCCCATCCTGGCGACGATCTTCCACCTCGTCGTTCCAGCGTTCGGCCCAGTCTGGACAGTCGAGACCGTCCTCCGGCTCATCGGCCAGATGCACGATTAGACGACGCCCGGCTTCGTCCAAGAAGTCCTCCTCTGAGACAAAGTCTCGGTTTTGACGTGCCTGGCAGGACCTACCAATACCCACTCTTCAGCCTACCATCAGCGCTCGGAGACCGACCGACTCTGGCTCGACATCTCGCGGAGTGGCAATGTGTCACTACGGACTCTTGGGTGCTTTCCATCGTCCGTCTTGGCTACGCCATCGAGTTTCTCGATATTCCTCCTCGAGGCGTTTACTATTCCACGCCGTCGAGTCCGGCCCTCCTGGAAGAGATCCAATCCCTCCTCCAGAAAGGGGCGATCGAGCAACTCCCGCAAGAAGCCAAGACCACCGGCTTCTTCTCCAGGTACTTCACGGTACCGAAAGCCGACGGTACCCTCCGGCCGATCCTAGACCTCAGAGGGGTGAACTACTACATCCGCCCCAAAAGGTTCAAGATGGTCACGATACCGTCGGTCCTGCCCTTCCTACATCGAGGGGACTGGTTCGCCTCCATCGATCTCCGAGACGCATACTTCCATATCGCCATTCGCCCGCAGCACAGACGGTACCTCCGCTTCGCGGTCGACGACACCTGTTACCAGTACAAGGTGCTGCCGTTCGGACTCTCGACTGCCCCAAGGGTCTTCACCAAGTGCATGGCCCCGGTGGTATCCTTCCTGCGGACGAAGGGTGCTTCTGTCTTTCCTTACCTCGACGATTGGCTGTTGGTGGCGTCCTGCAAACAGAGACTTTACCACGACGTCCACATGACGTTGTCACTCCTGACCCGCCTTGGTCTACGGGTGAATCCGAAGAAGTCCCACCTCGAGCCGGCGAGGATCTTGGACTTCATCGGGGCGACGCTCGACTCGACCTCCGCCAGGGCGTACCTACCAGAGTCTCGAGCCCAAACCCTGATCCGGGCCGCCGCTCACGCTTGTACGGCCCCGACGTTATCTGCGAGAAGCGTCCAGCAGCTCTTGGGCTACATGGCTGCGACGACCGCTGTGACATATCTCGCCAGGCTGAGAGCGAGACCTCTTCAACACTGGTTCGTCCGCATATTCGACCCCCTGCGAGACGAACAGACACTCCGACTGCAGCTGCCGGGAGACGTCCGCTCATCCCTCCGATGGTGGCAGTCGCGACGCAATCTCATGTCAGGGATGCCTTTCCAACAGCCGACACCGAAGGTGACGGTAACGACCGACGCCTCCCTGTATGGACGGGGTGCCCACTGCGGCGATCTCAGAGTCCGCGACAGATGGACCGACGACGAGACCGCTCTCCATATCAACGCGCTGGAGCTGCTCGCCGTCTTGAAAGCACTACGGGCGTTCCGCCACGTCGTAGCGGGGCGGACGGTCCTGGTTCTGACGGACAATACCACCGCCGTCTGTTAGATCAACAGACAAGGAGGGACTCACTCCACAACCCTGCTCAACATTGCACTCGACTTGTGGGAATGGTGCATTCGCCTGCATACGCATCCCGTGGCAGTTCACCTGGCCGGCCAGGAGAACACCACGGCAGACGCCCTCAGCAGGGACACCTCATCCAATCACGAATGGTCTCTCTCCGGAGAGGCGTTCAGACTGATTCGGGACCGCTGGGGCGAACCATCGATCGACCTCTTTGCGACCAGGGAAAACGCGAAGTGTCGCCGATTCTGTTCCAGAGCGGGCCACGATCGTGCCTCCATCGGGGACGCTTTCCAGTTTCCGTGGACCGGGGAACTCCTCTACGCGTTCCCGCCGTTCCCGCTGCTCGGCCGGACGATATCGAAGATCCTCGCCGACGCGATCCTGGTAGCCCCGTACTGGCCGAGGCAACATTGGTTTGCACCCCTGCTACAAGCCGCACGAGACGACCTGCTCCGGTTGCCACCGACACCGGACCTGCTCTCCCACTCCGGCGGCCGAGTCCTCCATCCGGACCTGCCACGCCTGGCCCTCCATGCCTGGAGGATATCGCACTAGACGATCCCGTGCTCGGTACCGTCCTTGTGGCGGCCAGGAAGGAATCCACCCGTCGCAACTATCAATACAAGTGGCGACGCTTCCTGACCTTCGCTAACGAGAGGAGTGAGCCGGTATCGCCCGCGGGGCTCTCTACCGTCCTGCATTTCCTCCTGCACCTCCGGCAAGAGGGGCTGGCGTTTCCATCCCTGAAGGTGTATCTCTCCGCGATCGTGGCATACCAACCGCCACGGTCGGCTGCCTCGGCCTTCTTCAGGAACGATACCGTTAAGCGGTTCCTGAAAGGACTTCATCATCTCTACCCGCCGGTATCGCCGCCGCTACCGCCGTGGTCCCTCTCGCTGGTGCTCTCGCAGCTGACAAAGCCGCCCTTCGAGCCGATGGCGACCTCGGATGATAGGCTTCTCACCATGAAAACTGCCTTCTTGGTAGCGGTGACCTCAGCGAGGCGAGCGGGTGAGATCACAGCTCTTCGATCCGATGAGCCCTTCACGGTCTTCCACAGAGACAAGGTGGTCCTGAGACCTGACATCTCGTTCCTGCCTAAGGTGGTGTC
This sequence comes from Ctenosaura bakeri, assembly GCA_948474755.1. Lineage (NCBI taxonomy): Eukaryota > Metazoa > Chordata > Lepidosauria > Squamata > Iguanidae > Ctenosaura > Ctenosaura bakeri. Next base: position 443,980 of record CAOLHI010000679.1, read on the forward strand.
CAGTTTCCATCTCAACCAGGACATCATCCTGCCTGCCTTCTTCCCGAACCCGACGACACCGTTGGAGCGGTCTCTCCACTCCCTGGACGTGCGTCGGGCCGTGGCCTTCTACATGGACAGGACTGCTTCCTTCCGACAGACGCCGCATCTCTTTGTTTGCTATGGGCGACGTCAGAAGGACCTCAAAGTGTCCACCCAGCGCTTCTCCAAATGGGTGGTACGGACTATTCAACTGGCGTATGAGCTCGCGAGGAAGCCTCCGCCAGTCCTGCTTCGAGCCCACTCCACCAGAGCGGTGGCTACTTCTGCGGCCCTCCTGCGAGGAGTTGACCTGCATGAACTCTGCCGTGTGGCGACCTGGTCCCAACCATCGACCTTCGTGCGCCACTACAGGCTCGACTGCCGGTCGCGCAGAGATGCCCGGTTTGGACGTGAGGTGTTGGCTTCCGTGCTGTAGGACCTGACCCGCCGTCCGACCGGTAAGCTACACAGTCTCCTAGTGTATGAAGGCACAGAGACCACGAAGAAGAAGAACAGGTTGCTTACCTGTAACTGTGGTTCTTCGAGTGGTCATCTGTGCCATCATACACACCCGCCCTTCCTCCCCTCTTTCTCAGGTCCCTGTAGGTTCTACGGCGGACGACAGAACTGAGGAGAGACCGTTGCTCGGCGGGAGGAGCATGCGCAGTACCGGCGTGGGGGAGGGGTTCCCGCCAAGCGAACAAGTTCTAGAAGTTTCCGAACGCTACCGCGCAGGCGCTAAAGCTCCTAGTGTATGATGGCACAGATGACCACTCGAAGAACCACAGTTACAGGTAAGCAACCTGTTCTTCACCTTTCATAAGCTGAGTACCTCCTTAGGGAAAGAAATATGGTACTAAAACTTTCCAAAGGGTTGTAACTGACTGCCAATACGGCAACCCAAATGGCTCAGCAGCTTCATATTAATGGAAATCTGGAGCAAGATTATATTACAGTGTTTGGATTTGCCAGAAGGAGGAGGGAAATGAAAGGATAACTCATAGGAAACATTACTTATGCCCCACTTGGAACAGATGTGCATAGAGGATTGAATCTGTACTCTGAACTATGTTAGTAGACAGTAATACATTATTCTTTATCAAGAGTGGCAGCAAAATGGGAAATGGGTAAATTCTAAAATTGTTGATGTGAAAAAGCATATCTGATCATTGCATTTTGCTTATTTTGTTTTGTATGACGAATAAGCAATGGAACAAAGGAGAACATGGGTGATGATGAGTAAGATTTTTGAACAAATAGATCTATTCATCAGAATTGCCCTTTTCTAGGTTTTTGTCTTTTCAAATATGTGTACATGGGCACGTTTGGTGTGAACATGAAAATGCCTTCTCAGTGGCTGCTACCAGGCTCAGAAAATCCCTTTCCAGGGAGGCTAGCTTAATTCCCTCCTTGCTTCCTCCCTCCATTGACAGGTGAAGACCTTTTCCAGTAGGCGTTAGGAACTGTTTTATTAATAAAAATGTTTTTCTCAAGGTATTGCACTGTTATGTCCTTTTGCTTTTGAAAGGATATATTTTAAATGGTTATAATTCTTTAGTCAGTTTAGTATCATTTTAAACATGACTTTTTGTATGTTTTTAGCTACATGTCCTTTGTTCTATTTGTTTTTATTATGTAATTCTTTTTATCAGGTTTGGAGCAAAGGTGAGATATAAATAAAGCAATATAATACAATACATTTACTGTACCATGCATGTACTCTCACTCTCCTCTTGGTCAAGCAAGAGAGTGGCAGAAACCTTTTCTCTTCTAAAGCACATTTATGTGTTTATAAAATAAGGTAAAATGTGTTTACAACTGCCTTTGGCCAAAACAATCCAAGGCCATAAAAATAAATATAATAATTTAACACAATGATAGCAGCAGAGCAGTAACATGTAAAACTACAGAACCAGCAGTAGTAAAAGATACGAGATTGAAGCTAGCTGGAAAGCCTGGACAAATAAATTCTTTGGCACAAGGCAGGAGTCCTTGGAGAGTTAGACACTTGGAGACCCACATAAGACAAAGCATGGTCTGTTCTTTTGAACCACAGAAGTAGGGAGCTAAAGAGGAACTTCTGAGGGTGAGCATACCAATTCAGCAGATTCTTGGGGACAACTCTGTATTTCATATACCAAGTTCCAAGATTAGTCTCTGTTATATACTTCAGGACTGGAGACTGTGACTGCAGTGAATTTCATAAGCAGAGGATGGAAGGAGGGGAATAACCTGATTGTTTTTGCTGACAAAACACTACCTGGAGAATTGGTGCAGTTGTGCCAAATATTGAGTTTCATAAATTTTCTTTAGTCTTTCAAGACACAGAGTTGTACTGCAATTTAAGCAAAGTTGGCTGTATGTATATATAAAATGAAATCTCCCAGTGCAGGGTGCTTGTTAGCTAAAGACTACTTTGCTCAGGTGTTATCCTAATCACAAACTTAATGAGAGTACCTTTAGTAGCTTTAATGAAATATTTATATTTCCCTACTTTCTCATTGTTTTAATGGTTTTGTTACTTGATTGTGTTGTGTTTTATAGGCTCTTATATGGATTTTATGAACTATTTTGGGATTTTTTTGAATAAAACATGAAATAGAAATCTTTAACTCAGTCAAAACATGAGATTGCTTTTAAAATGTAGAATTTGGTTTCCTCGTTGCTGAATTGTCCTGTATATCAGTGCAGGACTATTAAAAAACTGCAGGCACAGCCCATACAAAGTTAAGCTATATTAAGTCCAGCCAGTTTCTGTTAGAGAGCTAAGCACAGGCTCAATCCCCTAGGATGGAAATATGAGCACACATTTTAATTGTTCCACTGCAATCAACGAAATTTGAAAGTGCATGCATTGGGCAGGATTGAGCTCTTGTGTCTGGCTAGTGTTTCTCTGTAAAGTTATACACAACGTGAAAATGCATGCACACACACACATTCATGTGTGTTATGTGTAACTGTTGTGTATAACTTCAGTGCAATGTTCAATACTGGATTTTTGATGGGGTGGAGGAGGAGAACACTTACAAACTTTGACTTTCTTTAATGAACTGCTAGTTGGCCACAGCAGCCATTTTAATTTCAAAGGAAATCTACCCAGCATGGGCATGCTAGGTTAATTTGTGACATTAAATGAAATTTATTTCCTAAAAGACATGTTGCTTTGTGAGATGCTGGAGAACTTCTGGAAGGTAGTTTGCTTTTTGAGACGACCTAATAAGACTAAGTACCCTGCAGCAGGAGCATCTGTGGATGCTGAAAGCCCTCATCAGGGAGACTGGACAGCAGAGAATTGCTGCAATCCATCTTTGTAATGGAAAATGAAATGCAGCACTGTTTCTGGACTATGCTCAGTGAAACATGCTATGCTAGGAGCTTGTGAAAGATTGCAGTGGAGAAAAGGTAGACATAATACACAAAAGCAAGATACGAGGAGGGGATAAAGAAGAGCCAAGTGATTGATACCTCAATACACGTGAGGGATATTTTGGACAAGACAGCCCTAATAACTGAATCAGAGGACTGGTTCATACACGTTCTCGGCACAGAGACTGTGCATGCAATGAAATGAGAAAGCTCCATCAGGTTCACCAATTTACTGTGTATAGAGCATTGCGCATGAAACGTACAAGATGACTCTTTTGTATGCATAAACTTGGTTCCATGTGGACAGCTGGTCTGAGTGTGAGAAGACTGACCATATTTATGATATGTGATTGTAATATGTTCCTCAAAATGAATGCTAAAGCATATAGCCATCAGGCTGTTTGACATTTAGAAGTTGGTTTTGGCTAGTGGTTTCCCCCGTCCAGTGTGGAATTCGATCCAAGGGGATATCCTTATATTCTCTACCAGTTTTTGTTTTCATATTACAGCATGCATTTTTTCCCCATAAGAGAAAAGCTGCTGGGGCCATCATCCCTTTGATTGGGAAAATGGTCTGCATAAAAAAAGGTTAAGCACTACTGCCCCCACAATCTGTGCTTAAAGATTCAGAATGGCTCATCATGCCGTAAACTAAAATTACCTCTTCTACCTGTTTTCAGAGAAGTTCAGTATAAATCCTTGGCTTCTTCCAAGTTAGCTTCCATGAGGATATAATTCTGAGATGCCTTTACAGTGGATGTAAATGAACCATTCAGTTGCAGAAGCATCTGTATCTGCCCACAAATAAGTGTGCCCATTAGGTCACCATATGGGATTTGCCTTTTTTCCATTTGGGAAACATGACTGGTGTAGCTTCACTTGCTTGCAAGAAGGTGGAAAAATCACATCACATGGATTTTTCAACTATGTGTATGTGGGGGAAATGTGGAGAAAGAAGTAGATAAGTGGCAGGGTAAAGCAGACATGGAGAAGCATTCTGCCATCATTTCAGCCTGGCTCCTACATCAGTAAAACGTGAGGTTTTCCGAGAGCAATAAAAAGCCTCACGCACTCTAAAAGTGAACAATTCCAGGCATAAGAATGAAGCATGTTTTCATCTTGAATTCAGAAGGACATTTACCCATTTAGGGATTTGGTCAGTGTGTCTATATTAGATATCAGATATCTTTCATCACTTTTCTCACATGAAAATGATATGTCCAGACAGGAGAGCATGTTTTATCTGTAGAAAATTTCTATGTAAGTCAGAACATGAAAAAATCAGAGTTCCAGTTAACATGGTGATCACCTACAAATGGCTTCCCTGGAGACCATCCACAGACTTTTCTCCACAAATGCAAAAGATATGTCTCTTATGAGAAGAAAGCAGTAACAAAGGGAGTGGGTTATTGCACTCCTCATTTGTGGAGTATACATGGTTACTGAGCATCTACTTTGCCTCAGTTTTTGGAAGTTTGGGAAGTATTGGGCCAAATACTTCAGAGAATAGTTACTTTGCCTATAAAACATCAGTGTAGCTTTCAATCTAATTTGAAAAGTCATCAGCAAATGATCAGTCATCAGTTATCATTGAAAGGTCATGAGCAAATGATTTAAGTTTCTGGCAAGAGTAATCTCCCATGGCAGCCTAGTGGGCAGTGAGTAAGGAGGAGCAGCGGTGGGGAGAGGAGAGTGGAAAAAGATGGTGTCCTGCCCACCAGCTATATGTGGCACCAACAGATTACTCTTGGTGGAATGTGTCTCAAGACAGAAGAAAGGTTTCAACACCCTTGCTATAGAAAATTGTCCTTTGGTGTTACTAAATATTCCAAAATAACCTGTGACAGAATCTTTTCTGAAAATGAATTTACACAGTAACAGAGAGGAATACCATGGGAAAATGGACATATAAGAAGCCTTGTGCTGTGCTGACTTCTTTACTATAGCCAATTTACTGTGTGGAAAACGGTAGTACTCAAAAATTAAATGGTGCCAAGATTATTACCCAGCTGTGGAAACTTTCATAATTCTTCTTCTACTCCCTTATGTATATATATGCATAGAGTTTTGTTTCAATAGGTCGAATTTTTCTTCTTTCAGCCACTGTTAACTTGGAAAGACCAGCCATGTAGTGTGATAAGTTACATGAACACGAGTGATATAGCCATAAATTTACTATGACACGGGACTTTGTGGCGTAATAAAACACAGTCACTTAAACATCACTTTGGCTATTTGGAACTTCATTCAGAATAGCTCCCTTGAAAGCCATTTTGAAAGGAATGAATCAAATGAATGAAAAGCTTTTCTTCCTACAAGGAAGTGCTGGTTACCAAAGGGCAGCCATCTTGTGGAAGACAAAGTGGCATGTCTCACTGAAGTTCTCTGTCAGTGAGAACGAGGGGATCAATGTGGAAAGGAGAAAAGGGTGGACTCAGAATTATTTCATACTGAGGAAGTAATGTGTCAGAGGCAAAGGAAAATAGTGTTTTTTCCCCTAATGAATAAAGGATTTCGTTGCAAATGGCACTCACATTATTGTGGGAAAGGCTTGTCAGAGGTATTGCCTATATTTATTAATTATGGAGCCCTAATCTTTCTCAAAGTAATTTTGACCATCATTTAATCTTCCTAACCATTACATCCAATAGGTTTGCATGACAGAGTAGGGCTATTCACTCATTAGTTTTCCCCTCCACAGGTGGGTCACATACATACATGGATGTGGCTAGCAGAAGGACTGATCTAAAACTTTTGATAAAATCTCTGCTTATCATTTATGTGAAGAGGGCTGAGTAAACAGTAACTTGTCCATGACCACCAAATGTGTTTCCCGTCTGATTAAGATTTGAACTTCACTTTCCAAATCTAAGCCCAGCTCCTAGTATCTTGCATTGGTTTGTTTGCTTTTAAATTCCTAGGAAAGACAAGAACTTGGAAATAAGTTATTAAAATTAATTTCTTATCATTAATGCATTTAACTGTTCAACAGTTAAAATTTGTTCTTTTAAACCTCAGTAGCTTTTTTTTTTTTAGCAATGATTAATGGTTATGATTACTTCAATATGTCCCTGGCCATTTCTAACAATCTCAAATATTTCTAACTTAATGATTTAAGGAAGAAATGAAGCAAGTAATGAATTAATTCTATTGCAAACTATTTGACCATTTGACCATTAATGAATTAATTTCCTCTAATGATTCAAGTGCTAAGTTCTGGCAAAAATTCAAGGTGTGGCTATATGAACAATTTTGTACATAGAAATGGTACCATAAAGTGACTTTCCTTCTGTGCTTCTGCTCTAATTATTTCTCCTTATCAATACAATCACAATAGCATTTAATATAACATGGGAGTACAGAGGAAACATTAGCTTGGCATGCAACTAATGGAAAAATGAGAAAGAATCAAAATAGTTCTTTCTTAGCTGGAGTTTAGGGGACTAAGACTGAGGTTTGATCCTGAGACCTGCAAAGAAGATATGGATTATTAGGCTTTGCAGATGAAACTCCATGATGCTCCCACATCAGACACATTCAGGTGCATTGTCCCAATCACCTACTGACTAGGAGGATGGGAGAGAAGAAGGGATGCCCGGTGAACCACCAGAATGCTCTCATTTCTCTTCATTCAGCTGCAAAATTGCAGCTAGAATGGGCACTGCCTGATCACCTCCTCCCCCTCCCTACCCAGTAAATCATTGTGGCTACATCTCTGGCACTGGATAACTATCTTGGCAGGGAGGGGGCAGAATGTTGTGCAGGGAGCTAGTGAATAGTATTACCATACCCTATACTCCCACTCTGTGGGATGTGCTATTTTCATAACTGAACATATTTCTGGCTAGAAAACATGTTTGAAAGTGTGCTGGCTAGAAGCATGTAGCCAGGTCAGGCTGACCTTAAACATGGTCAGGTCATAAATTCAGAGAGGATTAGGCAGGGAAACCCAACACTAATGAGTTTATGATAATCCTCTCAGCATCTCAGGCCCTGAGCACACCTAGATACAATGGAAGGCAAAACTATCATATGAAGCAATCAGCAATCAATACTGTGATCCTGCCCTACAGAAGTCCTCCCTAGACTGCGTGCCCAATCAGACATTAAGAGATTGTGATGACTCCCACCAATGTTTTGTTACCTAAAGTTAAGACAATCAGCTCATTCTAGATTCCTTTGTCAGTTTCATGAGAAAGCAATTACCACTTTGTCCACACACACCCTTCAGGGTAGAAAATAGGGTATATAAACCCCAGCTTCAGCCCCAGAAAATTGTAGTACATGGATTTAATATGTGGTGCCCAGCCCTCTGTTCATTCTTGCAACTCTCAGATGCTGCTTGCTATCTTTTGCTTTAACCTTCTTCAGGACTGGTAACTATCACCCTTTTCACCCAATCTGTCATGTTCAGGGCAGAGCAGGCAATTAATTAACAAATGGCAGAGCAGGGCTTACTCACAAGGCAAGAGCAGGGAATTGTCCAAGCAGACGTCAGGTTCCAGAGCAAACAAATCCAAAGGGCAAATCCAAGTTGTTGTCAAACACATATAGGTTCAAGGTAGTCCAGATGCAAGAGAACACGGTGCAAGGCACAAAGAAAGATCAGTTGCTGACCCTGGAAGGAAAGGGCTAGCTGAAAGCCTTTTATCTTACTGATGCTGTTGCTACAGATGTTCCTTTATTAGTGCTCGTTTGTTACTTAAACACACTTAGTGGCACAGCTCCTCTTTCTGATGTTGTCTCTCTTGCACGGTAAGTGTCTGTGTTGCCTCATCCTCTGATATTTTCTCCCACTGCTCAGGCCCCTGCTGTTGTTCATTATCTTCTTCTGAGCAAGCTTCTGGAGGAAACTCTTGCCTCTGGTGAAACTTCTGCCTCGGATTCAGAATCCTCCTCCTCACTGCCAGGGTCTCCAAGGCAGGGCATGATACAATCACTCTCTAATACTCTGTTTAAATTTAACAGGAGTCCTCTCTACAGTTAGTATTGGTATATACAGATGAAAATATCCTGCCATTGCCCTCCTCTTGCAGGTCTCCTTTGAGCTATAATGCCCCAAATTCTAAAGAGATGCTGGCATTGCGAGTGGACTCCAATATCCCACACCTTTTAGGGTAACAATAGTTCTTTGAGCAACTTCCAAAACAAAACACACATGCACATAACAGCAAGTGGCATGCATATGTGCCATCCCTTGAGATTCTAGCCATAGGCAAATTTATCATAAGGTAGATTGGCATTTCAGAGCACTTAACCACGGAAAACTGTTTCTAATACCTTCAGTTTTGCTACTCTTGCCAAAAGTATATAGCATTCCAGGCTGGTCAAGATATTTCAGCACCTGAGGCAGAAAAATCTCACAAAGGTCTTTGTCTCTCAGGCAAATCCCAGGCATGGGCTTTCTAAACTGAAATGTGTGCAAGTGAGCTGGAAAAATGGACTTCTGTGAGGATGCTGAAGAAGAAGAGTTCACACCTCCTCAAAAAACAAGGCGGGAGCACCTTTGGGGGGAGCCGTGAGGGCTGCTTCTGTTTGCATGCCCAAAGCCGATCTGATTTATAAATAAACAAATGCTCCACCTTTCTTCCAAATGGGACCCAAGGCAGCTTAAAGTAAAAAGATTAAAACAGAATTATTACAATTCAAGCATTATGTAGTAGATAACTTTTTGAAACATGTTTTTTTCATGACACCCACACATCAGCTACCTGCCGCAGCTGTGTCACTCTGCCTCATGACTGAGCTCGCCCACTCCCTTCTGCATCTTTTAGTTATGTAAAGAAAGAAAATGACACCTTCCAACTATCTTTGACTGAAGGAATGGTTAAATATCACTTATGTAACAGAGATGCTTCTATATCCATCTATATGCCATTTATGTAACAGCAAAAGAGCAAGAAGAACAACAAGACAACACCAGCGAAGGCTTTGTTGACACATTAATAGAAGTGGCCTATTTTTATATTTACTCTGATGGCAGTTAACCAACTCTCCAGTTTCACAATAGACTGTTTATTGCTGCACCTTTCCCAGGGTTGCCTCTTTGCACAGCTTCTAAAAGCCTGGGCTATAAACAGATAAGTAGAGATATGATTCCAGTTCATTGAGTGTGACTGACACCATATTTGAAAACAACTCTGTGCCAAGGTTTGTCAATGAAGACAAATAGTACGTCGCTAGATGGCAGTGTTACTATGGCTAAACAAGTTTTTCCAGAGGTTTTTTTTTTTCTACCTCCCTTTCAGGCATGGGAAAGAAATTTTATTTATGGCTGCTTTGAGATGTTTTTCCCCCAGTAGCCTTTACAATAAACACTGGTCCAAAATACTAGCCTTGGAGAAATTGACCCAGCATTGATATCACTGTGGTCCAGAGTTTGGGAAAGTTACATTTTGGGCTACAAAGGATTACTTCCCCTGTGTGCTTTCTCACTATCTTTGTTTGATTATTTTTTTAAAAGCCTGAAAGTCTTGAAAGCTAGCACAGTGAACTTTGTCCCTTTCTGGTTGTTCTAATAAAAGAATCACACAATATGGACTTTAGGGTTTGGACTCTTGACTCTCAGAATTTCCCCAGAAAAATGGTTGTGGTCTTCTTAGCTGGGAGATATAGAACAAAAGTAACTTTTTCAGGCTCTGACCATAGGCAACACATCATTGTGGCTAAATGTTTGTTGGGATGTCCTAGTATTGGATGTGTATGTGTGTGTGTGTGTGTGTATTTGTGTTTGGATATGTCACCTCATTTACTCTCTGCTCGTTGCACTGTTTATCATGCAAGAAGTTGCTGCTGGGAATCATTCCTGAAAAACTGAGAACAAACTTCCCTTAGAAGTTTGGTGGATGAATAACTATTTGTGTAGGAACTTGTTAGAACCCATGTGATTATAAAGATCCTGAATTGTGGATCCAAAAGTATGATTGCTTTGCAAGAACTGATGTGGTATTTCCTTTCCATTGGTTGCCAAGAAAACAGAACAGTGACGGATAATGAGTTGTTCCTGTATCAAGTAAAACTCAGCAGCATTGCATATGCTTTGCATGTGAAAACCCATGTATTCCATTGCTGGCTTTTCCACATAGATTTGAAAAAGAACCTTGCCTGAAACCTAAAGAGCCACTATCAGTCAGACCAGTGATTCTCAAACTTTGATCTTCCAGATATTTTGGTTTTCAGCTCCTGCAAGACTCACCCAACATGGCCAAAGTTCAGGAATTGTGGGATTTTAAGTCCAAAACAACTGGTCAACCAAAAATTGAGAACTTCTCATGTAGTCGATGCCAATGCCTTTTTACAGAGTAACTTTCTGGCCCTGCTCACTAATGAGTGTGTTGTAGCTGAGTAAAACACATACTTTATATGTGAAACTTCCTACATTCAATCACAGGCTTCTCCTGGTGATTTATCTAATGATCATCATCTCCTGAGAAATAAGGATACCTCATTCTGAGTATTCATAGAACATGAATAAGAAATTCTTTTCAGTGTTGTTGGTAAGACTTTGTACATTATTTGTACATTAGAACTGCACATAATTATTTCCATAGGCTTTAAAGAAAATCACCCATGAACAAAACAAAGGTAAAGGCAAGTTTCATATGTAAAGACTAGCTTGTTTTGTGGCAACTTTTGACTAAAGGAATTTTGAAGTTTTTTTTATAATTCTAATTGTTATAAGATGTTATGTGTTGCATTATGAGACTGAAGCACAAAAGAATATGAGATCTGAAAGAAAAAAGATGTTCTGTTGGGATAAAGAGGAAGAGATGGCATTGTTTAATCACTTCAGAGAGATTCAGATGTTTGAAAAATCTACTTCAAAATGAAATTTTGCTTAGCCTGAAAGAAACCATAATAAACATTTTTTGCTAGTGCTTTGTTCAAGATTTGTATTCCAACAAAGGAATTATAAAACTATTATGTGTAGCCTTCAGTTTAAAATCTGAATGCTCCAAGCAGAATCTCATCTGTACCAGATCTAAACTATCAGCAACAGTTCTTGAGTTCTTCTCTTAATTTCTTTTGGTAGGTTGCTCCTTGTTTTTTTTCCAAGTTGAGCCTGCTGCTAGAAATATTCTAAAACCTCACCTTTTTGCTCTCCACTCAAAGCAGCTTCTAAAGAGTTCCTGTTTCCCCACACCTTGATGGAGAACCAGACTATATAAGCGTAGTTATTAAGAGAATAAAGACTGCATTTTTCTTTTAGATTAGAAAATCAAGCATCCTGTTGCCAAAGGTTTTTTTCTCACAAAGAAGGAGAATTAATTCAATTTTTGATGCACACCATTCTTTGAATTATTTTTAGTGATGAAAATATTCTATACCTTTCATCTCTCATCATGTTGTAAAATATATTTACACACTACTTTTCTCCAGCAGGAAAAAGAAAACAGTTTCACTTTATCCATCAGAAATAACAGCTTAAACTAAAGGATGATCTATTTGGACTAAGCATGGAAAATGTGTCCTCACTATAAGAGCAGCTTAACAAGGTACTTGTCTCCTCAAAATGTTTTGAAATAACAAGGACGCAACCTGGGGCATGGCTGCCCATGACATTTTGCTCTCCAAAACAGGTCAGCAGATGGCGCTCTCTTCCCACTCAAGCCAAAGTGTGTAGCACGCATTGTATCCTGGAAAGCTATTCTGGCACTTCAGGCCAAAAGTCCTACAATCACCTCTCTCCTTCCCAAGCAGTATAAATACAGTATTAAGAATGGCTTTTTAAAAGATTAGCTTTTTGCTGCCTTTTCATGACACCTCAAATCTGGTGCCTGAGGTATTGCCCTCTTTTGCCTTATGGTACAGCTTGCCCTCCCCTGTGGAAGAAAAATATTGTTGTTGTTGTGTGCCTTCAAGTCATTTCTGACTTACTGTGACCCAAAGGCAAACATATCATGGATTTTTCTTGAGGCTGAGAGTGTTGGATGCACTCAAGGTCACTCAGTGGGTTTCCATGGCCGAGCAGGGATCGTAGTCCAGTGCTAAAACCACTATACCGCACTGGCTCGATTCACATTTGATTTCTATTACAGCACAGATGTGCTTCCACTATTTGAAACCCTAGTGGCTGAAAAGCTCTTAGCAAATTTATTGACTGAATTTTAAAGCTCTTGCTTGCTTGTTTTCTTGATATATAGCATGCCCTCCCACATTTCACAGATGAAAACCAAGACAAGTGTGGCCAAGCAACACTGGAGTGTGGTCAAACATTATTAATATGGAAGGACACACAAGCTTGAAGAGGCTGCAGCAGTTTGCTGTTGCCTGAGCCTACTGGGAAGGGCAAGATGCCACCCTCTCCTCTCCTCTCCTCTCCTCTCCTCTCCTCTCCTCTCCATTGAGTTAATTGATTGCAAATTACTTTGGCATTTTGAACTCAGTCTGCAGCAAGTAAAGTAAAATGAGGAGAAAGGGGGAAAGTGAGTAGAGGAGAAAGAAACTGGGGTACTTTTGAAGCAGTTGAAAAAATAGGATGACAGAGGGACTGTCCTTGCCAAATCAGGACAGTTGAGGGGCCTAAATCCAAACAGCTATGCCCAATCAGAGCAGACCAACTGAATCAATGCACTTTATGTTAAGTGTCAATGTACTATTTTCTGATTGATTTAATGGGTCTACTCTAGATGGAGTTGGTTTGTGAGTTTAGGCCATATGTTGCCTTGGCAGTCCATGGGCTAAGCAGGAGGAAGGGCTCATATTACCACAGAAGGACAAATCCCATTAGGCTAGTGGTTCTGAGCCTTCCTAATGCCGCAACCCTTTAATACAGTTCCTCATGTTGCGGTGACCCCCAACCATAAAACTATGTATTTATTATTTACAATGCCTCCCCCCCGGCAAAGGCCGCCTTGCCGGCCAGGAACGGGGGGTGGGTGGGCAGGGAGGGAAAGAGGAGCTGCGTGTCTCCCCTGGAAAAAACTTTGAGAACCCCCTGGGCTCTGCTTCTGCTTCGCTCTTGTTTCTGCTGGGGGGCAGTGTGGGAAAAGTTTCCAGAGTGTCGACCCTGGCCGGAGGGAGGGAGGAATCCCAGCGCCTTTGTCTTTTGCGCCAGGCGCAGCTCACCTCACTGGAAAAGCGCTGCCTTGCGGCCCCTCTGTGGTGAATGGGGCAGGGGTTGTGGTGAGGAGGGGGCCTGCCCCCCGTACTGCCACTGCCCCCCCAAGCTGGCCCATCAGATGGGAGGTTCTCCCGGTAGCGGAGAAGGGGAGCGATTTCAGTCCCTTCTGAACAGGGGGCAGGAGGACGGCTTGTGCTTGTGCACCACCACTTCTGCTGTGGCGACGCTGTGGCTGCACGCGCTCCTGCCAAAGGGGGCAGTAGAACGCGAGTATGTGGCTCGCATTTGCGCACCACCACCACCAAGGAGGGAATGGAGCCTACGACCATTGGAAATACGTATTTTCTGATGGTCTTAGGCGACCCCTGTGAAAGGGTCGTTCGACCCCCCCAAAGGGGTCGCGATGTCAACGCCGAGGCCTGGCAGGCAGCCAGAGAGCCGGCTAACAGTTCTTATCACAGATAAGGCAGACAGGCAGTAAATCCACGGATTTTGAGGCACCAACAAAATAACGAGCTTCTTGCAGCTAGCAGCTTTCCTGGCTGTTACTTCACAGCCAGGCCGAACAGCAAAACAACAGAGTCCACATACCACAGAGTCGGGCAGCGTTCCAAGAAGTAAGTCAAAGATCCACAAACAGCCAGCAGGCACAGCCAAGATGGACGGTTGTGAGCCAACAACGACCCAAGGCTGAGTGAGTGTCTTTATAGGCAGACCCTTCCCCCATGTGCTATCTCAGCTGGAGTCTGATTGCCTGGCGTTTCCTACTTAAACGCTCTGACCTTCTGAGAGCACTCTTTTGCTCCTGAAGCTGCTAGTAAGTAGGCACCTGCTCTTGAGCCTCACCGTCTGACCCTCCTTCTTCTGGCTGGGCTGGATTTTGGGCTGGGTCTTGGGTTGGGGCTGGGGCTATGTCCAGGGCAGCCTCTGGGCTGGGCTCTATGGCTTTGAAGTCCCCTGCTTCAGACTCAGAGCTTGAATCCTGGAGTGCCAGGGTCCTGACACGCGACCCACAGGTTTAGAACCGCTGCCTTAGGCTACTTCCACCCTACGCTGTTATAGTGCTATTATTCCACTTTCAACATCCTGTGGAATTCTGGGATTTTATCATTTCCTGAGGCCAAAGAGCTCTCTGGTTGAGAATTCTAAGTGCCCCTCCCTAAACTGCAAACCCCAGGATTCCACAGGAGTTGAATGTGGAATAATAGCACTATAACAATGTAGTGCGGAAATGGCCACAGACTACAGGCCCCTGGTAATACATGTTACACATTTTAAAAATACTGTCTTGCTTTTTTAGCTTATTTGACACCCTGTCAGCACTAACACTGTCCATTCATTTTCTTGATAATACAGATCCTTTGGAAATGTGCTGGAATATGATCATTAAATCTTGTTGGGCCTTTTTGTTTTGCTTTCTAAAGCTTAGTGAAACAGCTTAGGTGAAAGGGGGATATGCAATAAGGCAGAAGAGTGATCCCAAGGCATCTCAGGGCCTGTAGAGATGAAGGCTTATTTAGAAACACTTTTGAAGCAAAAGAAATATGGAGCTCTTTCATTTGCTCTCTCTGTAAGCAAAAGAACAACAGGATATCACTCTTGATTATAACAAGTTATTTTATTCTGTGAAGTCAGCACATTACGCAGTTTGGCAGCATCTACTTGTGAGATTTTGAGGTAATCTGAAGTGCGTTGGGCAGATTGGTTAGTGGAGGGATTTATTCAAGAAAGAGCTGTAATAATTTAACAAGCAAGGAAATTGTTAGATTTCAGCCTGTTCTAGAATGGATTGCACTTCTTTTAATATCTGTGGACAGCACATAACACATATGCTTCCCATCCATTTTTGCCTCCTCCCATCGCCAATGGCCCACTGCTGCCAAATTTCAGTGGTCCAATAGCAAATGGCAGCAGTTTTAGAAGTACAGTCAGCCCTCCACATGTATGGGTTTCACTTTCACGGATTTGATTATTTGTGAGTTTCTCCGAATCTTGTCCGCCCATCTCAAGCGCTTCTTTCCAGGGGAATCTTCTCTCTTGGTGACTCCAATCCAGCTGTGTAGCCCTTTAAATACCTGCCTCTACCTCTACCACCAACCACTGCCTGTCCAGCTAAGGACAGCTCACAGCCTGATTTCTCAGCACCACAAACCCTCTCCCAATGCCGCACACACACTCAAGGAAGGAGATGGTCAAGAGAGGGGAAGTATAGGGACAGTATGCTGACCCACACCTTTCCCTGATCTCTTTTGGTGTCTATTCTCACACCATGCATTGACCTCCTTCCCATAGACACATACATACACATTTTGATATTTGTGGTTTTTCCACTTTTTCAGGGGTCCTCTGCCCCTAACCTTAGTGTATGTGGCGGGTCAATTGTATATTTTTTTCCCCTCTGAGACTCACACTTCATTTACGCCTTCTTTAGAGGATCTTTGCTCTCAGTAGCCCTCTAGCCTGTCTCTAAATCTCCAGTTTTCATGGGTCATCTCTAGCCAGGACATCAGGATACAGATTCTCCAGTTTTCCAGGCAAGAGGAAAAGACAGTGAGCAAATATTCAACCCAGCTATTGAAGCTGCAACTGGCAGCTTGCTTTAATTTGCAGGGGTTAATTAATTTGTTGCTGCAACTTGCAAAGATTGCACAGAGGATCTCTGCAGAAATATTTATTTAGTTGGCTTTTTCATTCCAGTTGTAGCACAAGGGCTTAACCTCTACTCTGTTCTTCATGCACCTTCTAGCAAGAAGCAAATTGGCTAGATTTGAATGCTCCTTACTCTTTCTACCTCAGTAAATGAGAAATAGCAATCCTCTGTTTTCACCTTGCTCTGGGACAACTCCTTTAGAGATTTGTTCCTTAAGATTTCTGTCTTAATTTCCAAACAAGAAAATATGTTCTCCTTGCATGACAAACTGTGAGCAACTGTGGTGGATTCTAAATGTGTAATGCTTGACAACGCTGCCAGTATCTGTTTCTAAGCCTCAAGTTTTGGGCCAGAAACCTCAGGGCCTGAGATGATCCTAACTGGCAACCCTAAGTGCATATCTTTTTTTCAAGGAAAAGCCCCTAGTTTCTTTAAAATAAAAACACTTCTTGCGCCACACAATCTGCAGGGATTGTGTGATATTGCTTTAAAAGACTGAGTTTGCAACTTGAAAGTTCTTCCACAAACAGTTCTTGTGTTAGATGTTCTCAAGGACTGGTTGTGGCCAGGAGTACTTTTGCTTGATTTCCAGTATTACACCAGCTGCCTCCCTTGTTCTTGATGTATGACCACGCTTGTCCAATGCATTAGACACAGCTCAACTGCTTGACTCAACTGTGCTCTCTGTGGCCCTGCCCCAAAAAAACATTTGTAAACATTAAGTATTGCAGAATGGTGCTGCTAGAATTTTGATTCGAGCTCATGTGGACCCTCCCCCCCGCTTTGTTGTATTTTATTTATTTGAAGCAGTGAAACATGGAAGCAAGTGGTCTCTGTATTTATACTATAAATTCAATTTATAGTATTTGCATACTGCTGGATGAAATAAAATCTCCATGCAGTTTACATTAAAATGCACCTCTAATGCAGTATAAAACTAATGCAGTTTAAAAACAATTTAAGAAGATAGTAAAACATTCCAGCAATAAACACAGGAAACAGAGCACTTGTGTTCAGTCGGGAGAGACTTTTCTAAACAGGGGTGCTTTTAGAAGAGATTGAAACTAACTCTTTGACCATGTGGAAGACCATGTTCTGGAAGGAGGAACCACTGCTGAGAAGGCCCACAGTTGGGTCCCTGGTGTTTTTTTTTTTTTTCTTGTCTTGTTTGTGCTGTTGCCTTGAGTCTACTGTCAGTGGCCAGATTCCTATTAGTCAGGCTTACAATGCCTCTCCCCTTTCCCAAACATGCTGTCTGCTAAGATATCTCTCCAAATGGATTTTTAAAATGTCTGCTGCTGCTTTGCCTCCTATCTGCTGGCACTACCACCCCATGAATGTTTTACCATCTCCCTCAAGAGAAGGTGGCCTGGTGGAGTGCTCAGAAAGAGAGAGAGCGCAACTAGGGGATGAGGAGGGGAGAAGGGAGACAGACCTAGAGGGAGGAGATGAGCTAGCCATCAAGGTGGCTAGCTCTGGCTGCACAAGGTGATTGAACAGGGTGGCTTGGTACAGTAGGGGAAGGCAGGAAAAGGAAGGCAAAATTGTTATTTAAATACAATGAAGGTTTGAAATGTTTCTTGTAGCAATTATCACAGTTTATATAGTAGAGGTATTTAAAGTGAGAGCCATCATAGCAACTGGTGGTTTGAAGTAGTTAGTCAGGCTATGGCTTATGTGCATATAAGGGAGCCCTGGTGGCGCAGTGGTTAAGTGCCAGTACTGCAAGCCACAAGGTTATGAGTTCGATCTAGCCGGGCTCCAAGGTTGACTGAGCCTTCCATCCTTCCGTAGGTCGGCAAAATGAGTACCCAGCTTGTTGGGGGCCTGTATAGAAAAATGTATTGAAATACATGCTATTTCTAAGTTGTTCGCCGCCTCGATCCATATGGAGAGGTGGGATACAAATAAATAAAAAAAACAAAAAAAAAACCAAAGTGAGATTTGTGCATACATATAGCTCTTTCTGAATGGGACACAGGAAGCTCATCTGTAGCCTTTTGCACACCACGCCAAACCTCACCCCAGCAGCTTTCAAGCTCCAGCGGGGCTAATGCTGCTGATTACCACTGGGTGCGGGGAGGATGAAGAAGGGAGTCAATTCCTGAAATGAAGATGCAGTTGGTCTGCTTTCCAGGAGGGAAGGATAAGGACAATACATTCTATTCATGAACATACCCTCCTTACCCTTTCCCCAGAAGCCATACCAACTGCATCTTTATTATAATAATTGCTTCCTCTCTCCATCCCTTTTTTTACTAATCCCACTTTGGGAGAAAGGCAATACATAAAATACAATTCATATATACATACATACATACTGGTCAGCAATAGTGGCAGTTCCTCTGGGTCTTGAAAGCAGCTAGGGCAGAGAGAGGACATGGAACTGCATAGACAGAGTGTTATGCTCTTCCTATGTGAGGTAGGATCTGAGCTGCAATGTTTTAATGATTATTACCTTTATGCTTACTTATATTTTGTAAATTTCTTTAGGTACCTCCTCTTTTTTGAAGGAATACATGCATTTCTGGTGACAATGATAAAATTGAATTCTACGTGTGCTACTTAAGACGGAGGTACTCGCTGTTAAGGGCCCCAGCCCAGGTATGGAGGTTTGTCAACCAGTTCTAGACGGGGTCACACTTCCCCTGAAAGACTGTGTCCGCAGCTTGGGGGTGCTCTTGGATTCGCCACTTCAGATGACAGCTCAAATTGATGCGGCTGCCAGGAGTGCCTGCTATCAGCTTCGGCTGATGCACCAGCTGCGCCCCTTCCTGGACCTGGAACACCTAAAACAGTGGTGCATGCGCTGGTAACTTCACGGATTGACTTCTGCAATGCGCTCTACATAGGGCTACCCATGTGCTTAGTCCGGAAACTTCAATTAGTTCAGAATATGGCAGCCAGGTTGGTCACCGGAACATCTAAAAGTGACCACATAACACCAATTCTGAAGTCTTTACACTGGCTGCCTATTAGTTTCCGGGCACAGTACAAGGTGTAGGTTCTTACCTTTAAAGCCCTTCATGGCTTGGGGCCAGCCTACCTATGGGATCGCCTTCTCCCATATAATCCGCCCCGCACACTAAGGTCCTCTGGGAAGAATTTACTGCAGCCAGTCAGAACTAGGTTGGCTGCAGTTACCCAGAGGACCTTCTCTTCTGTCACTCCCAAGTTATGGAATGGCCTGCCGGAAGAGACCTGGCATATTACCAGTCTTGACCGCTTTAAAAAAGTGGTCAAGACTGTTCTCTTCCGACAGGCCTTCCCAGACTAGTGTTCCACCGCCTCTCATCAACTGTCCTCTTGGTTTTAATTTGTTTTTAATTTGTTTTAATAGTTAATGTGTTTTAGGGGGTTAGAAGGGTTGGTGGGTGGGGAGGATGGGTTACATTTTAGTGTTTTTAATGTATTTCTATACTGTTGTAATGCCACCTCGATCCACTGGGAGAGGCGGGATAAAAATAAATATTATTATTATTATTATTATTATTATTATTATTATTATTATTACTACTATTATTTTCTGCACTTTGGGGGGAAAACGGGGCAGTCCGTTGCTCACCAGACTGGCATGCCCCCCCGACGATCCACGCTGATCCGGAGCAGTGCGTGCCCGCGCTACACACTGCTCCGGGGATGAAAATGGAGGCTTCCGGTTGGTGGAGGCTCTCCACCAACTGGAGAAGCTCGCCAGCCGGAAGCCCGCCCCCAGAAGATCTGCAGCTTCGCACTGGCGTGAGCCTGCAGATCTACACATTAGTACAGCGACAGACTGGGGCACGCCAGGCTATTGAAAGTCCTCTTTTAGTCGGTCTTTCAATAGCATGGTGAACCACCAGTTCTGGTTGTTCCGGAGTGGGCTGAAGTCCAGACATACATTAAGTAGTCCGGACCCACTTCGCCCCCAAGTACAAACGTCCTCGCTGGAGGACATGCTGCCCCGTTTTAAAAATAAAATGTGGAAAAGACCTTAGTTACACAACTACTTTAGTTGTGTAGCTAAGTAGCATTTCCCTGACCAATCCCTTCAAATCTACTTTACCGCTGGTCTGGTGGTGGTTGGAGTCAAGGAAGGAGGTTCCCACACTTCCTCCTCCAGTCAGCAAGGCTGCAACAAGGATGTGTGACAGAGTCCCTACTTCTGATTGTTGAAAACCTGCCGGCTGATGAGGAGCAGATGGAAATGACTTCAGCCCATGTCTTGATAACTGACAGAAAGGATCTCATTCTCTCTATGTGACTGATGCACAGTAAAGTAAGCTGGGGTGGTGTGGTGGTTAATATTGTGGCAATAATGCCATGATCATGACTACATAGGAATTTTAAATATACTGGTAGTTCTGCTGTGGATGTATAATTCCAAATTACTCATCTTTAAGTCTGATCCTAAATTTGTGATGGTGGTGATGATAATGATAAATGCACCCTCCTGAATTTTGATGATTAAAGAATGAATGCTCATAAAGGAGTGCCAAAAGATATTAAATAATTTTTGTAATGGTAATAAGAAACCGAGGATTAACAAGAAATATTGGTATAAAAGTCAAAAAGAAGGTGGCCTGGGACTTCCAAATTTAAAATGGTATTATTATGCAAATCAATTGAGATATATTATAGATGGAGTTTCAGGAAAGGGTGATTTAGATTGGTTAGTGACAGAAGATAAGAATATTGAGATGAAATTAGAAAATATATTTTTTAGGAATTTTTCAAAGAAAGAAATGGAAAAGATAGAAAATCCTTTTATAAAAAATATAATAGAAATATGGAAGAAAAATAAAAGAAAATTGATACCGAATATATCAACATTAACTCCGATAGTAATGATGGAAAAATTTCCAATGAATTTGAGAGAAATAATAGAGAAAGAAATAAAAAAACAAAAAATATATAGATTAAAAGATTGGATGAAAATAATGATAAATAAAGATAGAATGAAAGAGAGATTGCAGGAAACTAAAATATCCTGGTTAAATTACATACAATTAGAGCAATGGACAAAGAGTATGAAAAGATATGTTAAGGATTTTAAAGAACATACTAAATTTGAACAAATTATTATTCAAAGAGAAAATATGCAAGAAAATGAAATACTAAAAGGTACAACAAGTGAAATATATAAAATATTAGCAAAAGAACAAGAAGAGGATTATCTTAGAAAAATCTGGGAGGAAGAGACAGCACAAAATATAGATATACAAGAATGGAGAAAAATCTGGAAACAACGTCATTTAAAAAGTTATCAATAAGAATAAAAGAGAATTATTATAAAATAGTTTGGAAATGGTATCTGACTCCAGTGAAATTAAATCAAATAGATGAGAAATATACAAGATTATGCTGGAGAGGATGTCAAGAAATTGGTACATATATGCATATGTGGTGGAATTGTAAAAAGATAATGGAATTTTGGCAAAAGGTTTTTAAAGAGATAAAAGAGATTACAGGAGTAGTAATACCAGTATGTCCAAATATAGCGTTGTTGTCTATATATAATAAGGTTGAGTGTACTCAGGTAAGAAAAGAATTAATAACAAATTTGTTAATTGCAGCGAGATTGATAATAGCAAAAAAATGGAAAACAAATGAAAAATTTCAAATAGAGGAATGGTATAAAGAAGTGTGGAAAATTGCAATTAATGATAAATTAACATGTAGAATTAGATTTATGAAAGGTTTAACAAAAGGGAATGATTTTGAGGAAATTTGGAAAATATTTTTGGAAAAAGCTTTGATAAGAGATGGTAAAGCTACCCTGTTACAAGAAGAATGGCAATTTTGGAAAGTGGATTAAATAAAAAGTTGGCTCTGGGGGGTGGGTATATATATATTTTTTTGTTTGGTTTTGTTTTGTATTTTGTATTTTGTATTTTTATTTTATATTACGTGTGTGTGTTAAACTTGTGATCTATTGATGAAATTGGATATGTAATGTTTAATTTTTAAAAGGAAAAAAAAAAGTTAAAAGTTAACTGGCTTTGAAGTAATAAGATTATAATTAATAATAGTAATAGGTTAAATGGAAGCCGAAAATATAGAATTAAGAATGAAACTATAATATTAAAAATGAATATAATGAAAATAAGAATTAAAGATAGGTAACAAAAATGTATAAGCTGTATGATATGGAATAAGCTGAATAAGGTTATGATTTCAAGTGTAAAAGAGAAAAAAAATAATAATGTAAGTTTATGTTGTTTAAAGGAAAAAAATTTTTTTTCTTTTTTTTCACTATTATGTATAACACATGGTGTTTAATTTTTTGCTTTTGTTTTCCAGTTATATAATCAATAAAAAATTATTAGAAAAAGAAAAGAAAAGAATGAATGCTCATGTTTGCTAACAATCTAAATCTTTTTGGTAGGATTTAGAACAGAGCCATTGAATAAATTGTTAATTGGTAAGTCAAGACTTCAGTACAGCTTATGGATTGACTAAGTCTACTCCAGTTGGATCTTCCAATACAGTTCAAGTGGAACCTCCATTTTATAGGAATTTTCTCATGTCATTTTCTCACCAAGAATCAAAGCTTGAGCTCTCCTCTACCCCTGCAATACTCCTTTGTCAATACCCTAAATTGGGATTGCATAGCAGAAATCTCCACATGGGGGTTATGCAATCTTTGTGTTGAATGGCAATGTCTTATAACTGAACCAAGACACCACAAATGTCTCCAAATGCACAACCCAATGTATATGTGCCTCAATGCACAGAATTCACCCAAACAACAATGGGAACTCTGCTTCTATAAACTTGAAGTGAATGTGGATGTTCTACATCAGACAAAAATGCCCAACTGCTTCCTTAGGGATATGTAAGACACCGATAAGATCATGACTATTGTTGAAAGTTCATTTATTTAGTATTTTATTTGAATCCTACCATTCCTGAGTGCAGCTGAGTGCAGCTTTCAAAAATCCCATTTACATTTTATCTTCACAATAATTTTATGAACTAGGATGGGTTAAAAGAGACAGTTACTGGCTGAAATCTGGGATTTAAACCTGAATCTTTTCCTCAAGCACCATTAGTTCCTCTAACCCCTATGATACACTGGCTCTCTTCTTTGTCTGCTGTACATTTCATCAATTTATGCTTTAGTAGGTGGACACAAATTAATATCTATATAGAAGGTTGAGTTACTAAATTCACAAATTTTTTTTTTACATGTTGACATGGTTATGCTTAATGCCTACATAGATCTGGTCATTACTTACTATTTTCCAAGTCATAGAAAGTATTAGTGTGTCTAGCTCTGTCTGTTTCATTTTAAAAGGATATGGACAATTTTGAACACAAACAGAAAGGAACAGTGAAGTTAGTTGGTCAATGATATGAAAAACAAGAGCTGTGAGGAAAGGTAGAACAAAATGAGTATGTTTAGCCTAGGGGAAAAGAACAGTGAGGTGGGTATGAGTATGTTACACTCTACAAATATCTGAAGGACTGTCACATAGAATAAAGCAAAGATTTGTTCTCTGTTGGTTCAGAGGCGGCACTAGATCTAAAGGGCGTAAGCTGCAGGAGGTTAGATTTCAGTTCAACATTTGGACAAACTTCTTTAAGGGAATAGGAGTTTGACAACAGAAATAAATTTCTTGACTGGACTTTCTCTTGTCAGATAACTTCAAGCAGAACTTCTGTTGGGGGGTCGTCTTGTTCTCGGTTTCCTGCACTGACCAGGAAGTTGTGTTACCCTATGAGGTAGGGGATTCTGAGGTTCACCTGCAATGCCAGCATCTCCTCAAAATTTAGGGAATTATAGCTCAAAGGAGACCTGCAAAAGGAGGGTAATGGTAGGATCTTTTCACCTGTGTATACCACTACTAACTGTAGAGAGCACTCTAGTTAAAAATTAAATGGAGTATTTTGTTTGGAATTAACAAACACACAAGAAATCAGACACTGTTAAGAACCATACAAGGCTATTGGAAAATGAGGCAAGAAAGGTTGGATAGAGAGAGATTGGGTGGAAAGATTGATAGTTACTAGTCCTGAAGCAGCAGGTTGAAGCGGAGTGGCTCAGACAGCACCTGAGGGTAACACAGAGGAACGGGTGCCTGAGATACCACATGCAGTGTATTGCACCCAATCTACTACAATTATCTGGGGCTGAAGCCTGGGTTTATATACCCTATTTCCTACCCTCAAGGATGATAATTGCTTTCTCACGGGGTTGACAAAGGAGTCCAGAATGGGCTGATTGTCTTAACTCTAGGTGACAAAACATTGGTGGGAGTCATGACAGTCTCTTAATGTCTTGGTAAGGTAGTGTGTATAGGGAAACTCTCTGTAGGATAAAATTGTGGGGTGGTCTCTGCTTCGCCTGGGCAGTTTCATCTTCTATTGTATTCAGGTGTGCATGTAGCCTGAGGTCTTGAAAGGATTATAACAAACTCATTAGCATCAGGTTTTCCTACCTAATCCTCTCTGAACTTATGACCTGTCCATGTCTAAAGTCAGCCTGACCTGACCCCTTTCTGGTCAGAGTGCCTTGATCATGTTTTCCAGCTATAGATATGTTCCATTATGAAAATAGCACATGTTGCAGAGTGGGTGGTATAGGATGTGGTAACAGTTACCCAGCAAGACTCCCTCCAGCTTATCCTTCTGTCGTTCTGGAATAGCTGAAATTAAGAAAAATATTTAGCTGTGTTTATATTTTTGAGTCCAGTTGCCCAAACTCTTTTACTGTATTTTTTTTTAAACACTACAAATGCTCCATAGTGTTGCATATGACATGGAACACCAAAGACCAAAACCAAAATGCAGTTCATTCATCAAATTAACCTTTAGGTTATCATGTTGTGTTAAGAGCTTTCTGATTTCACTCTAGCTCCAAAATGGTGGGAAATGACTCATTATTTTTGCAATGTGGTTATAGTATGGCATCTTCTATTGTGTTTACTTCACCGTCACCATTATCTTGGAGTTAGATGCAGTCAGTGAAACAGTGGTGGACTTAAATCTCAGATTGGTCTGCTTATAGGAGCACACCCATGGACTCTATTCAACTGAAACTATCATGCAACTGAAGCTACTATTCTATGTGATATCTACATAAATTCTGAGCATTGGACTACAATCCTGGAGATCAGGGTTTGATTTCCCATTTGGCCATGGAACCCCACTGGGTGATCTTGGAGGCGTAATACACTCTCAGCCCCAGAAAACTCCAGGATACGTTCATCTTACGCTTGGCATAAATCAGAAATGACTTGAAAGCATATAACATCAACAATAAGTCACTGGGGGAAATAGAAGTAGAGATAGTTGGACAGACATTCCACAATTACATTCCACATCTCTATACAATGATAGAGTTAGAACGGACTTCATCTGCCATCACTGCATGTTTTGTATCACTGAGAATTGTAGCAAAGCTGCTCCCAGGAGTCCTTCATTCAGGTGAATGTACAGTAACAAAACAACTCCTTGTGCTTGTGGGTAGATGATCTGAATGTATTTCAGCCTAAAGTTTAGTGATAGTAACAATTTCCATCACACTGGTAAACTACCTTTTCCAAGACAAAGAGATATGAAGCATGGATCTGAATCACTCAGAGGCTTTTAGTCCAACCAACTCCAGGGTCCCTCTACATTGGTCAGGAGTAATAAGGGCTGCTTTATGTAACAGCCTCTGAAATTAATGGTGAGAGGCTACTGTTAGTTCTTATACCTTGGAAATTCACAGAGTGCAATTCGCAGAATCAATTCTGTCCGTTGTAGTCCAAAAACTAAGTTTCACAGGCTGTATTGTTTCCAGAGGGAATTGTCTTGCAGTGTTCTGCAGCAGTCTATTTTGTTTTCTCTACTTTTCAAGGTATACCTAAAAGCTTTGGGTGAGATCAAATGATGGTTTGGTGAGCAGCACTCACACAAAATCTAAAAAGTTCAAAAAGATAGAGTTTACAGAAACATCACCCCACAGAATCTCAAGCAGCCTTTACTCATGCAGTTTGGTTTTCCTGCCCCTTCCCAATTTATACCCCACAAGATACTCCAAATGATTTGTGAAATATCTGGCATAGCAATATGATGGAGGGAGAGTGACACTGATGGGAACAATGGAAATCACAGCCCTCTCCTTGTAATCCTGATTTCTGGGGTCCCTTGGGGGACACCTCAACGTGCTCCATGTGATGGGGAATGGAAACTAGCCAGAGCACAAGCAATAGCAATGTGAGAGGCAGGGTAACCTAGCAGGGTCTTTTTACCCAGTTTTTATGGGGTCAGGCCAAGCCAAAAACCAAACGAAAATGTCAAATAAAATGATTTTATTGAATGAAAGTCTCACGCACCAATGCACGCACTCACATACTCACTCAAGACCTATTAAGAAGTAAAAGTGAGGAAACTGGATAGGGGAATATTGAAGGGGTTGTAGCTAGGGTAATACTGCACCTTTTCCTGAAGGTCTGGGAAAAACAGTGGAGAAGTGGAGCTCAGCATGGAGAGGGCTGAGGGGATTACTCAACAGTCAAAGAAATGGTCAGCTGGGATGACCGGGAGCGATCCAAAGAAACGCTCAAAAACTGGGACTGTTTGTAGGGGAAAAAGTACCTGGAGGGCTAATCCTTTCCCAGGGAGAACAATAAGTGTTGCAACAAAAAAGAAGCTCCGCAATGGTGACTTCTTTTGCGTGATGAGATTACAAGGTGTTGCCAAAGTCTCAGAATCTTCGGCTGCATTGGGTTGTGGTGTGACTTCATGTAAGTTGTCCTCACCTGATAGGATATTTGCTCAACTTGGGGCAAACACGCTAATCCCCTCAAGTTGGCTTCTCAGGGGCTGAGGACCTTTTGTTTATTGTGGGTTTGCACAGCTTAACTGGGGATTTTACTGGCCTGACCTGGTTTTTGATCGTTCGACTGTTGCTTCTTATGTGCCCATCTGGGTGACCTCTCAGGCACATTGAATCGTATTTTAATATCAAAATCGTAGACCCCAAAACAGGATTCACCAGTGAGATAACATCCTCTAAGCCCTCTGCAGCTCACCCCATGAAGTCTTTCTTTGCTTTATTCCAGGAGTTAAATCCAGAATAGAATTTTTTTTGGTTAAAATCCCTTCATTACTGGTGATAATACCAGTGGTCATCATTACATCTTACAGATATAGGTGTCTTTATGTTTACCTAAAACTACTTCTGGTTAACAGTACAGTTGGCCCTTCGTTTTTGTGGGTTTCCCTTTCACAAATGTGGTTACTCACAAGTTTGTAGCTCTTCCTCACTCTCCTTCTCACAGGATGCAAAGTGAAGAAAGCCAGAAGAGGTGCTGTTGAATGTGAATGTGAAGTAAGAGAAGGCAGAAAAAGTGCTGTTGGAGGAAGAGAAAAGGGGAAAGGTGGGAAGTGGGACTTGGAGTTGGATTGTGAACTGTGAAGTAAAAAAAAATAGAGGAGGTGATGTTGGAGAAAGGGGAAAAGATGAGAAGTGGGGTTCAGAGGTGGAATCTGTGCTGGGAAATAAGAGAAGGCAGAGGAAGTGCTTTTGGTGGAGGGGAGATGGGGAAGAGGAAGAGAAGTGGGAGTGAGGACCTGGATTGGCTGATTAATCCTAGGAGGCAAATGGGCTTTTAAAAAAACAAACAAACAAACAAAAAAATCTCATTCCTGATTTTTCCACTTTTGCGAGGGTCCTGCAGCCCTAACTCTTACAAAAGTGAAGGACCAATGTTATTTATTTGAATATTTATATACAGCTCTTCAGTCACAGAAGCTCTCAAAGCAGGTTAGAAATGGTTAATTTGACAGTTCCTGTCCTCAGGCTTACAATCGAAATGAGACAGGACACATGAGGAAAAGGGAATGGCAGTGGAGGAGGGGATTAAATCCAGTTGACACTGCCTCTTCTTCTCACCCTCCATGGCCAGGCAGGGCAGTTGGGATGGAAGGGGGGGTCTTTCATCTGCTTCTGGGTCTAGGCTTGATGGAGCAGTGCCTGCCTCTCTTTCTTTCCCTCTGAGGCCGGGACAGTAGCAGTTGGAATGGAGAAAGATGGTAGATGGAAGAATTGGTTGTTTTACTGCTGTGTTATATACCTGCACAAATTAATGAAATAAATCATCTTTAGAGTATTTCTCAATGGCTTTGAAGGTACTTTATTAAAAGCAGTATGAAAGCACTTTGATGGAAATGATTTAATTATATCAGTCCAATGTGTTGTCTTTTTTCCTCCTTTTAAAATGTTTCCTTTTATATTAATGGCTTTGAAAGAAATAAGTGGATTTAATACCTTACTGCAATTAAAGTTAGTACAAAATATGGTGAAAGAGTTTGCTAACATGAGCGATGGTTTCTCATTATGTGAGGCTACTTTTTATGGATTTTACAGTAAAGATGGTTTTAACTCATTTGCTTCTAAGACTCCCTTTCCTTCCTCCACCACTTCTGTTGTGTTGATAAATATTTGTTCAAGCAAGAAAGTATCTTCCGGCTTATTAAAGTGGCGACTTATTCATAGGCTATTATGCCATATGCAAAATGTTAGTAAAGATGTAAAATATTCACAAGAATGGTTGTATACTTTAATGCAGTATGAGCCAATGAAATGACAACATTTAAAAGACAGTCTGATTTCTGCAGGGAGCTAAAACAGCCAAATTTACAACATTGATATATTTGCTAAAATAACAGGGATGATTCACTTTATATTACTTGTGAAACCCATTGAAAACAAACATCTCTGGCGATTCACAGCTTCAGAGAATGTATCACCTACAATCAAATATTTAAGATTTACAATAACTAGCTCATTTTAACATAATAAAATATGATAGCTGTATGATAAAGCAAATGGTTGTTGCTCGTAATTTCTATAGGCCTCCCACATTCCCTGTCCCACCATGCAAAGTACTTTAGCCCAAACTAAGTCATTGGTTCTCATCATGTTGAAATTAACTGTTAAAATTCCTATTTCATTGAGGAAGAAATCAAAATGGTCAAGGCCATCCAGAATTACCAGGCCAACCAGGCGTTTGTAATTCTTTATCCTCAACCAAGATTAATGCTATCTTCATGACTGACACAATAATGCCTGTCTGTTATGGGACATGAAAAAAAATACACAGAAGAAATTCCATTTTGAATTCTGTTTTCTGTCAGCTAATGATGGGCACCTTCATCTTCATAGACATCTCTCAATATTTCAGTTCACACCAGTGGCCTGCATGCATTTTTTAATAATAGGCATGCTATATCATGGATTTTGTTGTTCTGCTTAGTTGTTCATAGTTACTTGTGCATCCCAGCACACTGATATTAAGAAAATGAATTAAAAACCTCACAATTGAAATCAATGTTCTGGAACAGGTAAGAAAAGGAAATAAAAACAGTTAAATGGTATAACATTACTTCACAACTATGAATAGTAATAGAATAAGTCCCAACTGTGAAGATTTTCATGAGTCCAAGATTTTTCTTGTCGTGGTTTCTTGATACTCAAGAAACATATTTTCAGATCATATTTTTCAATATTTTTATATACTTTTATGCCCATATCTTCCACTGCTACACACCAAGTTGTCCTGTATCAGAGCAGTCCATTCCTGATATAAATGGTTTCACCGTCTTGATAGAGAAGCCTGGAAACCTAAGAATGATGGGACTTAGAATAGTATAGAATAGTATAAAGGAA
This sequence comes from Ctenosaura bakeri, assembly GCA_948474755.1. Taxonomy (NCBI): domain Eukaryota; kingdom Metazoa; phylum Chordata; class Lepidosauria; order Squamata; family Iguanidae; genus Ctenosaura; species Ctenosaura bakeri. Next base: position 473,722 of record CAOLHI010000679.1, read on the forward strand.
TCAAGACCAGGCCTCTGCAGAGTTTCCCCGAGTGCCCTTTGAGTTACTAGCCTGCTTTGTCATTAACAGTTCTTTATAAAATAGACTTTTAAGCTGGCACTTGGAAATTATGATACCAGCGTTGAGGAGGAACAGCTTGACCTGGGAGACATACATGTGTGGATAATGGAATAGATAACAAAGGAGACAGTATTGGCAAGCTCCCAGAGTATGGAATGTAAGCAGGCCCCACTTAGATAAAAAGCAGGTGCTAAGTGACTGATGTTTATTGGGGGTTGGGGGGTTGGGGGGGCTGCTACATGTCAAGGCACATGCCCTGATACATGAAGCCCACAAGATCTTACGTGGAATTGATGTAACTTAGGGTGCTAATTCATTTTTCTTAGGGAAAGTATAAAAGTGCATATCTTTCTTTGTTCTGGCACATCTAATTTATGGAAATATCATTGGACATCAAACATTCTTTTGGTCCTGGCTGAATAAAGGCTTTTTTTTTTTTAAACCTTGATTCTCCCACTGGTGTGTGATTTATTAGCTTTGTTGCACTCCAGGGAAAACCTGCCCTTTTTTGCTATCAGTCTTATTTGGCATATTGCACTTGATCATCAACAAATGGGAGATTTATTGTTATCTTTTAGTATTGTGCTGCAGTCCTATGTATGCATTTCTTGGGGGGAACACTAGAGCAGAGAGGAATTTGCATCTGAGTAAACATGCCACAGCCAGCCAGTGTGCTGTAGTGCTCTGAGTGATGAACTAGGGCCATTTCTGCACTAGACTCTTATAGCACTATTATTCCACTTTCAACATCCTATGGAATCCTGGGGTTTGCAGTTTCGGGAGGGGCCCACTGGCCCCTCCTGAAACTGCAAGCCCCAGGATTCCATAGGATGTTGAAAGTGGGGGGAGGAGCCAACTACGATGGCAGAGAGAGGCTAAATATTCGACTCCCGGAACAGATGATTATAAAATAATTTCAGAAGCCTTTTTCAAAACAAAGAAAGAATGTGAGTAATTAATTGAATAATGTGGGAAAGAATGTAAGATAAGATAGTGGATTGGTTTCGATTCTTCTCCAACTGGAGGGAAAATAAAAGACTCTGCTTAAACTGCAAATAACTGTTGAAACGGACTGAAAGCAAAACAGTTTTTTTTTCCCCCCTTTGTGGTCCTTGAGATATATGCTGCCTAAAAAAAAGGTCTATAAACACCCTGTTTGGAAGCGACCTACAGCAACAGATAAAACATATAATCGTCTAGTTAGAGATTTTGAAAATATAAACTTAAACTCTAACGGAGACGAAAAAGTCATTAAAATGGCGGCGAAGAAAGCTGCGAACGGAGCTAATGAAGAGATAAAAACTTTTATACACAAGCTTATTACAGAGTCTAATCAAGCTCTTGTTACTACAATAACATCTAATATAAGGGCAGAAATGGGGCAATTGCAGGAAAAAATCTCACAGGAGTTAAAAGCATTGGACCTTAAAGTGGATGATATAAAAAAAACCCAAGGGAATCAGCAGACCAGACTAGCACAACATGATGGCAGGATTTCTTTGTTAGAGAGACAAATTATCCAGCTCCAAGACCAGAACAGAAGAAACAATGTGAGGATTCGCAGAGCAGCCACAACAAAGTCAAAAATCCTTGAAAGAGGAAGTTTTAAAATGGCTAAAAAGCATTGTTCCTGAGATTTTATGGGAAGATTATGACATAGAGAGAATTCATCGTGTGTCAGCTGCAAGAAGAGGAATAATACCCAGAGATATTATAATGAGAATTGCGAATTTCAACAAGAAAGATGATTTGATGAGAGCTGTTAGAAAGAAACCAGGAATATTGAAGTATCGAGATAACACAGTGGAAATTTATAATGACTTATGCCGCGAAACAATAAATTGGAGAAGGGAAATGAAACCCTGCATCATAGTTCTACAGAGAGCTGGGATAAGATACAGTTGGGGATATCCCATCTTTCTGAAATTCCAATATGCTGGCAAATACCACAGAATAAATTCTCTTGAACAAGGATTGCAACTCCTGAGAGAACTGAAACTGATCCAGCAAGAGGAAAAGGAAGAGGAAGGTGCGGTTGGAGGAGCAGAAGAAGGAGCAGTGGGAGGAGCAACTGAAGAAGGAGCAGCGGGAGGAGCAACTGAGGAAGGAGTAGTGGGAGGAGTAACTGAAGAAGGAGCAGCGGGAGGAGCAACAGGAGGAGCAAAGAAGAAGACTTCGGGAGATAAACGAAAGGACAGAGGCTGAGGAGGACTGGAAGAAACAATATGATATAACAGAAGAAGAAGAAAGAGCACTTCATAGAGTAGGAGAAGGGTAGATGACTACTGAGTAAAATATATTCTTATAGATTATAAATGCATAGAGATAGATTTATATATATATAAAGCAAGAGGGTAGAGAGAGGGGAAGGGAGGGGAAGAGAGGGAAAAAAAATATGGGAAAGAAAATAAATCGGGAGAGGGTATTGGTCTCTATGCCGGGAGTTGGCATACCTTCACCCCCCAGGACCATGGCTGGTCGTTTCCAAGGCAGAAGCGCTTTGGAGGAAGAGGGGGAGAAATGTTTGTGTGGGAGGGGAGGGTGGGAAGGGGGAGGGGAGTGGGAGGGGGGAAGGGAAGGGGAAGGGCAGCACCATCACATTAAAGAGCCAATGGGGAGTGGGATTAGGAAATTCAAAATATGAAAAATGGAGAATAGATTGAGAATATCAACATTGAATGTGAAAGGTTTGGGGTCAATAATAAAGAGAAAAAGGATAGAATCGATATTAAAAAAAGATAAGGCCGATATAATTTTTTTACAAGAAACACATGGAAAAAGAGATAAAAAAAATGAGCTTAGATTGAACTGGGTAGCCATTTATGAGGAAGCATTTGGTACATCCAAATCAAGAGGAGTTGCAATAATAATTTCCAAAAGATGCAATTTCATTGTAACAAGTGTGGAGTTAGATGAAAAAGGTAGATATGTAATTATACAAGGTGAAATAGATGGAGAAACATATGTTATAGTGAATATTTACGTACCTAATGAAAAGCAAAAAGAGTTTTATGAAGAAATATTTAATAAGATCAAAAAAATGAAAGGAGACTATACAATAATCGCAGGTGATTTTAATATGGTGATGGATAGATGGAAAGATAAATCAGATCCATCAATTAGAGATAGATATAATAATATAACAATTTTGAATAAATTAGTGAGTAGAAATGAACTGATAGATGTTTGGAGGCTAATAAAGGGTGAAGAAAAGAAATATACGTATTATTCATCAGTTCATAAAAATTACTCAAGAATAGATTATATTTTTGTTTCAAAGAATATGATACCTAGATTAATAAATACAGAAATTGAAACAATAAAAGTGACAGATCATGCTCTGATGAACTTGGATATAACTATGAAAAGGAATTATAGAGAAGCAAAAAGGTGGAGACTGGATACTAAGTTATTTAATTATAAGGAGATAGTAAATAAAATAGAGAAGGAGTGGCAAGAAAATTGGGATATAAACAATAAGGAAGTAACACAAGATGTATTGTGGGATACAATGAAGGCAGTGGTAAGAGGATTATGCATTAAAGAATCAAGCAAATTAAAGAGACAATTAGGAGAAAAAAAATTAAAATTAGAAAAAGAAATAAAGGAACTAGAGAATGATTATATAATAGATAGAACTAAACAGAAATTAATAATATTACAAGCAAAAAGAGATGAATTAGAAAAGATAGAAATGGACGAAGTTCAGAAAAATCTAATATACTTGGAAAGGGAATACTTTGAATATAGTAATAAAAATTCTAAAATGCTGGCTAAATCAGTACAATCAAAAAAACTAGAAATATGATTGGCGTAGTTAAAGATAAATTTGGTAAAGAAAAAAGGTTGATGAAAGAGAAATTAAAAATATTTGAGGAATTTTTTCGAGAATTGTATTCAGCAGAAGATAAATCTTTAGAGAACATAGAGGAGTATATTAATGAAAATTGGAAAGTAAGATTAACAGAACAAGATAAAGGATTGATGGAAGAAATGATATCAGAAGAGGAAATAGAAGAAGTAATAAATAATTTAAAAGGAGGAAAATCACCAGGATTGGATGGACTAGGTCCAGAATATTATAAAACATTTAAAAAAGGTTTAATTCCTAAACTAAAAGTGTTATATAATAGTATATTGAGGGGTGAAAAAATTCCATTATCATGGAAGCAGTCACTAATAATATTAATTTTAAAACCAAATAAGGATCCTATGGATCCAGGTTCTTATAGACCAATATCTTTAATAAATCAAGATGCAAAAATCTTGACAGCAATAATGGCGAAGAGGTTAAATAAATTTATTTATAAGTATATACATAAAGATCAATGTGGTTTTATTCAAGGAAGACAGATGGCAAATTTAATAGGGAAAACGATAAATAAAATAAATATAATGGACAGAGATAAACAAAAAGCTGGAATTTTAGCCCTAGATATATTTAAAGCCTTTGATTGTGTGGAATGGCCGGCATTAAAAACAATTTTAAATAAAATAGGATTAGGAGAGAGATTCAAAGGGTTAATAAATCAATTGTATTCACATAATACATCTGTAGTGATGGTAAATGATGGATTTACAGAACAGATTCAAATAACAAGAGGAACGAGACAAGGATGTCCATTATCTCCAGTTTTATTTGCAATAGTTATAGAAATGTTAGCGAATGTGATAAGAAATGATGAGAATTTGGAAGGAATTGGAGTTAAGGAAAAAAATAAAATAAGCTTATTTGCAGATGACATATTGTTGACAATTAAGGATCCAATTGAAAAGATAGATAGGATAGATAAACATTTAATAGAGTTTGGGGAGAAGACGGGATTAGAAATAAATTGGGCCAAATCAGAAATAATGTTATTTAATTATACTAAAGAAGAAGTACAAAAATTTATAAGTAGTAAAAGAGGATTACTTAAAATAAAAGAATCAATTAAATATTTAGGAATAGAGATTACAAAAAATTTACAAGAATTACAGGAAAAAAATTTCAAGAAATTAAGATTAGAAACAAAAAGGAAATTAGAAGACTACAAAAATATAAAGCTATCGTGGTTTGGTAGAATAGCAGTGGTAAAAATGAAAATTTTACCTAAAATTAACTTTTTGTTTAGAATGCTACCAATAAAAATATCAGAGGAAGAATTAAAGGAGTGGCAAAAGATATTAAATAATTTTTGTAATGGAAATAAAAAATCGAGGATTAACAAGAAATATTGGTATAAAAGTCAAAAAGAAGGTGGCCTGGGACTTCCAAATTTAAAATGGTATTATTATGCAAATCAATTGAGATATATCATAGAGGGGGTTTCAGGAAAGGGTGATTTAGATTGGTTAGAGATAGAAGATATGAATATTGAGACAAAATTAGAAAATATATTTTTTAGGAATTTTTCAAAGAAAGAAATGGAGAAGATAGAAAATCCTTTTATAAAAAATATAATAGAAATATGGGAAAAAAATAAAAGAAAATTAATCCCGAATATATCAATATTAACTCCGATAGTGATGATGGAAAAATTTCCAATAAATTTAAGAGAAATAATAGAGAAAGAAATAAAAAAACAAAAAATTTATAGATTAAAAGAATGGATGAAAATAATGATAAATAAAGATAGAATGAAAGAGAGATTGCAGGAAACTAAAATATCCTGGTTTAATTATATACAATTAGAGCAATGGACAAAGAGTATGAAAAGATATGTTAAGGATTTTAAAGAATATACTAAATTTGAACAAATTATTATTCAAAGAGAAAATATGCAAGAAAATGAAATACTAAAAGGTATTACAAGTGAAATATATAAAATATTAGCAAAAGAACAAGAAGAGGATTTTCTTAGAAAAATATGGGAGGAAGAGATAGTACAAAATATAGATATACAAGAATGGAGAAAAATTTGGAAACAACGTCATTTAAAAAAATTATCAATAAGAATAAAAGAGAATTATTATAAATTAGTGTGGAAATGGTACTTGACTCCAGTGAAATTAAATCAAATAGATGAGAAATATTCAAGATTATGTTGGAGAGGATGTCAAGAAATTGGTACATATATGCATATGTGGTGGAATTGCAATAAGATAATGGAGTTTTGGCAAAAGGTTTTTAAAGAGATAAAAGAGATTATAGGAGCAGATATACCAGTATGTCCAAATATTGCATTGTTATCTATATATGATAAGGTTGAGTGTACTTAAGTAAAGAAAGAATTAATAACAAATTTGTTAACTGCAGCGAGATTAATAATAGCAAAAAAATGGAAAGCAAATGAAAAATTTCAAATAGAGGAATGGTATAACGAAGTGTGGAAAATTGCAATTAATGATAAACTAACATGTAGAATTAGGTTTATGAAAGGTTTGGTTAAAGGGAATGATTTTGAAGAAATTTGGAAAATATTTTTGGATAAAGTTCTGAAAAGAGATAGTAATACTACCCTGTCAAAAGAAGAATGGCAATTTTGGAAAGTGGATTAAATAAAAAGTTGGCTCTGGGGGGTGGGTATTTTTTAGTTTTAGTTTTGTTTTTCTTTTATGTTGTATATTTTGTAATTCTTAGTAGGTGTGTGTGTTAAACTTGTGATTTATAGATTTAAAAGGATAAGTGATGTCAATGTTTTTTTAAAAAAAAAAGTTAAAAGAATTAACAATAGAAATAGATTAAAGGGGATGTGAAAAATATTGAATTAAATGTGAAATTATAATAGTTGAACAGATTTATAAATTTAAGGGTAAAGGTGCAAAATAACAATGAAAGTTAGTATTGCTTAAGAGAAGAGAAAAAAAAGAAAAAGAAAAAAAATTATTTTTTTTTTAATTCACTATTATGTATATCACATGGTGTTTAATTTTTTTTCTTCTTGTTTTGTATTTGTGATTTAGTTATATAATTAATAAAAATTTAAAAAATTAAAAAAAAAAGGATGTTGAAAGTGGAATAATAGCGCTACAACAGTCTAATGCGTAAATGGCCTAGGACTCTGGAGATGGGGGTTCAAATCCCTGCTCAGCCATGGAAACCTACTGGATGATCTTGGGCAAGTCATAGGCCATTTCTGCATGGGGCGAGAGAATTGCCCTGTGACGCTACTCACTGGACTTTTGAGCTCCCTGGTCCGGTCCACGCTTCTCTGGAGCAGTGCGTGGCCACCATTCCGCACTGCTCCGGGGACGAAAATGGCAGTTTCCAGTTGGTTGAGGGTCTCAACCAACCGCTGAAGCTCACCAGCCTAAAGCCCCCCCCGGCAGATCACAGGCTTGCACCAATGCCAGCCTGCGAATCTGCATAAGGGAGCAGGCTCGCAGTGGCGCGCTCCGTGCTTTTGAAAGACCTGTTTTTAGTGGTCTTTCAAAAGCACACTGGATGACCACTTGGGGTCATTTCGGGGTGGGCTGGGGTGCGGATCTATGTTAAGTAGGTCTGACCCAGTCCGCTCCCAGGTGCAGACGTCCTCCCTGGAGGACGGTCTGCCCATTGTTAAAAACCCTGTGTGGAAATGACTGTCTCTCAGCCTCAGAGGAAGACAAAGGCAAGCCCACTCTGAACAAATCTTGCCAAGAAAACCCTATGATAGGTTTACCTTAGGGTTACCATAAGTCAGAAATGAATTGAATGTACACAACAACAACAAACATGCATAAGATTGCATTACCAAACACAGTGCTACTTTCATACAAAGATGAAACTGATCAAACTCAGATTTGAGTGAAGCCTAGAATCCAGATAAATATTAGATAGTGGATTAGGCTGCCTGCTTTAAATCTATACATAATTTTGGATCATGGTTTGGGGCATATATTTATCTGCCTTTGAAATGCTGCCATCCTCCCTCCCTCCCTCCCTCCTCCTCCCTCCCTCCCTCCCTCCCTCCCTCCCTCCCTCCCTCTCAATCTGTCCTTCTCTCCCAACTTTCAGTCACAGCCTCATTCTCAATCCCCATTTCCCTCTCACTTTTCCTCTTTTTCAGGATCTGTAGATTAGATGCAATACCATTTAATTTAAACTCTGTCAGACACTGAAAACATCCCCCAAACTTGTCTTTCCATATAGCATGAGCAGGGCAAGAGTATACAGTTGGTACAATTGCTCCAGCCCCCTCACTGACTAGGGGCTCAATACTGAAGGAAAAATGGTATGGCTTTCTCTAATCATTTTCTGAATCTCCTGATGTTTCTGTCATCATCAATATTTTGTGTGTTACTTGAGTAACTGAGGCCCTTTTCGCATGTGACTTTGAACGTGAAATGGCCATGGGAGTGATGCAAAATTGCGATGAAGGTTCTGCATCATGTTCTCACGATCATGCGTTGCTCCCATAGCGATCCTGCGGCAATCACGCATTATATCATTTTTGGCTCTTTGCTGAAAATGATACGCGGTTGCGCATTCCTCCTGCATCCTTCCCGCACTTCCCTGGAGTGTGGAACCTCAGGAAGCGCAGTGGCCATGCTTCCTCCCCCAGCACAGCCTGGGAAAGTACCCGGCTGCACTGTGGAAGGATGGGGCAGAGCTATTGTGTTTCCTTCCATCCAGTATGGAGCTGGTGTGGAGGGAAGCACTGGGGATGCAATTGTCTCTCGCAAGAGGCTTTTTGTGCAATCCCCGTGTAACACCAGAGACACCAGGTAAGGTGTGAAAAGGGTCACAGTAAAAAGTCATGAGATTTGGCTGCTGGTCTTACTGAAGCTTCAGGGTTGAAAACAGGTTCACAAGTAAAGATATTTGAGCTGCTCTTTATTGTACTTTGTGTCTTATTTACCATAATTCATTCATTTATTTAAGTAGTTATTTTAAAAAGTAGCTTTCATAGGCCATTTCCACTCTAAACTGTTCTAGTGCTATTATTCCACTTTCAACATTCTGTTAGATTCGGGGGTTTGTAGTTTACTGAGGCCAAAGAGCTCTCTGGCTGAGCATTCTAAATGTCCCTCCCCAAACTGCAAACCCCAGGATTCCAGCATAGGATGTTGAAAGTGGAATAATAGCACTTTAACAATATAGTGCAGAAATGGCCTTAATCTCTTGCAGCATAAAAAGGAAATGGGGGAGGAACATGGCAGCACCTTTATGACTAACTGGTTTTTATTTTAGCATGAGCTTTCATGGTTATAATCCCATTTCTTCAGATGCATCACAGAATTATATTAAAACCTCAGATATAAATCTTATTTATACAGTTATGGGATAAAAAGTAATAGGATCCAGAAAGATGTATATCATGTCCTTTTTATCATTCATTTAAGTAATTCGGATGTTGCTGCTCTTAGAATAAGTCACACATATGAAGAAAGGGGCCCTAACTTTGGAACTGCTCCAGGGCCACAACCACCATAATCTGATTTTGACCATGAGCTTCGAAGAAAATCTGACTTGCCCTCCCTTTGTCAGCATCTTTCTCCCATTATCAGTGGCTGCCAAAGACATAGGCTTTTGGGAGAATGGGAAGATGTCACTACTGCTTCACCTGCACTGCAGTCTGTTACCCTGTTTACTGGGGGTCCCGGGAGGGACACCTATATGCTCTCTCAATTAACTAAGTTTGGGGAAATTAGCTAGAGCACAAGTTAGCAATGCGAGAGACAATCCAGCGGAATCTTTTACCCAATGTCTATGGGGTCAGGCCAAGCCAAGGAGCACACTAAGTTATAAGAATAATTGAGATTTTTATTAAATACAGACAAACAGTGTATGCAACACATACACTCAGATAACTAAAGAGAATAAAGGTTGGAGAGGTATAGGGGGATTTTTGAGAGGGATTTGTTACCCTGATCTCTGGGGGTCCCGGGAGGGGCACCCAAATAACCAAACAACAACAACACAACCTTGGGGAAAATTAGCTGGAGCACTCACTATGGCTAGCGAGAGGCAACGTAACTTAGCAGGATCTTGCAACCCAGCGTCTACGGGGTCAGGTCAGTCAAGGAGTCAGGTGGTTTAAAATAGCAAAAATGATGTTTTGTTGAGTACAGGCAAATATTAAAGACAACACAGTCACACAGCTAACTAAAGAACTGGAAATAGGGATTTTCGGAGGGAAATGGGTGATACGACACCTGTCTCGTAGTCCTGGAGAGGTTTGAAGATAGAGTTTGTTGGAGTGCAGGGAAGAAGCTCAGTGCGGTTCGCTGAAGGGAGCTCGCCAGACAAAGCGGCAGCAAGGCAAGATGGAACTCGGGAGCGATCCGGGGTTGAGCAGGCTCAGTTACCGGAACTGAGGGGAAGGCTCACCAGGCAGGGTGGCAAAAAGGCAGTTTGGAACTCAGGAGCGATCAGAGGATGGTCTCGGAATCAGGGGTTTTTATAGGGTGAATTGTGACTGCAGGCCATACCTTACTCGGTGAGAACAATGTGATTTAAGAGTGGGCAAAGCCTTGGAAAGGTCAGAGTTTAGCATGATTGGGTTAGGGTCGAATTAACAATAGTGTAGCCAGTATGCAAATGCGGAGCGCTTAGTACAGTTTTTGTGAGGCTACCTGCTTGGGGCCAGGAGCCTTTGTTAGTATCGCACATAAGCAACGAGGTGTTTGCCGGAGAGGTCCCTGAAGCGACAAACCGGCTCTGTTTGGCCTGCTTGGGTGGAGAATGGAATGTGCAGCAATTATCGACCGCTCCTGTTTACGTGCTTGTCTGGAGGCCTAGCAAACATGTGGAGTGGGGTGGCAGAGGAAAGCCAAATGGTTTGATATCAAGTGCTATCTCCGGGTAGGCCTGGACCACAGTAACAGATTGTTGAATTGGGTGATACGACACCTGTCCTGAAACCCGGATAGATCACTGCAAAGGTCTGAAGTTGCACAGTCTCAGCCAATATGACTGAGGGGAAGGCTCACCAAGCAGAGCGGCGGCAAGACGGGATGGAACTCAGGAGCGATCGGAGGAAAGTCTCGGAATCAGGGGTTTTTATAGGGAGGAATGTAACTGCAGCTATTCTGTACTTGGGGAAAACAATGAGTTTCAGGTGCGAGACAAAGCTTTGGAAAGGTCAGAATTTATCATGATGGAGTTAGGTCTGAATTGACAATGGAGTAGCCAGTATGCAGATGCACAGTGCTTGATATTTGAGTATCCAGCTTGTCAAGTTTCCTGCTCCGAGCAGGGAGTTCTTTGTAAACAGCATTCATACATAGTGAGGGTGTTTGCAGAGAGGTCTCCTAAAGCGGTGATCTGGCTATTTCTGGCCTGCCTGTATTGTGTTGGGATTTTGCAGCGTTTGATGGCAGAGCCTAGTTCTGTGCTTGTCCGGGGGCCTCACAAACACATGGAGAGAGGTGGTGGAAGAAAGCCAAATTATTGATATCAAAATGATATCTATGTCACCTTAAGTGCGGCCCAGCCATGGCAGTAACAAGTCAACTTACTTCAGCATGGGCAACAGGATAGTGGCCTTCCCCACAAAGGCTAGTGGGGGTAGGTTTATAGCTTTGCCTAGCTGTAAGCAGGCACATTCAGCCTAGTTGTTCCAGAGAGGAGAATGCGACTGTATATGTATACCTGGAAAAGACAGACAGCTGATCCTGCTATCCTCTGTGATCTGCTGCCTGATAGGATGGGATCTATTGCCTGTTGCCTCACTCTGCCTAATGGTAGAGCCCATCTCTTGCTAAACAGCAATGTTCACCTTTGGTTTGGTCTTTCACGTAGGTGTGGCACTGGTGGGTCTTAAGTGGTGTAGCTCCTCCTTGAATACAATGAAACAAAGGCTTTCCTCAATTGTGGGGCAATAATGTACTCATTAAAACTTTTAATTATAATATACCACTGATGTCAGCATATTGTGCCATTTCCTGGGCTATAGAATAATATTGCTTTCTCTGTCTAGAACAATGTGTATCTGAGCCACATCTAAGTTTTAATTAACTGAAACTACAAGGTAAAGAAATATTCTCATTGGTATGGGATATTAAATATTATTTCAGAGAAAGGAAGTTTGGAAGCTAGATGTCACTTTCTACAATACCAAAAGGGAAGGAATGTGATGTATTCAAGTCAAAGGAGAAATCTGTGACAGACCTTCAGCATAGAAGTTATGGGACATTCCTTTTTTTGTGATTCTCTTAGGTAAGTCACATTGAGTTCCAGATCTGAAATGAAAGTGAGATATAGAATCAATCAATCAGTCAATTAGAGAATGTGATGCTTGTCAGGAATACAGGTTCTGTTCTTGCTGTCCAACCAGAAAAAATTCTCATATATCTAGATCACATTATACATTCTTAGGCCACACTGGTGTGTGGCAGTGTTGGCCTGAGATTGCTAGCCAAAGATATATGCTAGGCAATGGTGTGCGCTCCCATTCAAAGCCAAAGATAGCCTGGACCAGTCAATTTATTTTCACTCCCATTCAAAGCCAAAGACTTTATGACTCCAGTCATAAAATCTTGCAAGTGCCTCTGCCAATTCTTGGTAGTAAAAATACCATAATTAATAAAATTTGATATCTCTTCTAATTTTTGGCAGCATTTTAAGTGTAAGGGGTCTTCTGAGCTTCATGGTTTGATAGAAAAGTGGCATTTTTGCTACAAGAATGCATATACACATTTCCTGCTGTTGCTGGTACAGCTTTCTCCTATGTAATTCTACATAGGCAGATACAGGTGTTGCTGGAAAATACAGCTCCAATCAAACATTCTCTTTTCTCCCCTTCACTTATTTCTTATTAGAGCAATGGGGGCTTTAGGCAACATAAGGTTTTCATGCAAACATCTATTCTAGTTCACCCAAGCTTTCCCCATTTGCTCAACTATAGATTGCAATGCATGGTCATCAATGATCAGCAATCTAGGCAGCCAGACTATATGACCCCAGAAATCCCAAGATGTCTGTGGTTAAATAGGGACTCCTTCCTCTCTTCCTACTTCCCTCTCTTCCTTCTTTCCTTACAACATGGTAAATCCCAGCTCTGTTGACCTCTATCTCAGCTACAACTTAGGCGACCTGAACATGTGTTTGAAATATATGTTTTGATGCAACTGATAAGCTTCTCAATTACATATCCTGAAGTTTGTGTTTTTGCTTTGTGTTTTACTGAGTTACTCTCAGAAGGCTAGGTTCTTCTCTGCAAACTTTGTTAAAGGAGACTACCTCTTAAATGAGCCACTCTCCATCCTTCCCAGAAGGGGACTAACACTAGCGATGGGGAAAATATTCTTAATTATTTGTTGAAAAATGGGTTTCATGATAGATGGGGAACCCCACTGGGAAGAATAATATACCAGCAAGAATGTTGTACAGTTTTCTCCTGGCAGTTGACATCCTAAAGTATTGTGTGAGAATTATTCTGTGGAGAAAAGCATTTTTTTTGTACATACACATGCACACACGTGTGCGCGTGCATGCACACACACATGCACACACATGCATGCATGCACACATGCACATATACACACACAGATTTCCTGTGCAGGGAATCAGTTTTCTGCAATGAAAACATTTTTTAATGTGAAAAAACAACAACACTTGTTTATCTCTGCATTATAATTTTTCCACATCAGGATGGTAAAGTATGAGAGAATCTGTGGAAGAATGTTTATTTACTTCCACCATGGGGAGAAAAATATTTTAGTTATTCATCCTCCCACATTAGGATGAACTAGTTAAGGATTTATATTACTAGCTAACATGCATGGACATTATCCCATTCCAACAATTGTGAACCTCATTAGATGGTCCTCATCTAGGGGTTAGGGACAGCACCACTGAATTCCTCATGGATCCTCATTTGGAGCCATTTTTAATGGTGCTTGGTTTATTTTGCATGGCTGTAGCATAAGTCAATTCCTGGCACCCATCTTTATGTGTACCTGTACCCTTTCCTGTCAAAAATGCAGCATGAAAATAATGTAAGGCTGGATTTCCAACATATCTTGTGACTGGATGGCAGGTGTTTCGTAACAATACTCTGAGCCCTAGTTTTGAAAGTGCAGCATTAATGTTAATCCATTAGTACAATGTGTAAGGGAGAGTCTTGGGGATTTCAGCTAACTTGAATGTCAGTCTCTTCTCTAACATGCAGACTTGCAGAACTTCATCACCCCAGCAGATGGGAGGAAATGCCTTCGGGAAGGCAGCAGTGTGCAGATGAAGCAAAGTACTGGAATGGAGCCCTGGGGATGGAACACCTACAACCGAAGGGGGAAATAGGTCGGGTAATGCGTAACCTTTCAATTACTTTAGAGATGTAAGGTGCGGAAGCCTGCTCATTAACCAGAGTTGTAAAATGGCACATTTGCTGTGTCATTATTCTTTCAAGCCTTAGCCTGACAGGCTTCTAAAAAGGTTTATCAGAACTTATTCTGACTCAGTGGAAGCCCCACTGCCTGTTTGACTGCAGCATTTTCTTTCCATTTCTGTGCCCAGAATTTTAAACTGTTGGTTTTCTAGCCTCCTTTAAATATATTGGTGTACTACCCTAGAGTAAGGCTATTTCCACACGGGGTAATAAAAACGGTGCAGTGCGTCCTCCACAGAGGATGTCTACATCTTGGAGAGGACTGGGTCCGGACTACTTACTGTAGATTTGCACCTCAGTCCACTCCGGAACAACCCCAAGTCGTCCTCCAGCATGCTTTTGAAAGACCTGATTTTTCCGGTCTTTCAAAAGCACGGAGAGCACCACTGCGAGCCTGCTCCCTCATGCAGATTCTCAGGCTCGCACCAATGCGAGCCTGTGATCTGCCAAGGGTGGGCTTTAGGCTGGTGAGCTTCAGCGGTTGATCGAGACCCATGACCAACCTGAAGCCGCTATTTTGGATGCCGGAGCAGAGCGGATCGACAACCACGCACTGCTCCGGAGCAGCCTGGACCGGACTGGGGAGCCAGAAGATCTGGTAAGTAGCAGTGCGGGGTGATTCCCTTGCCCCGTGTGGAAATGGCCTAAGTATGCTGATGTAGGTAGTGATGGCAGGATGAAAAGGCCTGGGAGAGCAATGCCTGTGAAAATAGTAAGGCACTGGAGAAGGCTGCTTGGAGACAGCATGTTTTATCTGCTTTCCCTCACCGTGACTGGAAGATCTTCCACAAAATGAACTGCTAGGATAGCCCAGCAAGTTTCTAGCCATTATCCTTTCCCTGCAGTCTTTATACATTAAGCAAATTCATTGGGATGTTTGATTGAAATGTCAGCAATTGCAACATGGGTTTTTGCCTCCTTTATGAGAGTGCTTCCCTCCCTCACAAATTTCAGCCAACTGGCACAAGAAGGTTCTGTGCAATAGTAGTCTCTTCACCCTAAGCAGAGCACGCATCACAAGCAAGAAAGACAAGATTATTGATCAAAAAGATACAAGTAATCCATCCAGATTCTCATATGTTTTTTTTAAAAATCCATTAGACAAGGCAGCAGCGACTGGAATTTTTGCAACCCTCCCAAAAAAACCTTGTTTGTTAAATTTGCACAAGCTTTCGCTTTGTCAGTGCAAACACATCTGCCAAAATGCACAACACCTTCTTTTGAGATTTTCCATTCTCCCCAGTTAAAGTGAGATAAACAAGAGTTTTTATCCTTATTGCAGGTTGGGCCAAGGTTGCCTTTGGCAGCAGTTTTTAAACATGGAAAATGCTAATTAGGTAAAGCGAGTGCAATCTTATACATGTCTACTCTGGTGAAAGTCACACTGAGTTTAGTTTGGCTTACTCCCAGGGAAATGTATCTATACATTTAGCCATTGTTATTAGATGAGGGCACAAAGCTTGAGCAAGCGAGAGAGAAAGAGAAATAGTTTTTAGTTGTACACAGTGCTTGAAGATACTAATTCTACCACAAATGTTATCAAACAATGGAGTTATTGTTATATTAATATTCCTGGCTTGTAATATTTTTGAGAAAGAAATCAGACATTCTGAGCCTGACAGCAATGGTTCAGTGACATTGGCAATTGGTGACTTCCATGTCAGTAAGTCCACAGTTTAAAGGAGTTATTCAGGGTATGGGTATATGTGTTTTCAAGTCACCTGTTGATTGATAGTGATCCCATGGATTTCGTAGGGTTTTCTTAGGCACAAATGATGGGAGGACAGTTGGATCAGGTAAGGTGTGGAAATGGCCTAAATCTCACCTCTTATCTCAGAATTTGCAATTCAACTTTCAGCATTAAGTCTGTCAGAGTTTGAAGTAAAGTTATTTTTTGGACTATAAATCCCAGAATCCTTCTGCTACCATGTCCAGTCAGCAAATTACCTTTAGCACCTTGTACAGGTACTTTAAAATGTGGGCTAAATTTAGTAGCAGATTTGCCATCTCACTGATGTGGAAGCTTCTGTAGGTAACCTTAGAGGGCAGGATGAACAGGATGGATTCATTCTCTTTAACCGGGTAGATCCCTTTATGTGGAATAGTACATAAAGCTGGATTTTTCTCTCACTGGTTTCAGATCTTCTTAGTTGCTCCAATAAAGAACAAACACATAGAAATCTTTCCTTGTGGCGATACTGAAGACTGGTTAAATGTTTTTCTTTAGACTGGAAAAACTGTCTCTACTTATATGCCTGGCTGCAACTGATTGGATTTTCGCCTCTCTTTATGATATATAAATCGATCAAAGGTTTGAACTAGTGTCTTCATGCACGACCTGCTGCCTTGTCTAGTCTCATCTTTATCTAATTCCCAAGCAATAGCAGAGCCATGAGCATGGATACGGAGCTTGGGCTCATTGTGAACTTTATTTCTCAGGTTATCTTTAGTATACTTTAAGTACTGCATGACCAGATGGACCAACAATTCATCCAGTACATTGGTTTGTTCTGCTGATTGTGTGTTTTGTGTTTCACACCTTAAGACTTTTCTTGCATTATTGTTTGAGGCTCATGAAAACTCAGAGCTTTTTTTGTTCTTTTCAAATTGTGTTCCAACTTTCCACCAAAGGGTACTTCAGCTGGCTAACAACAATAGTACATTCACAGTAAAATATCATAAATAGCACCAAAACTGTATGATGAAGTGAAAAATAAAAGAGGCAGATAAGATATCAATAAAATTAATTTTAAAAACCAATTAAAACCGTTATATGGGTCCTCTCCTTGGCCATTTCCGCACTACAGTGTTAAACTGCTGCTATTCCACTTTCAACGCCTTGTGGAATTCTGGAGTTTGTAGTTTACTGAGACCAAAGAGCTCTTTGGCTGAGAATTCAAAGTGCCCTTCCCTAAACTACAAACCCCAGAATTCTATAGGAGGTTGATAGTGGAATAGCAGCACTTTAACACTGTAGTGCAGAAATGGTCCTTGTTTTTGTGTGTCTTCAAGTCATTTCCAACTTATGTTGACCCTAAGGAGACCCTAGAGAGCCAGCATTGTGTAGTAGTCTGAATGTTGGACTATGACCCTGGACACCAGGGTTTGATTCTTCAGTCAGACATGGAAACCAACGGGGTCACCTTGGGCGTGTCACATACTCTCAGGCCTAGAAAAAAGCCTGTGATAGGTTTGCCTTGGGATTGCCATAAGTTGGAAATGACTTGAAGGCACACAGCAACAAGGAGACCCTATCAACAAGGCTTCCTTGGCAAGATTTGTTCAGAGGGGGTTTGCATTTGCCTTCCTCTGAGGATGAGAGTGTGACTTGCCCAAGGTTGCCCAGTGGGTTTTCATGGTTGAGTGGGGATTCAGATCGTGATCTCCAAAGTCATAGTCCATTGCTTAAACCATTACACCATTTGGCTCTTTTGGGTCAACTTATAGGCCAATAAATAAAAGACTGGCATCCTGTTAGTGACATATGCAGGTGTGAATCAAATTTATGCCTGTGTATGTCTTTTGTTGTTGTGGAAGTTGGAATTCTCTTCCTGACATCTTTCAGGAGAGCTTTTCTTGAGCATTTCTACATGGCAGGGAATTGGTCTAGAGGGTTTTTTTGTGGTCTGTTCCATCTCTAGGATTCTAGGATTCCATATGTATAATGATACATGTAGTACCCTTCATATTTACCAAATGTCAAATTCATCCAATAAAGAGATGGAAAGATAACTTTCAATCTCATTTAATATATCTGTTCTGTTGTAGCTTAAGAAATAATTGGATTCCTGGCAATATGCAGATTTAAATATACCTTCAGGTACACATTTCCCATAAGCCAAGAAACCAACAAAGTTTATATGTTTGGCTTTTAATTCTGCAATTTATTAGCTCTCCATAGCCATTGCAGATACAAACTCAGTCTTAATTGTTCCATTTTTATTCTCACGGAAAACACAGTAAATCTTAATGGTTGTGCATTGAACATTAAGAGGCAAAGTAGTAGCTGTAGGGAAAAAAAAGTATTCAAAACATTAAATTAGCAAAGGCGTAATAACATTTTCAAGCTGTTCAACAGAATTTACACTGAGTTTGAGAGTGTAATTGTCCTGAGCAATTCTTAACGGTGCTTCTGACAGAGTCATATCACATCCCCAAGATAGCACTACAAGGCCTTTCTGATCCTCCAGTCTACCCATTTTGAGACTTCCAGTACTTTGAAAATAATATTTCCCCACTTTAATTATGGTGCTGGTTAAGAAAGCATTTGTCTGTTTTCCCTCCCTTACTAGTTCACATGCTGTTTGTTTATAGCTCTCTGAAAACCCATTTTAATAAGGTCAGATTTGCAATTTAAATTAACTTTAGTATTTCTTGCAAACTCTACAACAGTTTGTTTATGGGAATGGCATATAGACTCTACTGAAAATTTATAGGGAAATTATATATATATATATATATATATATATATATATATATATATAATTTTCTTTTCCAAGTGACATCTATACGAGATAAATTGTGGTGATTTTTTCTATCTTTTATCAAAATAACAGAGCGAAGAACAATGAAGGAAATTATGTCTTAAACTCACCATTTGAGCTGATGAAGCAGTTCTCAGTGAGGCATCCCTTTAAGCAAATGGACCTCTGTTCTTTCTGTTTGCAAGTAGTCTGTGTTTAAAATACAATGGGTGATTCACTGGGACAAATCAGCAGATCTTTTGTGTGCACACATTTCTGCCTACTGACTGCATTGTGACTATTTTGTGTACTATTTTGTGTCTATTTTCTGTTCTTGTGAACAAATGTCCAAAGGTGTAATCTGGTCTGTCAGGGACCATGTTGCCATTTGCTTCAATGGGAGACAGAGTGCTTTGCAGCTTTTGATTGGTCCCCTGTAGTCATGTGTTGTTATAGATGTCAGAAAGTGAAAGACTAGAGGTCTATGCTGTACTATTTAAAATCCTGAATATTTCCCTTCATAGCAGATTTCAAAGACACTAGTGTCCAGGTCCGAAAGAACAAAGTGTCTTCCAATGCACCCATTCTCTATCCGTGGGTTCTGGTTTGCTTATCCAGTTAAAGTGACGAAACTTCAAACAGTGCTGGGTGGCTGTGCCTAGCCAGCCTTTAATTTTCCTACAATGTCCCAGAATGAAATTAGGTGAAGGGCAGTATAGGAAATTAAAAGAGTGGCTAGATCCAGCCATATGTACTGCTCATAATGCCAGACTAACAGTGTCAACTGGTAGCTTCCGTGTCAGTATGGTGGTGAATCTGCTTTAAGTCTCAACGTTAAAGAACTTCAGACCTGTAGAGGTCTTTTAAAGCTCAGACTAAACCTCAGAGTGGATTAACCATCCCACTAACATGGAAGTCATGTAAGTGCAGGCACTGCAAGTTACTACAGGGTGCTGCCAGAGCACTGGAGCTGTGGCAACAGCCTAAGAATGCCAGCTACCACTTAAACTCTTAGGACCCAGCCCTGACGAATCTACTGTATAAGTGTACTTACTCTTTTTGAATTTATTCCAAGGATGACTAAATCTTCCTGCATGGAAGTCTATAAATCATCATGAGATTGGAGCATCATGAGGAGATTTCTTTCCCCCTCTCTATTCTGTGTTTTCTAGGTAAAGTGGCCTGTGAATGTTCTTTCACATTATAACTTGTTTCCAGGGTGGAGTTATCAGCAGCTACTGGGATGTCGCAGATGTAAGACATGCGGTTAAGGTGCAAAACCAAGCTAACCAAAGGATATCAACACTGTGTCAGGCTCAGCCATTATAAGATTATTGTTGCCCATCACAGCCTTTATAGCACTCGTGGAGGAAAGAAAATGGGTTGGGCAGATGGAGTGGCCAGTATGTGCCAACTCTTTACTGTCCTGCCCATAGGCTTGGTGATCCATTGGATGGCATAGAAGCGCAGAGCTGAGGGTTCCTAGTTCTGTCTCTCTGTCCTGCAAACACTTCTGTATTTCCCATATATTTTGAGGGGAAAAAAGGGTTCAAAATTTAGTGAGAGGCTCCATATTTTGTTTATGTAAAGTGCTTGTTTAAGGCCTTGCCACCTCTACATTTGATCTGTTTGCTTTTGGCAAGGTTGAGAAGCACATCTACCTGAGGCCTAGGATAGCTATTGCCAGCTAGCAAGAGCAGCCATTAGCTAAACAGACCAAGAGCTGACTGAGTATAAGATATTTTCACATGGATGAAGCCATGTGTCCTTTACAACTGTGTTTCTGTGATAATACCAGAGGCGTGGAAAAGTAACTTTTCCAAACTCTGGATGATACTTTGATATAAGTTGTTTTATTGGACAATGCCAAAAACTTTTGTTTTCAAACAGCACTTCTGTTCCCTTCATGGTGGAAAAGAGAGATGCTTCTTGATTATTTATAACAGTAAAGAACTTCCAGGCTTGAAACATTAAATCAAAAATGGCAAGACAATTCGAATAATGAAATTGAGTCGCTGAAAGAATATTGTAATTGGGGCCTTCATGTCAATAATGTACTTCTGTGATTCATGCTTACCTGAACTTTCTGATGACTCCAATTGAAAATTCCTGTTATATAATTGAAGCATAAGCTGCTAACATACTGCAAAGGTGTATATACTCAGCGCTGAATAGGAGTGTGTTACAAGTGCATTTGAAAGGACTACTTTAATGGATTTGTAATATATGGTCACATAGACTAACCTAGCTAATGTGAACATCCAATTTGGACTGATTTTCACTTATTTTTACATTATAGCATAACGATGGGTTCATAAGACAGGGAAGCAGAGATCTATTAAGATTTGTTGTATCTTGACAGCACCTCTGCCATCCAGCCCACCCTTAGATCACAGTATCTTTGCTATTTTCTTTAATTAAGTTTTATAAGTTGGTAAAGTTGCCAGTGTTCTACTTCTTCCCGCCTCTTTGCCTGCATATTTATCTTATCTTATATTATACTTAACATGTTAAACTCATCCTTTCCTCAAATTCAGAATGCCTAACAACAATTAGCACGGCATACATGCGATGCTAATTTTTTTTTTGAAAAATTAACAGCATGGCTCTGTGCATTCCTACCTATAAATCTGTCTCATTGAGTTCAATGGAACTTACTTGTAGGTGTTTATAGCAGAGATGAATAACTTGTAGCCCTGCAGATGTTGTTAGACTGCAACTCCATAAACCCTCAACATTGGCTGTGCCAGGTAGGGATGGTGGGCACTGTAGTCCAACAACACCTGCCCTTCTGGGATATAGGATTACAGACTAAATTGCCCCAATA
Source organism: Ctenosaura bakeri (assembly GCA_948474755.1). Lineage (NCBI taxonomy): Eukaryota > Metazoa > Chordata > Lepidosauria > Squamata > Iguanidae > Ctenosaura > Ctenosaura bakeri. The sequence continues at coordinate 495,306 of CAOLHI010000679.1, forward strand.
TCTAGCTCTTCCTGTTGTTGTTGTTGTTAAGTGCTATTAAATTGGTTTTGACTTATGGATGAAATATGTCCAAGACCCTATCATTAACAGTCCTGCTCAAGTGCTGCAAATTCAGGGCCATGAATATAATCATGTTGTAATTTGACTTTCAGTATTATAACTACTTGTGTTTTAAATCACAATAAATACGTGCACACATGTATATGCATGTAATATGGTGTTCCTCTTCTCCTACTGCCTTCGGTGTTGCTGTTGTTGTGTGCCTTCAAGTCATTTTGACTTATGGCAACTCTAAGGTGTACCTATCACAAGGTTTTTGGGGGCTGAGAGCATATGATGTGCCCAAGGTTACCAAGTGGGTTTCCATGGCTCAGAAGGGAATCGAACCCTGGTCTTCAGAGTCATAGCTCAATGCTCAAACTACTACACCATCCTGGTTATTGTCTTCAACTTATCCTAGCAGGATTGCCTTTTTCTAGCAAGACATGCTTTTTCATGGTATATCCAAAGTACAGTACAGGGGCATAGTGACTGTGGGAGTGGAAAACATAAGGGCATTGTCTCACAAATAAGAATTTGGCCTCCTCAGATGAAGGTTTCCTTCAGTCCACAAATTTCTGGTATTCAGTAGCTTAAAATTTCACCTTTACCAAAAATGCTGTTTTCTGTATGGGAAACTTATTTTCTATACAAAAAGGGTTTTTTTTTTTTTTTTTGGTGTATGTGTCTAGATTAAATCCCAAACTTAACTAATTTAAGTCCCAAATTCCTATGTAAGATTCTCCTTGTTGGATGTTTCTGACATTTAAGAAACCCATTTTTTTTAAAAAAAAAATATTTGAATATTCTTTCCATCCATAAAGGAAAGATGAGCAGGTGTCTCGACTGTTTCTATGGCAATCCAGTCAGCACTGACTGGCTATGTTGGGGCCCATCATTTGATTTTCCCCAATGACCCCAATCCAGGTCACTGTGGGAAATAAAAATGGAGTTCCTCAGACTTCCTGCACTGAAGTGGTGTTGTCCCAACGCCAGCCTGGTAAGCCTATCAGGGGTCCCTCATGTAGGAGAAGGCTCTTTACTGAGCACTCCCACAAACCTGGAGCTGGACCTGCTTAGAGAGAACTGTGAGTCACAGTACAGATCAAATACAGTTCAGGGATAGCAGCAACTGAACCACCAACTTCATACAGCTTCTGTTGTCACCTCAGAACCATAAAGGGAAGAGTGCCTGATTCATACTGGAATGAGTGAGGTAAGTTTAGTTCTGCCGTGCGTAGTGGCCAGTGTCTTGCAGCTCCTCCCAGTCTCCTAAAGTAACATCAGAAGGGACCATTAATGTGTAATCTTATGCCCACCTTGAAGTAAGCTATTTGAAAGTCTGTGGATCCTACTTCCACAGTGGACATATATAGGACTGTTCTGTTAGTCCTCATGTTACATCACTTCTTGTGTCTCCTGTATAGGATGACTAATATGACTTTTGAACATGGTTCCCCTGGCTGATATAATTTCCTCACTGAGAGTAATGCAGGTGTTCAGGAAATAATGTAAACCATTAATATTATGTTTTTTTAATTTGCTGGGTAAAATATAATGATTAAATTTCTTTAAAATGATTTTTTAAAAACTTTTGTCCATTACTTGTTGTAATCCTGTATTGTGCTGGTGAGTGCAACATACGTGTAATAAGTACACTGCAGATCTGAGAGGGTGATGGCTCTTTTTTGTGGTTGCAGAATTGTAGCTGAGAAGTATGGATCAGCTCTGTGAAGCCACATTCCATGGGACAGGGGGTTGAGCAAGAAGGTGTCACTTACATTTTTGCCAGAGAAGGGACTCTGGGCAGGGTTTGTGCCCAGTGTGCTAGCCAATAAGCTGCACTGAGAGAGAGATCAAAGTTTTATTTCAGATTCTACAGAATCAGGAACACAAGGCATATAGCAAATTAAGTGTACCCCAAACACAAACCAAACTACCTTTTTATAGTCTATAAGGATTACATGTTCTCCCCTAAGGAGGAAATAACTCTACACATATAGGAAACTATGTAATGTATACATTATTATGTCAGCAGTCACTCACTCTGCATGTGCATATAGGTGGCTTCAAATTCACACCCTGGGGGTGTGAAATTTAACATTACAATGAAGCTTAATGAAGCTATAGTTAATTTTTGTTCAGCTCTTGTGGTTGCTCCCCCTCCCATTGGCCTAGTTTGGGATGCTCCAGACATTGCAGGCCACAGAGCTAACCACACTTTAGCATCTACTCATACCTGTTCCCCATTTCTGCAAAGTCTCCATTGCTTTACTTAGCTAGTTTCCTGTCATTCAGAGCTCTTGTTATCTTGCAAGCCTTGCCTCGCTCTTTCTCTTGTAAGCATCTAGCTGCTTGCCAAAGCTATTGATCAGTTTCTGGACTGTGGGCTCTCTCAAAGGTAATGAAAACCTCCTTGCATAAACAAGTTCCACATGCATCTGCATATCCCCAGTTTATGTGAGCGGATTCTGGCCATTATATAATTTTATTTTTGATTAATTGTTGATCACCATTATTCTTCTTTGAGAAAGTGGAAGAACACGCTTTAAGGTAACTGATACATGTAAATCTAGCAAGTAGAAACCTGAGACTTTGTTTATTCAAATCCAATATATTCTCGATCATTTCTGAAGTTACATTCCTAGAATATTTCTGACAGGACCAGGTTTCCTTAGGCACCATACTGTAACTGAAGAACTACCCACCATGTGTGATTCTGCAACAAGGATGGGCAACTATAGTAAGCTGAGTGCCAATTTCCCCCCACCCAGCACCCACCAAAGGTCACAAAAATGGACTAAGTTGCCACAGGTAGCCCATAGGTCAGACTCCGCCTACCTTTGTCCTATTCTTTCCCAAACTGCACAAAAATATTGTATTGACTGAGCAATATAATGAATAGTTTGGGCATATAAATGCCAGCTACAGACGAGATGCTATTCGTATGGCAAGAACTTGCATACTTCTGGAATCTAGTTCTAGTCCCACAGTGCAAAGGATGTAATTGCGGTTTCAGATGCCTAAATCAAGCCAGAAACAGGGAAATCTGGATTAATAGCTAAAACCATCTACATGTACAGGTTAAATAAGATTTATGAATAGTGTTCTGTGACTGATGTATGCTTGATGGACAGTTTACATGCCTATCTTTACGAATTTAAGCCTATGTAATTGGGTTTCTCTAACCTTGCTTGCTGTTTTTTTCTACACACTTCATTTCCATATTCCAAAGTTAAGCATAGAGAAGCTGTCTTATCTGGCATTCGGCTTTAAATACAGCACTGTTGAAATATGACATCAATCTGATGCCAAATGATTTTTTTTCTCTTTTGATATTTTTCCTCTTTGAGAATAAATAACAATATTTTCATTTTCCATATTGGAAATGCCTGCTGGGTTTAGGAACATAGGAATCTTTCTGTGGTCTCCGTCAAAAGAAACATTGTTCACTGAGAGAAGACTGAAATAAATCAAAAGGATAGTTTTGCATTTTCTCTCTACAGCTTTGATCAGGAACCACAAAGCAAAGCAAAGTGGTATTTTTGAAAGCACTTGTGAGTAAGCCTTTCTGACTGACATCTATGAAAGTTTTGTGTCTCTTATGAGCAAGATATTGAAAACCAGCCATAATGGAGTTTTAGGAAGACTTTTAAGCTAAGTATATAACCTTTTCAGCTTTTTAAAGACCTTGTCTGATTTGGTATCTAAACCCTAAAATTCCTGTGACTATGCTGAAGAGTGATATTCATGTTTGCCTGTTGCAGCCAAAACAACAGAGTTCTGTGGCACCTTAAAGAACAATGCATTGTGTTTGGCATGCAACCTTTGAATCTAATGAGGTGAGCAGCAGTCCATGGAAACCTATGCCAAATAAAACTTGCTGGTCTTTAATTTGCCTTCAGGCTCCCCAATAAGTTGGCCTTAATATACAGTAGGGATATGTGAGAACAGTGGTGGAGCTTGGAGTATGGGGAGAGGAGTGGGGCTATGGTGCAAGGGGCATGGCCATTGTGTATGGGAGTGTGGCTGCGATGTGTGTGGGTGTGGCCAGGGTGCATAGGGGCATGGCTATGGGCTGGGACACCCCAAAAACATTGCTGTCCAGGGCAAATTGCGCCCCCTGCCCCCATGTCCTTACACAACTGTGAGAGAAATCTTCTTTGTTAATTTTTTTTGGTTTTTGGTGGACTTTATCTGCTCTGCATTTGCCTGACTATAGGCAGGCTAGATCCAATTTGAGCTCTAGTAATTGTATCTTGATGGACAGCCGTGGACAAAAAGTGCACATTTGAAAAATAGGCAATAGAAAAATGTGTACATTTTCAAACATGCAGGACATGTTAAGTATACTTATGATAAATCAAGCAAAGACCTGCAAGATTTCGGTTCAAATTCCTACACAGCCTTGGACATCAATAATAGTCTGCTCCATAGGGTTCATATAAGGCCAGAAGAGATATGATCCAGCACACCAAATGTCTGGAGAGTGGGTATGGTATAGTAGTTTGAACATTGGACTATGATTCTGGAGACCAAAGTTTGAGTCCCTGCTTGGCCATAGAAACCCACTGAATGATCTTGGGGAAATCATACTCTCTTAGCCTCAGAGGAAGGCAAAGGCACCCCCCTGCCGAACAAATCTTGCCAAGAAAACTCTATCCTAGGTTTGCCTTATGTTCTCCATAAGTTGGAAATGACTTGGAGGCCCACAACAACGATACCTAAGGATTACCTAATCCAGCATTTTGTTCCCATAGTGGTTAATTAGATGCGTATAGGAAGCTTCTAGGCAGGAAACAAACTCAATAGAACCCTCTCTTGTGTGCTCTCCACCCATAATATTCAGAATGCTTTTGATACTGCAGGAAAAATATAGTTATCATTGCCATTTTCCTCCAATCCCCTTTTGAAACTATTCAAGTTGGTGACCACCATTATATCTTGTGGTAGAGGATTCTACAATTCATCTAGCCACTGTGTGAAGAAACTTCATATGAAGATAGCACATTGCTAGTTATTGATTTGTTGTTATTGTATTTTTACTTCCAGTTGGAAGAGAAATACTTGTGGGATTTTCTACCAAGGACAGCTAGATAATTCTATCTGGCAATTTTTTTTTTGTTGGACTGTTCCCAAAGAGGACTCATAAGTGATATTAATCTTCTCTTCCTTGATCAGACCTACTAGGAGTACTGTGGCCAGTTCTGGAGAAATGCAATTCAGGAATGATGCTGAAAAACTGGAATTTGTCAAGAGAAGGTTGACAAAGATGGTAAAAGGTCCATGGTTACTGAACACCTTGCAGAGGATTGTGATAACCGAAGCCCCTGTCAGAGCTGCTGATGACAAGCAGCAGCTGTTGGTCTCTGTGGCTCTGGCTGGAGATAAGGCCTGCAGCTCAAGAGCTCCCCCTGCTGCCATGGACCAAGCAGGTTTGGACGTTCCTCTGCCTGCTCCTTTAGGGCAACAGGGATCCAATTCTGAAGATGGTTTGGAGCCTGTGCCAATCAGCCCACAAACAAGGCGGAGACTCAAGAGAGCTGAGCAAAGGGAGGCTTCCTTGATTAAGTTCAAGAAGCAGTGACTAGCCACACCTGTGTCTTGGGCTATATAACTGCCTGCCTGGAAGCTTTCCTTTGCTTGTGGCAAGCCCTCCTCTTGCCTGTTCCTTGCTCCCAGCACCTGGTTCCTGCTACCTTGAATTGATCTCTTGACCCTTGGCTTTTGGAACTCTGATTACAGCTTTTGCTTGATGCTTTGGTAAATGAACTTCCTTGTGTAAAGTGCTTGCTTGTCTCCTCCTGGCTGGACTTTGCTGGCTCTCACATTCCCTTCTCTGGGCTGGCTTGTTATCATGGTTATGATATGTCTGGTAAGAGGACTAGATATCCTTTTGATATCAAATAATTTGGCCTTTGCTTGACCTTTCTCTGCCACCCTATTCCACATGTTTGCAGAGGTCCTCCGGACAAGGATGTCTGGGGCTCGGCTGTTAATGGGTGTACATTCCAAAACCTCATTCAGGCAGGCAACTTAAGCCTCTTGCTTTAGAGAAAAACCTCCCTGCAAACTGGCTTTGCTCGGCGCATATCCACACAAAGCCACTCGACCAAGAGCCGAACCATTCCTTTATATTGAGCCATCAACGTACTGGCCACGCTATTGTCATTAAGAGCTAAGCTAATCATGCAAAAACTGACCTTTTCAAACTCCTTTGTCCAACTCCAAATTTCCTTTGTTCTCACTGAGCATAACATGGCCTGTAGGTAAAATCCACCCTATAAAAAGTCCCCACTTTTGGTACTTCCTCAGACTACTTTGGACTTCCATCCCGCCTTGCTGCCAGTTGTCTAAGGAAACTCCCCTCAGCGAGCCCCGCTGAGCTTTCTTCCCCGGAACCTCGCTTCTCTCCAGGACTATGAGACCAGGTATCATATTGCCTTTCCCGAAAAGCTCTCCATTTCTATTTTTCAGTTAGTTAGTATATGTCTTGTCTTTCATGCTTCTTGTCTTTAACAAAATATTGTTTTGTTACTTTAAAACCTTGTCTAATTGCTCTCTGATCTGACGTTGTATACATAGGGTTAAAGATCCTTGCTAACGTTACCCTGCCTCTCATTTAGCCAAGAGAGTGCTCAAGCTAAATTCCCCCAACTTGTGTTTTTATTTGGTAATTTGGGTGCCCCTCCCGGGACCCCCAACATACAGGGTAACAATGTCTGACCTTGACAATGATGTAGAGTGGCATTTGCTCCTCTGTTTATGGCAGCAACCTTTCTTGGACCATTTATGAATCAAAAGCACTTCTGCTCATGTGAAGTGAATTACTTAATCCCCCTATCTATGGCAGCCCCATGAGGGTCCTCTATCCTGTTGGAGTGGGGAAAAGTTGAAGGCGCTGCACTAGATATGCCGGACTGACAAAACTCAATATTCTACCTTGTACAAGAAAAAGTACTTTGTGCTAATGCTAAGTTACCAGTGGATAAAACTCAAGTCTGGTGTTACCCTGACTTCTGGGGGGTCCCCAGAGGATACCTTAAGTTGCTCCAAAATGCAAAGGTTGAGTAAATTAGCGGAGCACTTGCTTTTAGCAATGCGGACGGTAGGGCAACACTAGCAGGACTTTCCACCCAATGGCCAAGCAAAAAGCCAGACAAATGTGCCAAATAAATGAATTTTATTTAATGCATATAGTACCATGCACTCGTGTACTCACACACACAAGGCCTATTGAGAAGGAAGAGAAGTGAAAATTGGATAGGGGATATAGCAAATGGAAAGTAGAGGCGGTGATACTGCACCTATCCTGAAGTCTTCGGTCCAGGAAGCGGCAGGAAGAATGGAACTTAGAGAAGACACGGCTGAGGGGATCACTCAGCTAACAGACTGCTGGTCTGTTAGGATGGCGAGGAGTTCTCTGAAGAGACTCTCAAAAACTAGGACTACTTATAGGGCAGAATGTACCTCAGGGGCAGGCCCTCTCCCAGGAAGAACAATGACCACAACAAGGGAAGGAATGCCGTATAGTAGCAACTTGGTAGTTTGCATGATTAGTTTATGCAGGGTTGCCGGTGTGTAGGGTTGCAGTTGTGCAGGGTTGCAGTATAGGTTTATGTAGATGGACCTCACCTTGTAGGATTTTCTAGAGTCAAAGTTGCTCAACCTGGGGAAAATCTGATAATCTCCTCAAGTTGGCTACTCTTGGCTAAGGACCCTTTGTTTACTTGGATTTGCACAGCCTGAAGTCTCCTTGGGTTACGTGACTAGAGATTTTCCTGGTCTTGACCTGGTTTTGGTCATTCAACTTCTTTGCCTACGTGCCATCTGGGCAACCTCTCTGGTGTGACAGGTATATTTGATTTCAAATTTATAGTCCCTGGGATAGGGTATGCCAGTGGGGTAGCAATGGGTCTACTCTGTGTTGTTATTGTTATTGTTGTGTGTCTTTGAGTTATTTCTGAATTATGGTGACTCTTGCACAGGGTGTTCTTAGCAAGATTTGTTCAGAGTAGGTATGTTATTGCCTTCCAATCTGAAGGACTGGGACTTTCCCAAGGTCACCCATTGCTTTCCATGGCTAAGCGGGGATATGAACCCTTATGTCCTAGGGTGCTAGTCCAGCATTGAAACCAGTAGACCATACTGCAGGGCTTTCCAAATGGTGTGTTGTGACATGTTAATGTGTTGCCTGAAGTGTGTAGGTGTGTCACCTCCCCAAGCTGAGAAAGACCCCTCACCTCAGCCTCTCCTGCTGCTGCAGTAACAGTGCAGGATCAAGTAGGAGGTCTGCCCTTCTCGCTGCTGCCACCCTCACTGGGGTCTTTCCTTGGTAAGGGCAACAGACGTGAGCCAGGATCAGCTAGGAGGGCTGCCTTTCCTGCTGCTGCCCTCACCAGGGTCTTTCCTTGGCGAGGGTGACAGCAGTGAGCCAGGATCAGGAAGAGAGCCTGCCTTTCCTGCTGCCACCAGCCTCACTGGGGTCTTTCGCAGGGAGGACAACAGAAGTGAGCCAAGATCAGGTAGGGGGGCTGCCTTTCCTGCTGCTGCAGCTCTCACTGGGGTCTTTCCTTGGTGAGGGCAATGGCAGTGAGCCAGGATCAGGTAGAGGGGGCTGTCTTTCCTTGTTTGCTGGTAAACCTGAATTACTGTATTGCAAAATGATGCATGCCCAAAAAGTGTGTCACCAACATGAAAACTTTGGAAAGCTCTGCCATACTGGCTTCTCTTAATGCCTAATATTGGGTAAAGGACAATATCAGTTCTGGCAAAGAAGTTATGTTGACAAGTTGAAAACAATTTAGAGTGGGAGATAGTATTTAGGAGACAAAAAAAAATCTAATAATGAAGGGCTGAAGGAGCTAGGATCTTTCAGAGAGAATCTAAGTAACTAAAAACAAAAAGACAAAAAAACAAAGAAACAAAACCCTGTCTCTTTAGACAAAGGGAGGGAGCTATGTGTGCCACTATCACCAAGAGGGTAGTTTTAAGAGGGATGCATACATCCGTCTCTCCCTTTATCTTCTGACAAATATCTAGAGGCCTGCATGCACAGGCAATGTAATAGCATGCTTAATCACAAGAATGCTGTGGTGACTCTGGGGAGAGTCTGAGGACAAGCTATGGGTGGTGGAGGTACATTTACTCCATAGTGTCTGTCAGTACTGCACACCCCAAGTGGCAAATTCTGTGACTGTCCTAAATGACTCTTAGTCTATAGAATCATAGAAATTCAGAGTTGGAAGAGACCACACAGGCCATCCAGTCCAACCCCCTGCCATGCAGGAACACCCTCAAAGCAATCCCGACAGATGGCCATCAAGCCTCTGCTTAAAAACCTCCAAGGAAGGAGACTCCACTACACTCCGAGGCAGCACATTCCACTGCCGGACAGCCCTGACTGTCAGGAAGTTCTTCCTGAGGTTCAGGTGGAATCTCCTTTCCTGCAGCTTGAATCCATTGCTCCTTGTCCTGGTCTCTGGAGCAGCAGAAAACAAGTCCCCTCCTTCCTCTACGTGGCTTCCCTTCAAATATTTAAACATGGCTATCATGTCCCCTCTTAACCTCCTCTTCTGCAGACTAAACATACCCAGCTCTCTAAGTCTATCCTCATAGGGCATGGCTTCCAGGCCTCTCACCATTTTGGTCGCCCTCCTCTGGACTTGCTCCAGCTTGTCAATATCCTTCTTGAATTGGGGTGCCCAGAACTGGACAAGATGGGGTCTAACCAAAGCAGAGTGGAGTGGTACCAGTACCTCCCTCGATCTAGACACCATACTCCTATTGATGCAGCCAAGAATTGCATTGGCTTTCTTGGCTGTCGCATCACACTGCTGACTCATGTTCAGCTTGTGGTCTATGAAGACTCCTAGATCCCTTTCACACGTACTGCTATCCAGCCACGTGTCCCCCATCCTATATTTGTGGATTCCATTATTTCTGCTTAAGTGTAGGACCTTACATTTCTCTTTGTTGAATTTCATTTTGTTCGCCCTGGCCCAGCTCTCCAATCTATCCAGGTCATTTTGAATTTTGAATTTTGATCCTGTCCTCTGGCGTATTAGCAACCCCTCCCAATTTGGTGTCATCTGCAAATTTGATGAGCATGCCCTCTATTCCTTCATCCAAGTCATTGATAAAAATATTGAACAGCACTCGGCCTAGGACAGAACCCTGTGGCACCCCGCTAGTCACTTCTCTCCAGGACGAAAAGCAGCCATTCGTGATCACCCTTTGGGTTCAGTCGGTCAACCAATTACAAATCCAACTAACAGTAGCCCTGTCCAGCCCACATTATGGCCAATCTTTGCAGGAAATATTGTTTTTATATTGATGGATTTGTTACATTACTTAGGTAGTAACCATGCAGTGAATGGAATCTTAGTATTTCTGGCCTTTGGAAAACCATCTATACTTCAATAGGACCTGGTTCCTTTCTTTTGATAACATTTACCTGTGTTGTCTCATTTGTTCACCTGAATTGTGGCTCAGTATATATGCCATTTATTTAGGTAACATAGCCATAGAGTCATAGAATCATAGAGCTGGAAGAGACTATAGTGCTATCCAGTCCAACACCCTGCCATGCAGAACACACATGGAAGCACTCCTAGCAAATGGTCATCCAGCCTCTGCTTAAAAACCTCCAAAGAAGGACACTCCACCACACTCCAAGGCAGCATATTCCACTGCCGAACAGCCCTGACTGTCAGGAAGTTCTTCCTGAGGTTCAGGTGGAAATTCCTTTCCTGCAACTTGAATCCATTGCTCCTTGTCCTAGTCTCTGGAGCAGTGGAAAACAAGCCCGCTCCCTTCTCAACATGACATCCCTTCAAATATTTAAAGATTGCTATCATGTGCCCTCTTAGCTTTCTCTTCTGCAGACTAAACATACCCAACTCCCTAAGCAACTCCCCATAGAGCATGGCTTCCAGGCACATGTTGGGAACTTATTCTTAATCCCAGTGGGTTTCAGAACTGGGCATAGACTGATAATGGTAATTTTATGTGCATTCGTGGGCTATCCTGCCCACCACAGTCTTCAGCAGTATTGATCCAGATCTATGCCACTGAGCATATGGCTCCTCCATTTAACCTTTATTCGAGGCTCACAAGAAACCATTTTTTGAGCGTCAGAATTTCTTACCACATGTCTATGTAGTAGCAGTTGTTGTTGTGTGCCTTCAAGTCATTTCTGACCTATGGTGACCTTATCACAGTTTTTTTGGAAACATTTGTTCAGAAGGGGTTTTGCCTTTGCCTTCCTCTGAGGCTGAGGGTGTGTGACGTGTCCATGGTTATCCAGTGGGTTTCTGAGTGAGGATTCGAACCCTGGTCTCCAGAGCAGTAGTCCAATGCTCAAACCAGTATACTAGGCTGACAGAGCATTAAATCTTGAGCTTTGTATTTGCTCAGACCCCATAGGGCAACACAATACCAAATTATCTTCAAAATGATTGATATTCCCTTTTGCAGGTGGAATGGGTGTTATAATTTTCCATTCTTTCTTTTATCTCTCCATAACAGCTGATTGTTGCTTTATGCATGGGATCACGATAAGCTTTTCCAAAAGAAATACCATAATCACAAAATAAAAAAATAAAAAAAATTACAGTCACTAGAGCAGGATGGAAATGCTTTTTGTTTGTTTAGTCCCTCCCTCTCTCCCTCTTCTTTCTCTTTAACATACAGATTGATTGGGTTTCTCTTGGATAATCTGCTGCAGGCTTTTTAGTAAGAAGATGAGATGACTCAGTGCTTTAGAGCCTTGAATGCTCCATCAATGGTTGGTCAGGATGAAACAATAGTTTAAAAGTTAAAGAGACAGCTGTGAGAAGGAAGAGCTTTTGTGTATAGTTGTTTCTCTATAACGAATGAGGGATGCATTATATAGTGATATTTATGTTTGCCAGTTCTGCGGTCAGAGAAATATATTCCCATTCAAACCGTATGAGGATTTCTTTCTAATTCCTTTCTTATTGCTATAATATTAGGTCCAGATTTTCAGAATTGCTAACCATCCATCACTTACTGTGCTTTCCCCAGCCTTTTTTTTTAAAGAAGGGCACAAAAAAGGAGCACAACAGAGCAAACTGTATTGTATTTTCCTGACCTGACCCCATGGGTGCTCCAGTTGCTGCCCACTCAATATACTAGCTGCCAATTCTGACATTTTTTGCAGTTTTCCCTTCACAACCTTGACTCTCCTGCCTGTAACTCACTCTGCTGGAGAGTCACCTGAACCAAACCCCAATGAAACTGACCACAACTATAATGGTTTTGAAAAGGTCATGTTTACTGTAACATGGTTGTCATTAAAAATAAAATGCAAGGCTTTCGCTTTGGCTGCACTAAGGGAAAATGAAGTGTACTTGCCTTTTCATAATATGAGAGTCTAAAAGTTGGCAGCTGTAGAGCTAATTCAGACACTGGGATAATATTAGTACAATAATTGTCTTTTTAAAGATAAACATAATTATTTCTGTTGATAGTATCTAGACAATGAACATCAACAAAAAATCATGTATTTTTTTACAAAAAATTATGTCAGCACTAGTTCTATAGCTGTTAGTTCTACAGCAACTACAGCCAATTGAGTTTGAATTATGTAATTAAATTTAATTATGTATTCACCATTGTTTTAATCCTTTCAATTGTTTAATTATGTTTCACCTTTTGTATTTTATGAGTTTTTAACTATGTCTTTTTTTAATCTGTAGGCTGCTTTGAGTTTCAACCAGGGAAAAAAACAAGGTACAAATAAAGATGGTGATGATGATGATGATAATACGAAGTGACTTGTGTGTTGTGTGGACTTTAAATTTTCATCACAACCAATATGACCATAAGTGATGGCCAGGTGTCCTTGCATATATGTATGTTAACGATTTGAGTACTCGTTAGGGCTTGTAACTTGCTTTTGTCCTGGCACCATTATCATGGCTATGTAGATCTAGGGAAGGAGTGATTAGACAGCTTAAAAGTTGAACAGGCATACAGGCATAGAATTCTTCAGTAGAAGCTGCTGAAAATAAAATAGGCAGTGTTTAAAAAAAATGGAAAAAAATCACTGCCAAGCCCTTTTACCAGGTAACACACGTAATAATCTACAAAAAGTAGGCTGAGCTGATATAGTTGACCAGTAATAGAATCATGGAGTTGGAAGGGACCACCTGGACTATCTAGTTTAGCTTCCTGTAATGCAGAAATCCACAGTTAAAGCACTCCTGAGCGATAACTATCCAACATCTGTTTAAAACCTTCCAACTGAGGATAGTCTATTAAAATCCCTCCCACCCGGGGATCACACAAGTATATATACTCCATTCCACCTCCATGTCTCCAGATCCTCTGAAGATGCCAGCCACAGATGCAGGTGAAATGTCGGGAGCAAATACTACTAGAACACAGCCTCATAGCCCAAAAAACTGGCAACAACCCAAACTGATAGTCCATTACCTTCAAAGGTAGTTTATTCCATTGTTGAACCATTTTCACCATCCGGAAGTTCTCAGTGTTTAGGTAGAATCTCTTTTCTTGTAGTATGGATCTACTGCTTCATGTTCTTTCACTGGAACAGAACAAAACAAGCTCATTCCATCTTCAAACTTCAGAGGGCTCTCAAGTCACCTTTCAGTCTTCTCTTCTTCATGGCAAACATATGCATCTCCTTAAACGGTTTCCACACCATGTTTGTCACCCTCCTCTGCACACATCCTAGCATGTCCTAATCATTCTTGAACTGTGGTGCCCAAAAGAGGACACAGTGTTCAGGTGATGTCCAACCAAAGCAGAATAGAGTAATACTATTACAAGCATACCTCAGTTAATGAAGACTTTGACAAAAAAAGCTCCTTTTTAGAAAGTCTTTTTCTGTCCCCTCCTCTTTTCCTTCTTGTCCACCTTCTAGTTGGAAGGGTTTTTTTTTTAAATAGCTTTGGAATTGGGAGGTTGGGGAAGAACAGGAGAAACATAGTGTTCAGTTGCCAGGATGAAGTAGCAGTTGTGCAATGAACAGTGCAAGAAAACTTGAACTGGAAAAGAATGGGGCACTTCTCCATCAGTTTTACTTTAGTTGTGTGTGCTTGCTGAGCAAGTGTGAACTGAAATGAAGAGAAAGGAGAAAAGTGGATTAACCTGCCTCACCAGCTACCCTCAGCATGTTAAAAAGGCATAGAGTGGTCACCAAAATGGAAATCATAACAAAAGCAGAGGCTAGTGAAAGGAAAAAAAAAATCTCTTGATGCATTTGGGAAAACTCAAGTGGTCTGTAGAAGGTTAAAGATGTTTTTGTTTCCTTATGCAAGGCTTACCTGACCTGGTTGTTTCCTTGCCCATGTGTATACTGAGTTTTGAATAAAAACTTTGGTGAACATATTGAACTGCTCTCTCTCTCTCTCTCTCTCTCTCTTTTTTTTGTAGCATAGGAACTTCTGGTACCAAATTTTCTGTTAAAGAAGTAATGTCCAGGAACACATCTACTTCAGTAACAAATATACTTGTATTTGCCTTGATCTGGACACTGTACTCCTGTAGATGTAGCCCTTGAACTATGCTGGCTTTTTTGGCTGCCATGTCATACTGTTGACTCATGTTTATCCTGTGGTGTACTAAGACTCAATGGCCATTTCTGCATGACATTGCTGTCCCTTGATGGGGATGTGTTACTGCTGGTCTGCAAGTTGTGCTTTCGCACTGTTACCCTGACTTCTGGGGGTCCCGTGCAGGACACCTTGATTTGCTCCAAAAATGCTAAGATTGGGGAAATTAGCAGAGCACTGGCTATAGCAAAACAAGGGGCAGGGTAACCCAGCAGAATCTTTTACCCAACTTTACGAGGTCAGTTCCAAGCAAAAGCCAGACAATGATTAAAAGGTAAGCTAAAAATGTGTTTTTACTGGGGGGAATTCACTCATGCATACACACACGATACACACAATCAAGCATTCACACAAGAGCTAACTGAAAGAGAAAGGGAGGAAAAATTATCGAGAGGCTGAGGGGTTTGGGTGGATTTATAATTACCAGCCCAGAAGAGTAGTGAAGAGCAGAAATGCATTTTGGCTTAGGTATGACCTAAGGACAGTTCTCATTCAGAAGCCGGATGGACAGAGTGATGAGTAGAGCTTGGAGAGACTGCACTGGGCATCCTGAAACCAGGGGTATTTGTACCCTGAAAATAGCCTGTGGCAGTGCGGGTCCCAGATGCAAGACAAAAGGGAGCCTATTGTGGACAATAGATCTGGAAGGGACTGATTGGCTTCAATGTCTTGGTTGAGAGGGGGTTTCTAGGCTATCTGCAGTAGGATATGCAGACAGTAGGAGTCCTGGGCACCTTATTGTTTTCTGATGTTGACAGTTGATAGGATTAGCTCAGAGCCATTGAGTCAGGCTTTCCTGGCTAATTTCAGAGAACTTTTGACCTGACCATGCTGGGGTCATCTCTGACCTACTTCCAGCCAGTGTCCCTTTCTTCCACATGGCCTTGTCAGCCACAAGTATAATTTATATTTTATGCCAACATATCTGCCAATTAATATATTTTGTCAATTAGACCATATCAAAATGTGGAGGTGTATGGCCTGGTAACAGCATATCGTTGCAGTCCCGCCCCACCTGTCATGATTGCGAGATATTCCACTGCCAGAAAAAATCTGGTAATTGCCCCCAATCACGCTATGCTCCCATTGCTGGTGGCTGTGCAGAAAGGGAGGAAGCGTGATCTATGTGCTTATTTTTCCAGTGCAGTAGGGGAAGTGGCTGACTGCACCATGGCACTCAATGTGGGATAATAGCACTATCATAATATAGTGTGAATGAGTCTGTCTTCTCTGGATTGTTGCATGTTGGGGGAAAATGAATGTCTGAATCATGGAATGCAGTATATGTAAAAATTATGGGTTTTAGCACAGAATCTCTATATCCCAGGTAGACTGGAAAGCAGTTTGAAAACAGGCCAGGATCTTTTAGCATGCAGATCTTTTTTTTTTAAAAAAACCTACTTTAATCACATCTGAGAAATGAGAAATCAGTGAGTTATTTTAAAATTGTGAATATAAATGGCTACATGCGGGGACTTTGAACTACCATTGTGATGAATTACTTTACAAAGTAACTTTCCAAGCTCTGCTGAAGAAACACAGCACGTTAGCTTCATTTACAGCAAAGCTTTTGGCACTGAAAAAGATCAATAAATTAGGCTGTTGAGACAAACTGGGATGTTAAAAAAGAAATTCAGTTCCATTAAAACATTAGCGATAAAACAGAACATTTCAACATTTTTGTTTTTGTTGTCTGTAAAATTTCCCCTTTATTTCTTCAAACCTCCAAATCATCCAATTTATCATGCTATTCCCACCCCTCACTCTGTTTCCAGGAGACAATTCTCCCCTTCTCCCACTTTTCTTTGAGCCTATAGTCTCTGTGATCCTTTGACGGAAATTTTGCAATGAGGATAGATCTACATTGCTGATGAACCGCTTTGTATTTGGTGATTTTTTTGTAATCTCATGGCTGTTTATCTTTTGAATGATTGCAGTGTTTGTAATTGCCTCCAAGGATTAATAAAATAAATAAATAAATATACCAGAAACAAACAAGTTACATGGCAAAGATAAAGCATGACAAAATAACTCTTTATTCACTTTTTTGGGGAATAGGATTATGCTTAAGAATTAGTCTTCAATTAAATTTATGATTTTTATTTATAGTCCTCATTATTTTTCCAGTACATGCTGACACAGCAGTGGTTGCTTCTATTGCTTCTAATAGGATCTGTAGTGTTAGTATGATAGATATGACTGCAAACCTCATTCATTCTGTATATTGTTTTCTCAAGTGTCCACTAGTGGTGGTAAATATTCGGCTTTGTCCTCTAGAACTGCATGCATTAGACACACACACACACAGAGTAAAATTGTCCTTGCAAAAACTGATAAACAATTCCCAAATTGTCTATAAATAGCAAAGATAAAAGTAACCACATAAGAATTGTTGTTGGCTATATCTGACTTGATGTTGGACGCCTAAATGGGAGTCAGGGAATGAGGGGGAATGTGACTTTTGAACCCCTGTGAGTGCCCCCTCAACTTACAAACATATTAATTGGAATTTAAGATGGTGTTCATAGCTGTCCATGATGGTCACAACTTCCTCCCAAGGCCCAGATGGGTCCCAGCATTAGGAAGAGTGATGTAGTCCCTCTAGGTTGCAGATGCTTGGGGGGTATGGTAGTGGAAGCCCCCCACTAATTTCTCCTGAGCTCTTTAGCCATTCCCATGTCTTGGATGACATACAAGGATGTACTACACAACTTGTTCTGCACCCCATAAGACTGCCAGCTTCAAGTGTGGTGAAAGACCCTATCTCATTGTCAATGTTAGAGTAAGGTTCAAGTGTCCATTAAGCTGGATTCTGGAGTGGAGCAAGGGCACTACCCTGTTGTTTACCACAAGGCACACATGTCTCTGGCCAGTCCTGCATAGACTTGTTTTGCTTTGGCAAGATTGCAGTATCATTTATTTTAAAATGATGCCTTGGGCCTGTTTTCCTTCTAATGACTGGACCCTTTTGATTCCAGTTTAGCTTTACTGGCTGTTTTTACAAGTTGCTCTGGCTGGAAAGGATTTGAAATGCAACTTGCCTATGGCCTCTTCCCAGGTTCCCAGAATGGGGGTGGGCAAAGCGTGCGAGGCGACATGTGCCTGCAAGGCTTGGCCATCTCTAGGCTCCCTGGACAGCCTTTTTTGTGTTCAGAAAAACAGAATGATTGGTGTCTCTGGAAGCTACCAGTTCCCCTGTCCTATTTAACTGCCAGTCCCCTAGTGTGGTATAGATAGTTGTTGGGGGAGAAAATCTGAAGCAGACCTTCTTGCACGTTTCTTGTTCTTGTAGTTTGCAATTTCAGTAGTTGATACAGCTCTGAGAAGGTCTGAGTGACAGAACTTTGGCACTGGGTGTGGCTGCAGTTGCCCACTTCTGTCCTAGAAGCCTGTCCACCATTAATCTTTGACCAGAGGAGTTCCTCTTCCATGGGAAGGAAAATCTTGGCCTTATTATTTCCTTCTGAGCTTTCTCTCTGGTACAGCTGGTCCTCCTTGCTCTTCTCCTTCCTGATATCTAAATGAGTTCCACCTCATAAGAAATAACAAGGAAGGAAAGAGCTTGTATCCCCCCAAAAATGATCTATTATTTCTTCAGACAAGTAGTGGTGCCTTCTGAGGGTGCATTTCCAAAAGTGGAGAAGGTTCCTGCCTTAGGGGAAAGTAAAGGGAACGCAAATCTTTCAAGTACTCCTTGGTCTTTGCTAACTCAAAAGTCAACCAGTGAAATCAATTTATTTCTTCCATCAGGATGCTCGACAGGCAGGAGGTAGATAACTCACATAACTCACATAACTCACTTATGTTCAACTCATTACATACTAACATTCTAAACACACATTTCTATCCCTTAGAAGATCCTGCAATAGCTTTGGAAGCTGCAAATCAAACTTCTGTGTAACACTTCTAGGCTTTAAACAAACTCTAGTCTCCTATCACTGATCAGAGATAACCACAGATTAACTTGGAGACCAATCTCTGTAAGCCAAATCTGGCCAAGGGGCAAAGGCTCCCTATTCCTGGTCTAGACTGAAACCATCCTCAAATCAAATTTGCTGGCATTTCACTTCCCCATCTAACATAGACGGAGAACATAGTACAGTGAGGCCTTTATGTGTTGTGTGACAACTTCTAGGGATTGTCTATAAAGATGAACTGATTCTGTCAGTGTTCCTTCAATCTTTCTTGCCTCTCCTTGTTCAAGCTCTTGTTTGTCATGGAAATAATGAAAAAAACCCACACCAAACCTCTAGATGTTTTCAGTCTAAGCCACTTTCTTTCTTCAGTTCCAAAGTATCACACAATGGCTCCCTTCAATATGGTGACCTTTCCCCCTTTTTTGGCTGCAAGAAGCATTTGTCAAGAGGACAGCTGGAAGCCACCTCATATGAGTGAATCTATTGTAGGCAAACTTGCTCTCTCACTATGTGGCGTGACAGCTGTGAACTTTCATCTGAATGGAAACTTGACTGACAGCTGTTGGTCGGGGAAGAGTTGAGAGGGAAACAACATGCAGAGGAATAAGTTAGAAAACTATCCAGCAAGCACTCGTGTTGGATGATATCCATTCTTGTAAGGAATTTGGAGCAAGCCCTGTCAAAATAAATGGAGGCTGTTCAGAAGCTACATTTAGAGTGGACCTGTACTGATACTGACCTGTCAAACATGCCATACAGGTACGGCGCCTAGTAGGAGTTTGATGAAGCTCCTGTTTTGGTTTTTTCCCCTTCTTTCTATCAACCTTTCAGGTCATGATATATGAGTAAGAGGCTGTTTAAGGTGTGATGGTGTTTGTCTGTTATAGGAAATTGCTTCTGGAATATATGTCATAAGCCTAATAGGAATCTTGAAGGAAAGTAAAAAGATCTGAAGTACTCCAGATGTGTGAGGGGCTATGAGGGCATGAGCACATATCCCCCTACATCTCTTTGAATCTTGATAATATTTATGATAGAGAGACAGGAGGCATATCCAAACTCCATAAGTGAGCCTCTAGAAAAGCAAATCTGACAATAACAGTCAATCATCTAGCTTATGCATGTCAGCAGACTGCAAAGATAAACAATGTGGAGTGTGTTTTATTAGTTTCCCATAATTGTAGATAGCAGCACTTGATTGAAATGTACATTACCCAGATATCCAATTTAATCTCCTTCTTGTTGTTCTGTCTCTTTGGGTTCAGTTCAATATGCTTATTTTGATTAAATGTGTTGTTTTGGATAAGGAGGACCAATTCCTGATCATAGTGTTGGAGAAAGTGCTGCTGAAGTAGACAGAACTACAGCTCTGTCAGTTTCCTTATGAATGATGACGAAAGGGAAGGTGTGGAGTTTTTGCAGAGCTCAGTACATTAGTACAAAAATTAAAAAAAAAAAGGAAGAAAAAAAGAAGCCTAATTTGTCAAGATTTCAGTTACAGGGTTCCCTAATTCAAATAGCAAGAATATGTCCAAATCCATTAAATTAATTGGTAATTTAATAGTTAAGTTGCTAGTTTTGGACGGAGTACTAGGAGAAGATGGCATATATTTCCGCTGTTGACTTCTAATGGCCAGCTTGTTCTTTGATAACTTGGTAGTTTTTGTACTTTTGTACAAATTGACATTTTTTGTACTTTCCTTCCCCGCCAACCAGCCTTGGCAACATGTATGCAATTCTTTCAACCATCATACAAAGCAGCTTGTTTGTCTGGATAAGACATTAAAGGAGATTAAGGACTAAATCCAATTACTAGTCCCACATAAACTAGATCCATTGAAATGAATGTGACTTCGTAAATCAACACTAAGGCCCTTTCCACATGATGATGGCATCCCGGCATGGGGATGGGAGAAGAGTGGGACTTCGACAATGCTTCTACATGACGTTATTGTGCTCCCGCCCTTCTCGTGTTGCCAGCTGGCAAAGTCACAGGCTATATCATGAATGGAGAAACTCCATCAATGACCCCTGATCATGAGAGCCACCCATGCAGAAGGGCCGAAAGTGCAATCAATGTGCTTCCTCCCCTACTGCAGCATGGGAAGAAGATCAGCTACAATCTGGAAGGATGGAGCATATCCCTCGCACTCCCTTCTGCAGGCAGTTGGTCATGTGTGGAGAGAAGCATTGGGGACACACTCCCATCCCGGCAGAGGCACTGCCAGCATGACACTCTGACGAAGACAGAGCAAGGTACTCTGCAGAAAGACCCCTATGTGTGTCACATATATTCAGTAAGTTTACTCTAGATGTGACTAACAGTTGGATGTAGCCTGATATTTTTCACTGCATTTAAGGAACACTTAACTGCAATATTGAAGCAATCCTTGCTCTACTAGATTTCAACATGCAATCTGTTTTCTTAATGTGTGGGGAGGTGTTAAAATGTGTGATTCTCCACAAGCAGTCTGAAGGGGTGACAGCCCAGGAAAAACATTAGCACTTGGTTGTACCGCATGAATGAACCAGACCAGAGGCTGTGGAAGAACATGCAGTTTGACTGGAAGAATTTGTGTGTTGCTTTGTTGAAAATGGGCTCAGCCTACATTAACTGGCCTCCGGACTGGTGGTGAGTAGGCATCCAAAACCAAGAGAAAGATTAACTTAGTCTCAACATTTTGATTATCTTGCTTTAAATATGGTGAAGTAATTGATAATTATATATGTGTGTCTGTGTATATGAAAAAAATTATCTTGAGCTATTCTAGGGCAATACTTGATTTCACAGATCTGTCTCAGTTTTTGCCCAGGGTTTGAAATACCACCATTATGGAAATATAAATCATACACACACACAAGCACAGATATATTGCCATATACACACACACAGACACAGACACATATATTAACATATTGCTACTCTGATGGAGAAACCCTATCCCGGGGTCTACAATTTGATATTAAATATGATTCTGTGTGCCTGAGAGGTCGCCCGGATGAGCACGTAGGCAGTCATGGTTGAATGACCAAAAACCAGGTCAGGCCAGTAAGATCCTCAGTCACATAGCCCTAGGAGATCTCTAGATGTGTAAACCCACAATAAACAAAGAGTCCTCAGCCCCGAGAAGCTGACTTGAGGGGGTTAGCGTGTATGCCCCAAGTTGAGCAAATATCCTATCAAGTGAGCACAATTTACATGAAGTCACACCACAAACAAACACAGCCGAAGATCCTGAGACTTTGGCAACACCTTGCAATC
This sequence comes from Ctenosaura bakeri, assembly GCA_948474755.1. Taxonomy (NCBI): domain Eukaryota; kingdom Metazoa; phylum Chordata; class Lepidosauria; order Squamata; family Iguanidae; genus Ctenosaura; species Ctenosaura bakeri. Next base: position 517,127 of record CAOLHI010000679.1, read on the forward strand.
CCATCACATAAAGGAAATTACCATTGTGGAGCTTCGTTATCGCTCCAACACCCATTGTTCTCCCCGGGGAAAGGATTAGTCCTCCAGGTACTTTTTCTCCTACAAGTAGTCCCAGTATTTGAGTGTTTCTTTGGATTGCTCCAGGTAACTCCAGCAGACCGTTGCTCCGTCCATTGAGTAATCCCCTCAGCCCTCTCCGTGCTGAACCCCACTTCTCTGCTGCCTTCCTGGACCCAGGACTTCAGGAAAAGGTGCAATTATTACCCCAGCTGTACCCCTTCAATACTCCCCTATCCAATTTCCTCTCTTTTGTTTTTTAATTGCTCTTGGGTGCGTGTGTGTGTGATTGCGTTGGTGCGTGAGACTTATTCAATAAAATCATTTACTGGACATTTTTGTTTGGTTTTCGGCTTGACCTGGCCCCGTAAAAACTGGATAAAAAGACTCCGCTAGGTTGACCTGCCTCTTGCATTGCTACGGCTCTTGCTCTGGCTAGTTTCCATTCCCCATCATGTGGAGCACATTGAGGTGTCCCCAAGGGACCCCAGAAATCAGGGTAACAATAACCCTTTGAGCTATGATCAAATATAGCATGATAACATAAAATAAATCTCAGTTCTGAGAAAAATGTGAGAAATATAAATAAAGACTACTAATATTGGCCGGAATCCTATATGGGATTTATGGATGCATAAGCAGTGAATCCTGACCTGATTCCCCCAATTCCTACTTACTGGGAAGCAACTGCTGCAATCAAGGGGGGAGCATCTGTTCTCCAGTTGCTTGGGAAGCAACTGGCTGTCATTTCTACCTCCTTTCATGAGTGATCTCTGATGCAACAGGCAAAAATAGGACCCGTATTACAATTTCCCTTGTACTGGAGATCACTCACATGGGAGAGGGTAGGACTCTCAGCCAGTTGCTTCCTGATGGATGGGGAACAGACCCCCATTGATTGCGTTGGCTGCTTTCTGATAAGTGGAGCTTGGGGGACTTTCATGGGACTATGCAGGGATTGTGAATGCGTAACAGTCAGGAGTGCAGAACCGTAGATTGTGCATTCATAACTCCAATAAAGGATTCTAACCAATTTTGTTGGTATGCTTTGAATCACTACTGGAATCACAACACATTTTTAAAAAGTGATATTACTTGGAACATGCCACATTAGCTCACGAAACCCTACCGATTCCTAGATTCTTGGCCAGAATCTCAATCGTTGATGGTCCAGAACTCCAATCAGCAACATCTGGTAGACTGTAAAACTGAGATAATAATAGTAACAACAACAACAACAACAATTTAGAAACAACAAATGTTGATCCTGCTACTGTAAGAAATATCAGCCATAAGTTAAAATGGATCTCTAAAATGACAGTCTGATAACAGGGGGCAAGGGGCCTGGGTAACTAAAATGTTGTCCCCCTCCTGTTGGTCTTCTCTATTATTCCCCTCTTCCCTTATCCCCTTTCCCTTCCAGACCAGAGATCCATTCACACTACAAAATTATAGCACTGTTATTCTACTTTAACTGCCATAGAATGGTTTAAACTGTGGTTTAAATGGTTTAAACTGTGAATGGCAGATCCCTTTCCCTGCCTTTTTCTGCACTGTACTGTGGAAGGAAGCACTATTGAGCACTCCAGCCCTTACTGCAAGCCTGCAGCTGCTAGGATTGTTGTGGGAAAGGAAGCCATTACCGGATTTTTCCAGTAATAGTATGGAGCATGACAGCAGTGCATGTGGACACAACATAATGTGCTGGCACACGTCCCAGACCAGGATCAACACGTTGTGCTGGGATGATAACATTGTGCAGTAAGGGCCTATCAGAGCATATCTGTCTCATTACTCTTCCTATCTGGGATCTAGTCAGCTTGCCACAGTACAATGAGACTATGACAATCTCTCCCACGAAGCTTAGACTAGGCCTGTGCCTGTTCTAAACTGCAAGGGAGTTGCACAGCAGTAGAGATTCATATGACTAATGGAGTCCTTTCTCCTTTCTTTCAGTTAAGCAGAGTCCATTTTTCCCTTTTGATTTTCTGGCTCCTGGCTAGTTAAAATTCTAATTATCTAAACTTCCATGTGCCTCTCCTGTATTGTGTCACACAAATGCTTCATGATATGAAGAAAGAGTGTTCATGCCCATCTACAGTCCTAATGGACCATGCTGCAAATTGACCTATATTGAATGGAACTGCAGAGTATAACTGTTGGCTACTAAGATGTGTCACTGATATAACCTTCCACAGTTATTCCATTACAAAAGAAGGAAATCAAGAAACAGTGGAAAGGTGTCAGCCAAACTCACTCCTATGCTTCTGTTTCTTCTTTATATTCTGCACTTGTGAAATATTATTTGTGAAACAGGCAGCTGTTAAAATGACAAGTGGACCTTGTTCTATAGAAGAATTTTTTTTTTTTTTAGTAAATCACTGCACTGCTATTTAAAAGAAAATATATATGTGGATATTAAAAGGCAGTTTTGGATTCCGAGGCTATAGCAGCATGTTTGATTAATGAGCTGCTTTACTGGTGATGCAAATAATCTGCAATGTCATAAGAACCATATGTTGTAGATTAGAGAAGTATTAAGCTTACCTTGATGCCAAGTGGAAAATTTAAGGTATTCTTTGGTAAAATATATCACTCTGTTTTGGGAAATATGATAAGCTGGCATTGCTATTATTTACACTTTTGATAAATTACATACCATGTTTACTTAGTCAGAGTATCTAATCAAAATCTATTTTTCCTCCAGATTTTTATCCGTTTTTACTTGTCGATGTTTACAGTAATGCATGCTATACCCAAGGTTCTCTTTTGTCTTTCTGCCCTGGCCCTCTGATGGGCACAAGCACACAACAATACACAAAGAGATTGCCTCCTTTGCTTTCAGAGGCCCTCACACCCTTTCCTCATGCAGACACAACTGGTCTATTCTTTGAGAAGGCTGTGCCCCAAGGCTAGTAGACTGAGGAAGAGAAAAACAGCTGATGGTCTATATTGTGTGCATGTATGGTTGTGTCACATATCCTCCAATATTTCAGACAAAAACCCAGGACTTCTGTTGCAACATGGGAGTGTGGTCAAAATGGCAATGTATACTAATGAGGAAGAATGGGTAAGTTTGGACAGTCCACAGCAGTTTGTGTTTGCTTGAACATACTGGGAAAGGCAGTGTTCTGCTTCTTCCTGTCCTCTCCCCCATGCTGTGTTGATTAAATACAAAAACTATTTTTTGCACTTTGGCATCAAGCCAATGAAACTGAGTACAAAGAGGGAAAGGAGGAGACAGAAACAGGGGCATTTTAAAAGCAGCTGAAAAACTGGGACAACAGGTTTAATAAGAATTTTCCCTGTCAAATTGGGACAGTTGGAGTGTATGGTATCAGCTGGAGACAATTTGCTGGCAACTTCACATCGAAAACTTCCAAAATGCTTATAGAGAGCAAGAAAGAAAATTTCCAAGACAGTTTGTTCTAAGCGGTATGTTTTAGGACATATACATAGATTGTTGACATTATTCTTACTCTGTTCTTCGCTCTTCATGCCCTCGTTCTACCCTCAAGGTTGAATTCCTCTCTCACCGCCAGTTCCTTTGCTACACGACATCCGCTTCCAGCAGCTGTGTCTGTATTTTTTGCCTCGAGTTTTTACCATGCTAGCTGCCTCCTCACTCTTTCCTCCTTTCTTCAATCTTTGTTTCTCACTAGAGCCCAAATCATCTTAGCCTCCATATTATGATTTCAGATATTAAGGTCAAAGTGTATGATTAACCTATTTTCCCTCCCTCAATGAGGTATCCTCAGAGATAAGTGTCTCAGCATTCAAACTTGCAAATTATGACTGGCATCCTCTTGGTTAGTTGCAACTAAGGTACATCTATTCAATCAATTGTTGGTCAGTCAACATGTAGCTAAATCCCATTCTAGCAGTTTGAGCGTTGGACTACAACCCTGGAGACCAGGAACTGATTCCCTGCTCAGCCATGGAAAACCTACTGGGTGACATTGGGTGCATCACACACTCGCAGTCCCATAAAGCCCCGGGATAGGTTCACCATAGAGCTTCTATAAGTGGGAAATGATTTGAAGGCACATAACAACAGGTTCCTACATTGCATAAAAAAAGATGTGGGTCAACATATTTCAATAAACATTTTATTCAAAACTAACAATATACATGTGTGAAATGAAACAACCAAGTCAAGTAAGCTTTGCATAAGTAAATAAAAACATTTTGAACCTTCTAGAGCCCACTTGAAGGCTTCTTCCAAAATTCACCCAAGGATAACATTTTCTTTTACTAATTCCACTTTTCTTATGATTTCTATGTCGGTAGCCAAATGTATAGGTCTATGCATTTTTTACCATGTTGGGGATAGCGAGTGAGGCAGGTTTATCTGCTTTCCCCCTTCTCTCTGCTTTGCTGTTCATGCGTCCACAATAAGGAATTCTAGAGACAGCTGCTGTTTACCTCTTGTCTGATGTTGGCAGGAACACACAGTTATAGTAGGAATACCTGGGGCAGAATCCCAGTCTGCCCCAGCTCAGACTTTACTGTGTTCTTTACTGCAGACATATTGCTGAAACTCAGAACTGCAAGTCCTATGTTTCTCTAGCCGTCCTTCACCGTTGCAATGCCTACCAATATCAATGCAGTTAGAGATTTATTTTTATTTTTTGGTCAGAGGCTTTGTTAACTGAGGTATGGTTACACATGAAAATGTTTTTTGGTTCCTACGAGTAGACAATTCAGATATTGTCATTGTTGTTAAATGCCTTCAAGTCTACTCTGACTTATGCCACACTATCATAGGGCTTTCTGGAAAGATTTTCAGATACTGCACCTTGGAAATTCTAAGAAAAAATGCAAAATCCTTGCTGGATGCCTTGGAATGCAGCCCCCTTCCATTGGGGAAGGAATGGAATTTGTAGTCCAACATGTCAAGATGTTGTCAGGCTGCCTGTTGTTCCATATAGACAGGCAGATTTCTAATGAGTAGTCATGTAGTGAACAAATTGGATTCATACCAAAAAGGCAGAGTAAATTTTTTTAAAGTTTTTTCCCCAATTTTCCAGTAAGTTTGGTTCTTGTGTGCACTCAGGTTGTCAGTTTTTCTCCTACCTCCTCCACAGTTTCTCTCTCTCTGACTCTTTTTCTAGTCTTTGCTGGCATCTTTAGCACAAGGCAGTCACATGCGTAACCATCTCCCCCATTTGTATGGTTCAGACTTATTCAGCATACCCACCTAGTAATGAACAACAGAAAGTAACCTTGCGCCATAGAAAAACAGCACATTCCAGCTTCCATTGTTCCAGATAAAACAACATCATTCCAGCTTGTTATTGCAGAAAGTAACCTGGAAAAAAAAAGTAACTCATTAGAAATAGTGTATTTTTCCTGGCTCTAGCCACAATAGATAATGATCATTCACATTTTTGCATTTTGAACTAGTATGAGAGCCAGTGCAGTGAACTGCTCTGAGCATTGGACAATGACAATCCCCACGCAGCCACAGGAGCCCACTGTCTGACCTTGGGCAAGTCACATTCTCTCAGCCTCTCTGAACAAATCTTACCAAGAAGGTAATGATATATTCATTTTAGGATCACTATTAGTTGGAAATAATTTGAAGAGAGACAACACGACACAATAATGATATTTAGCAGGAAACACTTCTGTGTTTCCATTTTTCATCATGCACAGGGAAGATCTCACCATCTTAAATACTAGAATGATTTTGAAAAATTGTTGGAAAAAATGATTAGAAAATTAGTGCTCTAGAATATTATAAGTTTTTTTAGAGCTATTACTGTTTGGTTGTAGATGGCTTCAGCATGTTTCTGTATTCATTCTTCTTAAAAGCAACTTTTCAAGCTCGGCTAGTGATCGTACCTTTAGCTGTAATTTTAAAAGGCCACATTGCTATAGGAAAAAAAAAAAAAAACCCTGAAAGGAATAATCATCTTGATAAAGACTGTGTGAATCACATTCCTCAAGCTAGTGTTCCATCATTTCAGATTTAGTGTTGCTCTGCCATACCTGTCTGAAATTCGTTGCATCTAGATTAACTAATGTTGTATGGAAAGCTTCCTTGACAAGCATTTATCCTGGGTGCCTGTTTGTTGACTGATTCAGATGGAAAACACTAAGTTTATCTGACCTAGAAAGTGGAAGTGTTTCCTTAGAATGCAGCATCTTCATCCTTTGTTTTTACAATGGAACCTTAGAAATTTTGTACTCACAATTAAGTCCCATAGCCTTCAGTTAGGCTTATTGCAAGTTAAGTGGGTACAAAACTGCAGCCTTAAGGAGATTTTCAAAGAATCGGTTCACTAACTTTTTCTATCTATCAGTGTAGATTCGTGGCAGCTTAAGCATTCTTCCTTCATAAAAATGTATCTCTTTTGCAGAGATTACAGAGTGATCATGTCAAAAGAACAGACGCTGACAACTGAAAATGCTTATGTAAATTTACTCAGGATCCAATTAAAATACATATTTTTAAGGAAGCAATTAAAAAAACACACCATCACCTCTTAGTGATTTCTGAGGAAGCAATACCTACAAATCTGCACAATATGCTATAAAAAGCTCATTACACATCCAATCTGTCTTGGTGTCAGTGCTGAGTGCTTTGCCATAGGCATCGTGTAAATTCACACTTATAAAATGCTCATTTATAACAGCTGTAGAATGATGAGTACTACACAATCTCTCTCTCTCTCTCTTTTTTCTAGTACCCCAGATTTTGACGCATGTTGTGGGTCCCTCCCCCTCCACATCAATGTCTAATGCCTAGAATTTGCCATTAATGCAGGAAAATAGTGAAATAGCACTCTTGGCTTTCTAGTTATGCCACTTTTTCCCACTGATTAAATGCTGCACCTTTGTCTTAAGGTCATTACAAAATGCTTGAAGGTAAGCCTGTCAGATTTAAACATTTTTAATTGTCATGGACTCAAATGAGAGAATTAAGCACATGCCTAAATTTCTCCTATCAAACCCATATTTTTGGCTGGATGATGCAAATCAAGACCTTAACTTAGAGACACACCTTGGCACTGATAATTTCATTCTGGGGCCATTAACATGTCCCTTAGGATGCTCTGTAGAAAGGAGTATTACTGGTCCTGTTCTTTTACATTTTTATCTGAGGTAAGGACTCTTGACTGGTTGGCAGAGGATGAAGACAAAAAATGGCTGTAGGTAGGAGAGGAATGGGGAAAGTGCAGCTCATATGACCTCTAGACTCCACTTTTGTAGGCCCTGATCCCTCTTTTTTTAAAAGAAATGGTGTGACCTTGAGGTGATTTTTTTTCACCTGAACATCATACAGAAATCACACTAAGGAACAGAAAGGTGCGAAAAAAGCCCTTCCTAACTCCTCAGCATCCCCAGAACCCCAATTTCCTCAGGAAGCAATGTCACATTGTTATCACGGTTATGATATGTCGGGTGAGAGCACTAGATATTCTTTTGATATCAAATAATTCGACCTCTATCTGACTTTTCTCTGCCACCCTACCCCATGTGTTTGCAGAGGTCCACCGGACAAGCACATAAGGGCGCGGCCGTTAATGGTTGCGCATTCCAAAACCTCATTCAGGCAGGCAACTTAAGCCTCTTCGTTGCTTTAGGGAAAAAACTTCTTGCAAACTGGCTTTGCTCGGCGCGTATACACAAAGACGCACGGCCAAGAGCTGAGCCATTCCTTTATGTCGGGCCATCAGGGTACTGGCCAAACCATTGTCATCCAGCGCTAAGCCCATCATGCAAAACTTGACCTTTCCCAACTCCTTTGCCCAGCTCCAAAATTCCTTTATTCTCACCGAGCATAGCATAGCCTATAGGTAAACTCCACCCTATAAAAGGTCCCCACTTTTGGGACTTCCTTGGACTACTTTGGACTTCCATCCTGCCTTGCTGCCGGTTGTCTAAGGAAACTCCCCTCAGCGAACCACGCTGAGCTTTCTCTTCTGGAACCCCATCTTTTTCTCCAGGACTGCGAGACCAGGTGTCGTATTACCCTCTCCCTTGAAACTCTCCATTTCCATTCCTAAGTTAGTTAGTATTTGTCGTGTCTTTCGTGTTGCTTGTTCTTAATAAAATATTATTTGTTACTTTTAAAACCTTGTCTAGCTGCTCTCTGACCCGACGCTGTATACATAGGGTTAAAGATCTCAGCTAAAGTTACCCTGCCTCTCGTTAGCTTAAGAGAGTGCTTGAGCTTAATTTCCCCAACTTGTGCTTTTATTTGGTTATTTGGTCGCCCCTCCCAGGACCCCCAACATACAGGGTAACAACAGTACTTCTGTTCCCCTCTCCATCCCTCCTCACTATGATGTGGGCTGTTATTTAAGTGGACATTTAAATAATGTAAGGTGCTGGAATCTGGGTTAGCCCAAGACTGAGGTAATAAAATGGCACCAGATTCCACTGGCAGAAGCCAGTGACTGGAAATGAATCTGCTTAGCAGAAGCATGTTAGGAGGGATTACGCGGAATAGGTGGGATACACAGAGTAAACATCCATGAAGGCTAACAGTGCTGCTCCCTCCATACCATGCAGCTTCTGCTGCCTGAGATGAGCACCTCAGACTGTCTAATGATAGGCTGGCCCTACCTAGCATCTCCACCCTTTAGATGAGAGGCAGATGCCTGAGTATAGGATCCTCAAATCAGGTTTCTCATTAGTTCTTTTCAATATCCATTATGGCCCCACACTGAAACATCTGGACAATGAAAATAACTGACATTTTGAATTTCAAAGAGCAAATTATGACACAGAGAGGCTGACAACAGGAAACAGATCAAGCATGCTATAGCAAAACATCAGCAATTTATGATAGTTACTTGAGAGAGAGGAAAAAAAGCAATATGTCCAGAGTTGGGAAGAAATAAAAGTGAATGAATAAATTACAAGTTGCAACTTGTTTTCCCAAGTATGTTCTCTGCCAAGAGTGTGAAGCTGACAAAGAGATTGACCTAATTTTGCAATTGAACTCCTTTAGAAAAGATGGGAGGGATAACTTGTGGAGCTGATTTATTGAATTGATTCCACCAGAGCTTGGGAAAAAAAAATTTTTTTTTTGTCCATACCCCACAACAGTCTTGTTTTTTATAAAGTTGAAGGCTTTCATGGCCAGAATCCATAGGTTGCTGTGGCTTTTCCAGGCTTTGAGGCCGCGTTCTATCAGTATTTTCTCCTGATGTTTTGCCTGCATCTGTGGCTGGCACCTTCAGAGGATAGTCTTATTTTTCCACAGGAATGGCACAGAAAAGCCAATTGATTCCTACCCCAGTGCTAGTATATGTGTGTGCATGCTGAAGGAGGGAGGGAGGGAGGAAGAAGAAAAGTGTGGGGGGAAGACGAGAGAAGATAACAGTTTAAGCCATGCTGGTTTGCTTGCAAGCAAAAAAGTTAAAAAAAAGGTTTGAGGTGGAGAGGATAATGGCCAGCAAGCAAGCATATGCACTTTTGTTTTCAATGGGGTGCAAGAGGCTATTTTCTAGCTCAGGGTGAATAGGGAGGTGTTGTCCATCAGACTCATTTCTGTTGCCTCTGGAGCCCTCCCCACAACAAAATTTAATTACTTTAGAGCCAGATAGTGTCAATTGTGGATCCAAGGGTGGCCCTTGCTTCTCCGACCAACACAAAAACACATACTAGGACACGAGAACTGGAGAAAATAAGACCACAACCTTCACTAATTACTTCTGCATGTCATGGGATCAGATCCAGGCACTGGCCAACTCGAGGATGACAGCTATCAGATTCCACACGGGTGGACACCACTGCATGGCTTTCCCTGTCATTTTGGGATGTGGTGTACCAAATGCTCCTCCTGAGCTGGGTGTGCTTACCACTGTACACACCCGCAAAATCACTTAAGGGGACTCCTTCAATGTTTTTGGACCTTCCAACTTAAAATAGCCTCCATCCTGGATCTGGATCCCCATGCATAGCTGGCTAAAGCTGTGACAATAAAATACATGCCCAATAAATTTTTACATCAAGGGAGAGCAGGATGAAGCTCCAAACTGGGCAGAAGCTGGCATGCTGGGGATCTATGTTCCTGACTTCCTGCCTTTCCCTCAGTTCCTATGCACCAGTCAATGACTCCAGTCCCATTGGCTGGTGGTTCCTGCTTCTCCCATAGTCGGTGAAAAGGTGCTTCTGGGATCGAAGATTCAACCTGGCAGCAAGCCAGAATGGTGCCACCTGATTCCCCTTGTCTTCTCAGACTGCAAACTCACCACCCAGTAAATCAGGAAGTATGCTTGCTGCTGGCATTCTGTGGCAAGTCACAACACCACAAGCATGCTTGGTTTCTTTGTCCATGTGTCTTTTTCTCTTTCATGTTAGTCACCATTCCCAGTCTCTGTTTGTGTTTGTATTACCTCTCTGCTTGTCTTTCTAGCCCTCTCCTTTCTACCCATCACTTAACCTCTCCACTAATCTTCACCTTCTCTATTTGGCTTCTCTTTATGTTGCCTTTTCTTTCTCTTTATGTTTCTACCCCCTTTCTACCCACCACTTCTCCATTCCCTAGGCTTGTCAGGTAGCTTCTGAAGTCTATAGTGGAAGTCTCTCAGCCCACTGAGCAACTGCATTCCAAAATAATATTTTCTTCAATAAATACAGTATAAATTTTATTAATACATTCATTGCAAAGTTCAGAGTTCAGAGAAGTATTGATCATTGTAAAAGTAGGTTAACTGATTAGTTAAATTACTTTTTAAAAACAAAAATAAATATTGATTGATTTGGACATATCCTCCTTTGGGCTTCCTTAAATGTAATATGTAAATTCAAAAATTTCTGTGCTTAAAATACTGCAGTTTTGTGCGTTTTTCCACATTAATAACTTTTTTTCTTAACCATGCTCTTGGGTTGATTTGTCATCCTCTTAGTCATGCCCTCATGTTGCTTGGCCACAATGCTTACACATTTATATGTGCGTCCCTATTTTCATCTGTGAGATTCTGGAAGTATCATGGTGGCTAGGGCATTCTGTGATCTTAAAAAAAAAAAAAAAAAACTAGCCAAGGTTTGCACTTGAATGCAGCCCAGAGCTTTGCCCTTAAAGTTTACATAAAAGATGTATCCAGTTTCAGGAGTTGTCTTTTACCATATGATGACTGTGCTGTATAATCCACCGCCTGAACTTTTATGCTAGTTTCTATACTGAACATTTGTTACAACAGATTTTCATATTCTCTCACATTCTTTTATATCCATATTGCAAATGCTTCTCTTTTTTCTTTTAAATATGCCAAAACTCTCTTTATTGCTTCCTTCAGTCATGCATTTCACAAACATCTCATCCTTTGCAAACAAGAGGTGATTTATGTCATTCTCTCCTTTCTGTTGCCACTCATTTTGTAGCCTACTTTTACCATCCCTTTCTCTATGAGGGAAGACATGCTTCAACAGTCTGAAAAAAATATTTAAAGTAATGACAGATTTTCAAAGTTCATATTGCTGAATTACTATTGAAAAAAGTAAGAAAGAAGGAAAAAGTAAACAAGATCACCACAATCCTGTTGGGGCCTTACATCTTTGTAAGTGTACTTAATCTGTAAGAATTAAGATTGCACAGGTGTGTAACATCTGTGTCCTGTAGAGGATTGCTGTTGTGTTACTATGTGGCAGAGCCAGCAAAATGCCTAATGCACATCAGTGCATGATGCATATTGATGCACAATGCCCATAAGTGCCTGATGTGCACTGATGCCCATCATGCATTGATGTGCATCATGTGCTGATAATGTGCTGATCACATCACTCTGATCATCATTGGGCACTCTTGTCCGTGTCCCATTATGCATCTTTGCAATTCAGTAAAAGGGTTTCTTGGCACCTCTGCTATCTAGCTGGGTATATAGAAAGTTACATAACATAACAGGTCCTATAGGATTGCAGTTGGCCTCCATGTTAATGTGGGTTTCACTTTTACAGATTTGATTTGTGAGTTTCTCCAACCTCGGCCCCCCCACTTCAGACATTTCTTTTCTGGGAGAACCTTCCCTCTCAGTGGCTCCAACCAGGCCACGCAGCCTTTTTAAAACTCACTTCTGCTCTTCCTCCTCCTCCTCCACCTCCACCTCCACCACCCACTGCCTGGCTAGCTAAAGATGGATTGTAGCCTGATTTCTCTGCACCCCAAACCTTCTCCTGATGCTCCCCACACACCCAAGGAAGGAGATGGACAAGTGAGAGCAGTATAGGGTTACCATGCCTGCCCCGTTACCCCTTTCCTCTCTGTTCCCTGACCTGGTTTGGACCCAGAGTGTCTGCTTTCCTCACCATGCTTTGGTCCCCTTCCCACAGACACACACATTTTGATATTTGTGATTTTTCCACTTTTGTGAGGGTCCTGCACCCATAACCTTAGCAAATATGGAGGGCCTACTGTAATTATATGTATTAAAACAAACAAACAAAAAACAGACTCAACTTGAAAATAATAGCAATGGGAAGGGGTTTGTGTATAAACTTCTTAAAATGATGACCAAATATCAAACTATGGGTTCATGCAAAGTTAACATCTCTATGCCATATATTCAGTCCCTGTACAGGATATGTGGGGTCTTCTGTTAGTTAAGAAATAGTGGTGGGGGTAGAAAGAATATTTGAAGTTATTAAAAAAAAAAGGTTAAAACCGTGTTTCTTGAATGTTGGGAAACTCTGACAAAGAGAATCTTGGACCAATGAGAATCTTTGCAGTTCAGGATTTATTCTTAATATCATTTACTGCAGGAAAACCCGTTTTTTTGTGCAGAAAATTGTGTTTTCTCCACAAAAACGCCCTATGTCCCAAACCATGATTAGTCTTCAAAGCCTGCAGAATCTATCAAGACTTCCTTGCATATGGAAGAAAGCAGCTAAAATTACTCTTTGTCTCATTTGAGAATGAAATTAGCGAAGAATTACATTTCTCTTTCCAATCCTGTAGTGTAAGACTTTTAGCCAGTGACAGGGCAGGGAGACTCCATTCTTTTTGATCAAAAGTTGATTTCGAGAATGTGAGCAAATGGTTTAAGATACATTACTAAAACATTTCACGAACAATAAGAGACTTGTTAAATATGGATCCAGTTGGAACTCCTGCTCTAATTATGTCCGTTGTTAGGAGATCTATTCTATTCTATTCTATTCTATTCTATTCTATTCTATTCTATTCTATTCTGTTGATATTTTATTACTGCGTACTTTCTAAAAATACACTGATCCAAACATTCACTATATCATCATCATCATCATCATCATCATCATCATCATCATCATCATCATGATCTAGTTATATAGCATCATCGTCTACATGGTGCTTTACACTACTTGGTCAACAATAGTGATTTTGATGCTTTCCTATCCTGAGGCTTACAATCTAAGAAGGCAAAAAACACAAGGCAGTAGGGGATGAGTTAAGTCCAGCAGATGTTGGCTGCTATTCTCTCATTCTCTGATTCATTCTACTTAAATAATTCCTGTGCTTTCAAGTAGCTACACTATACACCTAAGGAAGTGAAGAAATAAATCAACAAGGCAAGATTAGGCTGGTTGCGCTTCCTGTCCAGTGCAGCCTGGAAAGGTCCCAGGCTGCACTGTGAAAGGAAGAGGCGGGATTCTTGCACGAGCAGGAAGCTTGTGCGGAGCCGAAGGACCCTGGACACGAGAGCCTCTCTCCGGAGGCTGCTTGCACGATCTCTGCACCCCAGCACTGCAAAAAGATAAGGTGAGAAAAGGGTCTCAGTTGTGTTAGGCTGATTCAGGATGAAATGAGATCTTGTAGCACCATTGAGATGGAAAGAAATAAGTTGGTAGCATAAGATTTCACAGACTTAATTCTACTTTATTAGATACATCTCTTGTTATTTGTTTAGTAAATTCTTGTTGTTGTGTGCCTTCAAGTTGTTTCTGACTTATGGCAACCCTAAGGCAAATCTATGTTAGGTTTTTCTGGAGTTGATAGTGTGTACTGTGCCCAAGATCAGCCAGTGGGTTTCTGTTGCTGAGTGGGGAATTGAACCCTGGTCATAGGGGCTTTCCGCACTACATTGTTATAATGCTATTAATCCACTTTCAACATCCTGTAGAATCCCGGGGTTTGCAGTTTAAGGAGGGGCATTTAGAATTCTCAGCCACAGAGCTCTTTGGCCTCAGTAAACTATAAACCTCAGAATTCCACAGGATGTTGAAAGTGGAATAATAGCACTACAACAATGTGGGGCAGAAAGACCCTCAAACTGGAGCCTTCAGTTTCTATGGATGGGGAGAACTTGAGACAGAAGGTAATAACCTCTAGACACTGAACCTGGCCCTGTATGCTGAGGTAAGGGTTACAAGTAGACTCACTGAATCAAGAAGAGTTTGGTAAGTTAATGCTTTTATAAGTTCCATTGATTCAATGGAGGTATTCTAATTGGGGTTAAAAGCTGGATTTAGGCCTTTGCATGCAAAAACTCTGCTATTGAGCTGTGGTCTCTCCTAGGTGAGAAACATAGCTCTGTGGGAGATCTAGTGGCTCTCAAGGTTCTGGTTCTATGGAACTTTCTACATGTAGAAGCTTACTATACCTCTTTGTACTTCACAATGATCATGGTCATTTCTTATCCACAATCAATAAAAAGAGGTCAGCTATTTTCTTTTGCAAATATGTACATTATATTGATTTTCTCTGCAAAAAGAAGCACCATTTGGAAATCTACTTTCAAAAGTAGATACACTTGTAGCTATAATTTTAAAAGTAATGTTTAGTTCCCATTTCTCACAAGTAATTAGTTACTTTTAGTTACTTCTAAACATCTGAATACAGCAGTATGAGCTGCCACATGAACCACATGATATTTCTCATTCACTATATAGTAAGGCCACATCTCTGTAACCATAAAAGCAACTATACAGTTGGAGTTCATGAGATAGGAAACCTGTTGATCTTGTTTGTTGGGATATGTTTGCTCTGCCTATACTGATAAGCATTTCATATATTGTTCATGATTTGACCAAGCTGTGCCTTACCCTATCAACAAAATACCAGCTCATGGGTGGTATAGTGAGGCATCTGCAGCACTTTCTGTCTATTTGGCACTTTTGAGTCAATCTGTTCTAAAATAGATAAGATTCTGAATGATATAAAAGCTTTTGCTTGTCTGGCATGCAGGATCTGCCATTTTTCAATTGTCTTCAGTGCACTCAGTAGCACTGCCTTTTAAAAGAAAACTTCTTTGTTCCTGAGTGTGATGTCTACCTCTTTTCTCATGTCAGGTACAAAGTTCTGCAATAGTTTACACTGCCAAAGGAGAAAAGTGGTCCATCATTAACTTATTTAATTTAGTTATGCCTTCATGATTCGAAAAACAAATCAAAGACAAACAACTTGATATCAGTAACCACGTATTTTCAAGCTCTGAAAAGATGGAGTGGCAGCTGACTAAATCAGAAATCTATTCTCTAGATGTATTAGAATCTTCAACTTGCTGTAGAGTCACTGTTCAGCTTAGTTGTTAGGTACAGATGTTGTAACCCAAAGCCATCGCCTTGTGATGGCTCTTTTCTGAATCTAATTGCCTGCTTCTGGCTAGTTGAATATTTGAATGTCCCAGCTGCCACAACTAATATTCTCTGGTGCTGGTGTCCTAGGTCCATTAGCAATGGATGATTATGTTGGAACAGTCTGCCAGTCTCTCTTTTGCCTTCTGTATAGAAAAGTCCCAGAAAAACATTTCATGGCATGAAAACTTAATGGCAAAGTGGCATGAAATAGCAACATCTTGCATGCATGCAATAGGTTTGAGAAATAAATTTTCTTCCTCCTACTTCTGCTTTCATGTTTAAACACAAGAGAAACTATCTTTTAACAACATCAATCTTTGCTCTGTCTTCAGTCCTCTGTGCCACCATGACCTCATCCTCTTCCCACTGGAGTGTCTCATATTTACATGCATGTTACAATCTTCTTTGTATTTCTGTCTGCCATCTTGATTTATCCATTGCTGACCAATCAAGGCTCATGACAAAATACAGCAGTCCAATCCAGCCTTTGATGGAATGCTCGACTGCCCTATAAATCATAGTTGGAGTTTAAGCAGAGAGGGTATACAGAGAGGATAGATGATAAGGTGATTCAAAGCTCTGCTTTGCTGTTACCTCTTTCCCTGTGTCATGGGATTTCAGGGCAGCCTCTTCATGGTTAATATTCTTTGGTGGAGAGAGCAATAGGTTTATTATGGTCTTTTGGGGAGTGTGTTGATTTTAGAGTTGGGAAAGAAGATCAAGGAAGCAGTAACCTGCACTGAAAATGGAAAAAAACAGCAACAATTTGCACTTTGCAAATTAAGCTTGGATAAAAATATTATATCCAAATCCAAATCTCAAAATAATGAAAATATATGAACACTATGATGATAAATTGTGAAAAGAAGAAGTGCATTTAAATGGCTTGAAGTCATCTAAAAGAAAAGTACCAGACTCATAAGAAAAGCACCAAAGGCCTATGTAGGCCAGCATCCTTTCCCCAAACTGATTGATCAGATGCTACTGGGAAACCCATTAGTAGGGCATGATAGCCCTACTTTCATCAAGGTGATACACAGGCACTATGAGTGGTAGCTAATGACTGATATAGTATCTCTGCATTTTCCCCATCCTTTTAAAGCCAGCACTGTTGGCACCAATGATTATATCTTGATCATTGATGAGAATCCTGACAGTCTTAATGTCTTGGTTGGATAAAGTGAATAGGGAAGATCTCTGTAGGAAATGTGGACAGCAGCAGTGCTCGCCTGCTGTACCTGGGCAGTTTTGTCTATCATTGCATTTGGAAGTCAGGTCATTGAGAGGATTATCCCAAACCCATTAGTGTCCAGGGTTTCCATCTAATCCTCTTGAACTTATGACCTGGCCATGCTGAGGTCATCCTGACCTAGCCCACACCTACAGCCTCCTTCCATGTGTTTTAACAGTCATAAGTGTCCAGTTTTATAAAATGATATTTCTCATCATTGTTGCCATCCCACAGTGTGTGTGTAAGGGGTGATAACACAGTGGTGAGAACAAAAATACTATTCAAAGAGCTTTCTTGACCCTGGGAGAATGAGCAATGTAAGCAAATCTAAAGTGGCACACTGTTTTTACTGTGCATCTTCTAGTAGCTTCTGATTTATGGTAACCCTAAGTTGAAGCTATCATAAAGTTTTCTGGGGCTGATAGTGTGTGATGCGCCCAAGGTCCCCCAATGAGTTTCCATGGCTGAGTGGGGAATTGAGTCAAAGGTTGTTGTCTGATGCTCAAAGCATTACACCACACAGACTTAGTGGTGTACATTGGGGCAAAAAATTCCAGCTTCACATATACACTGTTGGGAGTTGAGCTTGCAGTACTGATCAAGAAAGGGATCTTGGGGTTATAGTGGACAGCTCAATGAACAATGTATCTAGTATATGACCGCTGTAAAAAAGGCAACATTTATCTTGGGCATCATCTGAAAGAGAATTGATAATAAAATCCAATATCATACTGCCCTTATTCAAATCTATGCTGCAACTGTATCTGGAACATTGCACAGTTTGGCCACTGCACCTAAAGAAGGCTACTATAGAGCTTGAAAAAGATGCAGAAAGGGGCAATCAAAATGATGAAGGGGCTGGAACAATTGCTCTACAAGGAAAGGTTACAGTATTTGGGGCCTATTAGCTTAGAGAAAAAGGCAACCAGGACAGGCATGCTGGAGATGTATACAATTCTGCATGATCTGTAGAAAGTAGATGGGAGAAGCTGTAATAAGACTAGAACTGAGCAACATCCATTGAAGCTAAATGGTGGGAGATTTAGGACGGATGAAAGGAAATGCTTTCTTCATCCACCACACAATTAGAAAATAAAATTTACTGCTACAAGATTCAGTTATGTTTGCCAGCTTGGATGCCTTTTAAAGGGGATTGGATGAATTCATGAATGAAGCTATCAATGGCTACTAGTACAGATGACTACATATTTTCTTCAGTACTAGAAGGTGTTATGCCTCTGTGTATCAATTGCTAAAGAGTAGAAAATGGTGTTTGTGCGTGTGTGCGTGTGCATGCAGCTGCACTCATATCTTGCTGGTAGATTTCCCAAAAGCAACTGATTAGTGTGTGAACTGCCTGCTGGATTAGTTTGATCCAATATTGATTCTAACTTTTTTACATTCTAAGCTCTATCTTCCTTCATGTGAAGCTAACATGAAAAAGGGTGGTGAAGAATAGCATGCACGCATGCCACTGGATGAATTTTGGGGGGGGAAAATGAGAAGTGATATAATATACATACAGGTAGGCCTTTAAAATTTGGGTAAGATACTTACTCCTTTATTTATTGTCTTCAGATCCAGGAACCATATTCATGGGTCAACATGGCTACTCATTTAGTTACAGCCTTTCTTCCAAATAACTTGTTTTTTTTTTAAATATATGGTTCTTCATCCTCCTTTCTTTATGCACACAACAACCCTATGAATGAAGTAAGGCTGGGACAAAATGACTGGCCCAAGGTCACCTCCTCAGTCAGATCTAAAACTTGGATCTCACAACTCTCAGTCCAGTTCTTTAAGCACCGTACATCATCATGGTTTCTAGTATTGCTAAAGTAGTTCCCTAGTCTTCTGGAAAGATTATATTTGTTGATCAACTCATAACTCCTTCTGCAGAGGTTGCTCAGATGATTCACTATGAAACAAGCTGACATTATTCAAAGGCTCTTCCAGGTTTGTGTCACATCTTGATGAAAATTCAGCCAAATGGCACACATGTTCTGTGGATTACTGTTCCTCATTAACAGAACAGCTTCTCTTTACTTGCCAAATTTCTGGTAGTCTTCCTTTGCATTTATACCCTGAAGAAATGTAACAGCATGAAGACAAATAGGAGAATTAAAATATCCCATACAATTAAGGTCATTATCTTTGCCAGTAAGCTTGGCATTTTGATATGGATATCCCCATATGTTCTACTTGGCCCTGAGAAATGAAGCAGTATTCTGCCTATAACAGGAAGAACTCTTCTGCCTCCCTATCTGATCACTGTGGAGTTGCAAATTCATACACTTCACTGTCACTAGTTTGCATCTTAAACATAACCTAACATTCATTCGAATTAGGGCAGTATAGTGGGAGAAAGGATCTTACAGCTTCTTACTCATTGAATTGTAGTTACACGACAATATTGAGGGCATTAAATTTTAATAATAGCACTGTCACTTTAATCACAAGCTCATGCAGAGCACCTCAGAAATTACTTCATTTTTAAAAGAATATTTACTGCCATGTATAGGCAGATATGTAATTCCTTACTTTCAAGAAATTCTGATTGATTTGACAAGAGGGGAACTAGTCTTTTGATTGCATGTGTTTTGCTACTCTCATCAAGCAGCAGTATATGTATAAATATATAAAGGTGACTTAAATTATAGCTGCCTGTTGATCCATGTACAGCAGTACTGTCAAGTCTATGAGGCAGTAGTGCCCTGCCAAAGTCCTAGTTGGAGGCCTTTCCCACTCCTGCTGCTACCT
Organism: Ctenosaura bakeri; assembly: GCA_948474755.1. Taxonomy (NCBI): domain Eukaryota; kingdom Metazoa; phylum Chordata; class Lepidosauria; order Squamata; family Iguanidae; genus Ctenosaura; species Ctenosaura bakeri. The sequence continues at coordinate 536,685 of CAOLHI010000679.1, forward strand.
GAGACCTTTTTGGTTGGAGACTGGATCTGAGATAGTGCCCACTGAAAGCATGTGCCAGGTCTACCATTAGACAGAATGAGGTTGTTGTCTTAGGCATCAGATGCTGAATGATGTGCAAAGGAGGGCAGCAATAAACCCTGGCTGTTCACTTCTTTTGCCAGAAAGAATAGTATGTTCTTTAGTCTAGGCAGCCTAACTAGTGGCCTTTGTTACCAGGCTGTACACCCCCACACCATGATATAGTTTGATTGGAAAATATTAATTGGGATAAAATATAAATTATATCCTGCTATGGCTGAGAAGCCTTCTGGCAAAGAAGAACTGGCTACACATGTATGTTACAAAACTAGGTCAGATCGGGACTTCAGGGCATGGCTAAGTCATAGTTAGGAAACTCTGGTGATAATGGACTTGCAAATGTCCCCCAACAACTTGATCTTTAAAAACAATACCAGCCAAAACTGCCTCCACAGAACAACTGATTGTCTTCAACTCTCTTCCTTTGTCCACCAAGATGCCCCTTTTGTCCCCTCACCTTTCCTACCATTAAGGAGCTATTATGATTCCCATCAGTACTTTGTCACCTAATGCTAAGGCCATTAGCTTGTTCCAGACCCCATTGTCTACTCTGCCAGAATGCCCTTAACATCGTCTCCCTCAGAGTGGAAATAGAGTATTTAAACCCAGACTCCTAGTCAAACAACTTGTACTATGTATACAGTGGTACATAGGCTGTCACTCTGCCATTCCAATTCCTGTTCTTGTACGACCTTCGGACTCTTAATTTGGGCCACATCACTTTGTCTCTTATCTCTGGATATATAAATATCACCCATGTTGCCCTAACTTTTTGCTATCCAATTTTTCTTCCCTTTCTTCCAGTTAGCCTTGTATGATTGTGAGACTGCTTGTGTATGTGTGACTGTCAATTCCCTCAATAAAACAAATATTCTTTCAATCTCCAGCTAGTGTTCCTGCATTAGTACCAGTATACACAGGTATAAAAACTCCTGCTAGGTTACTCCGCTTTCACAGGCCTCCCCTTTGAGCTAATAGTTCCTACTATTCCATGGAGGCACTGACATAGTGGGTGGACCTTGGAGTCACCCATGTTTTGGGGTAACAGCTTTAAGCTAGTTTGCTGTCCTCCATTGAAGTGGAGGATGCTGTATCATCATCAGTGTTGAAATAAGATATAACTGCTAGTTCCATCAGCTTCCAGGTCATATTAGTGGACCACCATCTTGTTCTTGTTTTATTTAGGCAAGCAGACAAAATCTCTACAACTTCTCTACAGCTCTTCTAACAAGTATATTTGACTATTGTTTCACCTAATCCAGCGTGTATGCTGACTGGCAATGACTTCCAGGTCTGAGGCAGAGCTTTGCTATAGGTTTGCTACCTGACATACTTTTTAAAAACTGGAGCTGCCAGGAACAGAGACCAAATTTTGGTGATCCACCTTGATAATGTTGCTGATCTTGGTAGCATGATAGGAAGTATTTTTTAAATAAAGGAAGCAGGTCTTCACATAACATACAGCTAATATATGGGATTTTCTATCAAACAACATAATGAGTACTATCAACTTGCACAATATTAAATAGGAATTAGACAAATCCGGGGAAGATAAGGATGTCAGTGGCTTCTAATCCTGACAGCTGTATATGACTTTTTAATGGACTTGTTTAAAGTGGTTTTAATACCATAGATACAGTAGTTTAATCACATTTTAGCAATTTTTTGTTTTTACTTCTCTCTTTATAAATTGTTCTCTATAATTGTTGTATCAATTATGGTAAGCTACCTTGTTTTGGAGGTAAAGTGGAATATTCATAAACAGCAACAACAACAACAGCAACTCTAGTATTACAGGAAGGAATATGGGTGGGAGGATGATCCTGTAGCCATGTCTTGCTTGTGGGCTGTCCATCTATACCTGCTTGGCCACTATGGATGGACTGGTAGACTAGATAGGCCTTCAGTTTGATCCAGCACGGTTGCGTAGGGATGTGATTCGCCCCGGGATGGCAATGCTTTTTGGGCATCCCGGCCTGTAGCCATGCCCCCTCATGCCCTGGCCATGCCCCCCCCACATTTCAGCCATGCCCCCACACACAGTGGCCATGCCCCTCATGCCATAGCCCCCCACCCCCCTTCACACACTCCAAGCTCCGCCACTGATCCGGCAGGTGACTTCTTATGTTCTCAACAATAGCTTAACAGAACGGAAGAACATACTTACTGATTTAAACTGTAACTTGAGTTTCATCTGTTCCTGTATTTCTTTAATATGAACAGCTAAAGCAAGATTTCCTGCTTCTGTATTACTGAGATTTCTCCTCTACCTTTTGAATGGCTGCTGTTTCATTATGATGATGTTTACTGATTTGTTACAGTAGTACCCTTCTTTTGCAGGCAAAAGGCCTTTTTAGAGCAGGAGGCAGACTCTAAATGTTTCTGTCATTTTGTCATCTTGCTTCATCTGCTCATCTTACACTTTCTGTTGGCATCCTTTTCAGCAGAGGTGATTCAGCTTCCTGATTCTGTGTATCAGTTTGTAGGGGCTAACAAATTTAAACTTAATACTGGATTTTACCAACTGCTTGTACCTGGTTGGTTGGCAGCCTTGATCTATGGACTTTGTTAGTGTCATTTAGACTTTGAAATTCTGAATCACCCAATTGGATCCCCTTGGGCACTTAGTGTCTTCCAGAATGCATACATGCTTTCATCGATTCATTCATCATTTGATCTCATTCACATCCTGCCCTTCCTCACAGGAACCCATGAGAGTGAAATGTTTCCAAAAACATATTTAAAAACACAGTGATATAATCAGAAATTTCAAGCTATTTAATAAAGCCTAATGAAACCAACAATAAACAATAAAAGCCCAGAACAAGCATAACATGTGCTTACACTCTGATAGTCCATAAATGTGAATTGATAGTACTTGAATGATAACAGTGTGGGCATACTCCCAACATTCCACAGATGAAAATTTGGACACATGTGGCCAAGCAATATCAGAATTGATCAAGATGGCAAAAATTACTAATGAGAAAAACAGACAAGCTAGGAGAGGCTGCAGCACTTTGCTTTTGCCCAAGCCCACTGGGAAGGGCAAGATTCAGTTCCTCCTTTTCTATCTTCCCTCTGCTGAGTTAACTGAATGGAAACTACTGTTGCACTTTGAATACAGTTTGTAGCAAGTGAAGTAAGCTGCGGAAAAAGGGAGAAAATGGGAGGAGGAGAGGGATGGCGACATTTAAAATGCAGCTGAAAAAGTGGGATGGCAGAGGATCAACTGAGACTCTCTCTTCCGAATTAGGACAGTTGGAGAGTGGGCGGGGGGCCAGGGCTGGATTATGAGTAATTCAATTGGTTCACTTGCTCCAGGCTCTTCCCTGCTGAGAGGCTTAGTGCTGAAGGGAAAAGGTCTACAATCACCTCTCCACATTTGTTTGGGTTGGGGATGCAGGATCCTCACAAAAGTGAAAAAACCATGAATAACTCTAGGTGCCCCCAAACCATATTTAACACACAAAAAGTATGGTCTGTGTATTCAAACCACTGTCTATGCCTTTGAGGCACCAGGGTTCCTTCGCAAGGCAGAAATGTGTGGCTGGTGGGGCTTGCTACTGCCTCCATTGCTGCCCTTGTTCACAGTCTCTCAGGCCCTTTCTGCATGCAGTTATTAAGGTGGGCTAATGCGTCTTGCCACAGAGGTCTTCTGCATGTTGGAGTGGACTAGGTTCGGTTTATTTACCTCCGTTCTACATGTAATTCTGACTAAATGCGCTCCCATGTGGTGGTAAAGCGAGCTATTTGAAAACCAGAAGAAATCGGTTTTCCAGTTTTCCAGATCGATTTGATTTGTACTTTCACAGTGGTGCAGACATGTACATTCACAGCAATGAGAACTGGTGGTCAGGGGAGGGCTCATGGGAGGGGCCAGGGGGAAGTATGGACTTTCGCACGTACACATGTACGCAATGATGTACTAAACCATGCCCCCCCAAAAAAGGGCCAATCACAACCGATGGGACGGGGTGAAGGGCGTAGTGGGAGTGGCCACAATGGAGGCAGTGTGGATTCATGAACTTGCACTCCTCCAAATCAGAATGGAACATACACAGTAGCTGTGTGGAAGGAAATGAGGGAAAGTCCGCCTTGTTTCGAGCCCAGAAAATCCGGTAAGAAACGGCACGAACTGATTCACCAGCCTTGTGCAGAAAGGGCCTCAGTCTTGTGAGGCTTGCAGTCCCTGTTCGAAATGGCATAGGGCAGCAGTGGAGGCAGTTGCAAATAATCTGTGAATGATCAAATCCGCAAAAGTGAAACCTGCAAATGTAGAGAGCAGATTGTAGTTTTCTTTCTTTCCCTTCAGAGTCACTTCCTGGTATTTCTGTCATTTTTTCCCCGTTGCTGTGTGCCTTCAAGTTGTTTCCCACTTATGATGATCCTAAGATGAATCTATCACAGGTTTTTCCCTTGTTACTTGGGTAAAAATGCAGGGGATCAGGCTACCAGTTTCACTGATGTGACAGGTTTGAAAATGGGCTTAATCATAAAGATTTTTGTGCTGCTGTCCATTGTACTTTGTAGGTGTGTCTGTGTATTTAATTTCTATTTCCTATAATAGGTCCCACATGTACAGAAAGAGGGTAATATTTTTGGAATTTGGAATTGCCTAGGATCCTAACTATCTTCATATGGCTTTTGTGGGGCACAACCAAATCTCTACTGGAAGGGAATTCCTATTCGTCAGTAGAGAAAATGGTGGCGTGGTTGTTTCACTGAATTTCTCCACAGTGAGGAGGAATTCTTCACCAATTTTCTGGATTTTTTGTTCACCACTGGCAATGGTGGTAGCACAACTTTTCCACACACACTTGCCTTTGTTTTGGTTGCTGCTGCTGCTGCTGGAAGCAACATCAACAGTAATGGTGTTGGCGGTCTGACCATCATTTTGCTTCCTCTACAAAGCTAGTATCATTTCCACGTTGTGTTTATGTGTAATTATGGACTCCTTTATCCAGGGAGGTGCAAAAAAGATGAAAGGAAGGAAGGAAGGAAGGAAGGAAGGAAGGAAGGAAGGAAGATCTTTAAATAAGTTTTTGTTCAGCTCCATGACCCAAGACAAAACTGCAGTTTTACTCATGACTTCCCCACTATTTCAAATAAAGGTGGTGGTCTTTTTTATTATAGTTCCCTATATGAAGCAGTGTGAAACAAGATTTTCAGGTGTCACATTCTCTGTCATGACATATAGCTTATTGTTAGGTATTTACTTTGTTTTTACAGTATTTTTAATGTTGGGAGTGGGGTAGGATGCTGGTGGTATTTATTCCTTTAAGTTCCAAAGCAGCTTGTACTTAAATTGAATCGTTAGTCTCAACTAGCGTAGATCCAATGAATCAATGGAACTTATCAAAATGTTGACTTATCAAGTTCTCATTGATTTAGTTGGTCTACTTCAGTTGAAACTGACAACTAGTTTTAGGCCAGAGGTGGGAAATCTAAACTATAGCTAGTTTTAGACCAGAGGTGGGAAATTGTCCTGGTATTGGACTATTACTCCTACCATTCCTCACTATTGCTTATGCTGGCTAGAGCTGCTGAGAACTGCAGTCCAACACCTGCCAGGCTGCATGATTCATGGTCCTGACGTAGGACTTGGCTGACTTTAGATATTGTGTACCTTAACTTCAGTAGGCATCATTTGTTTTTTGTTTCAGGCAGTGGAATGTCATGAGTCAATCTTTTTCTTGTCTAGCAAGGTGCTCTATGAATTACATGTGTTTGTAGACATTTTATGGGCTTTGAAGTTAATTAAGCACATGTCAGAATCCCATCCTTTTTGGCTTCCTCACTAGATAGACTTTTGGCACTTCTACACTGAATAATGGTTCCTTCCTAAATACCAGTACTGATGTCAGCTGTTTCCTCAGTGGAAGGAAATGAGCTGGATTTTTGGTTATTTGCCATCACATCAACTTTGCCATCACATCACATCAACTTTAATTTACAGCAATCCTATGAATGAGGGACTGCACTTCTCAGGTCTTGCAAACTCAAGGCTGTAGCTTTCTTGATTGAATCAATCCCCCTGTACTGCTGTCTTCCTCTTCTTCTACTGCCTTACATTTTACCAAGCAATTTTTCCAGTGAGTCACATCATCTCATGATATGTCCAAAGTACAATATAACTTTAGTTTAGTCATCTTGGTTTCTAAGTGACAGTTCAGGCTTGGTTTGCTCAAGGAGCTGTTCATTTGTCTATTTAAGCATTTCAAGGTGTATGTAGAACTCTCTTCCAACACCATGTTTTAAAAAAATGCCTGATTTTTCTTCCTGCCATCTTTCTTCATTGTCCAGCTTTCACACTCTTTGGATCCCAGAAACCAAGCTAGCTAAACTGAATTGCTTTTGTGATTAGATTCTTCACTCACTTTAAGGCCCATGAATTGTAGAGCATGAATTGGATTCTATATTCTGGATGTCATAGTAGAAGACTAGAAGATTTGTCTCCTAGTTTTGAGGATGTGAATGTTCATACGTTGCTCATCTGCTGTAAAATATTTTTAAAAATCCACAAAATTTCCCACAGTATAAGCCAAATCAGGCCATCAGGTAAAAATAGTGTAGCATGACCTGGGAATGTAAACGGGATGTCAATTTCTCTGTTTTTCATCCTTATGAACTGGAATGAATAATTCCTTCAGCATTCTTCCTGGTGGGCAAGAACAAAAAGATTTCTGGGCAGTTCCCCATCACTATTTGGAGAACTCAGAATCTCTCAGCAAAAGAAATAGGAAGGTTGTATGATGTGTGCCTTTTAAATGTGACTATGGCCATTTCTGCACATTACCTTATCTCATTGTCTTCTGGTCATGATCCCGGCAGCACCTTTGGTAGGAAGGGAGTGTGATGGGAACACTCCCCTCTGCACCTGCTACGAAAGGGAGCATGACCAACATGTGCTTGTCTTCTGCAGTGCAGCCAGGCTCTTTCCCATGCTGTGCTGGGGCAGGAAGCACCTCCATCATGCTTCCTGCTCTTCTGCATGGCTGGGAAGGATGGGAGCGTCAAACAATTGGAGGGTCATTGATGAAGAAACTCCATCAATGATTTACCCCACAATTGCACTGGCTGGTGATGGGAGAAGAGTGGGACTGTGATGATGTCATGTGAAAGCGTCGTTGCAGTCCTGCTCCTCTCCTGTCTCCATGCCGGGATGCAGTTGGAAAGGATCTATGAAATGGAGCCCCTTTTCCTGGACAATTGAAATTTGGCAAATCTGATCCCTCTTCAGAGCAGGAAGATATCTACTTGAAAACACTGAAATTAGATGTAGCCTAAAACTAGCTAGGTCTTGCACTGGAATCAGTGGGAGGCCAAAATGGAACAAGTGCAGTAGTGGTGGTAAAATAATAATAATAATAATAATAATAATAATAATAATAATAATAATAATAATAATAATTATTCTATTCATTATTCATTTATATCTTGCTTTTTTCTAATAATTGGGACTGAAAACAGCTTAAAAATTAAAAAAGGTGTTGAAATATAATTAAATTACCCATAGAATTAAAACCATTATTATCTGAAGGAATGAACTAGTCCTGAATCAGTGTTCAAAGAATAATTTTAACAAATGAGTTAGAAAATAAATGAAACTTTTAATACTCTATATTAATAAACTCAAATTAAAATAAGAAGTAAATGCTCTTTGAAAAACTAACTATCTGTGAGAAAATGTAGAACAGGTTATTGGACATTATTCGTTGTTTACAATACCTGGAAATTGTCAAAAACAGGTTCAGTCCCTGATCCTTCATAATAACAGCCAGTGTTTCACAAGTGAAATGTGGTCAGTGGAAGTGAAATGAAAATGCTCCAGCCATTCAGGCTTCAATTTAGTCTGTGGGAATGAAAACGCCTTCCCAATTTCAACTGAAGCTTATGAGGTGAGAAGCAAGTGGAGGGTGAGATTCCCTCCCGTGTGTTAAATGCTGTTCCAGAGGAAGATCACAAATCCTTCTTTCGTGTCTCAGAAACACTTGTTAGATGAGTTCCCAAATTAATGGCTTTTTTTGGTTTTATTTTGAAGAAGCTGACACATCTTTCATTTCTCACAGACTAAAGGCTGGGACAGCTGACTTTTGAAACCATCCATCTGTCATACAGGATATTGATCTTTGTGAAGTTGCCAACATAAAACATTATTCCAATTATTGGCCCCGAGCTACATCAACCTGACGCTTTTTGTTGTATAATGTTGTTGTAAAATTTTGAAGGCTGATGGACAAGTCATTCAATTATGATTAATTACTATGTGCATGTGTATGTGTGCATGTTTATGGAATTTTTTTCTGCCCAAAAGCAGGTAAATAATGACATGAGGCACTAATCAATAGTTCAAAAAGTATATAAACATTATCACACATTCTCAGCATTACACATTGGTGATGCATGCATGGGATCAGAAAGGGGGAAAAAAGGACTGAAAGATTTGGTCCTCCAGTAAGCCAGCAGACACCATGTTGGATAAAAGGGACACCCTCTGACCTTTCACAAATGAAAATAGGGATGTCTTTGGAGTCTCTCAGTCAGAACACCAGCTTAGACCACTTCTGCACTAGACTGTTATAGTGTTATTATCCCACTTTCAACATCCTGTGGAATCCTAGGGTTTGCAGTTTAGGAAGGGGCCTCAAAGATGGAAATGGCCATAATCTTCTCAAAGACTTAAGCAGTAGTTTACTATCGCTTCTCTTCTCCTGTTATGTAAGATCACATTGGGTATGTTCTAGGTAGAACTTTGAAAAGTTACTTTTTTGGACTATAGCTCCCAGAATTCCCCTACTCAGCATAAACACTAACCATGCCAGCTGGGAGTGTCTGGACATTGTAGTTGAAAAATGCAGTTTTCTCCAAGCTGTGGTTCAAGGATGCACCTTCAGTTTATGTAGGGTTGTTATCACGGTTATGATATGCCTGATGAGAGCACTAGATATCCTTTTGATATCAAATAATTTGGCCTTTGCTTGACCTTTCTCTGCCACTCTACTCCACATGTTTGCAGAGGTCTACCAGACAAGCACATATTGGGTGTGGCTGTTAATGGTTGTACATTCCAAACCCCATTCAGGCAGGCAACTTAAGCATCTCCGATGCTTCAGGGAAAAACCCTCTTGCAAACCGGCCTTGCTCAGAGCGAATCCCTACAAAGACGCATGGCCAGGGGCCGAGCCATTCCTTTATGTCGGGCTATTTGCATACTGGCCATACTATTGTCATCCAGCGCTAAGCCCATCATGTAAAACCTGATCTTTTCCAACTCCTTTGTCCAGCTCCAAATTTCCTTTTTTCTCACCGAGCATGGCATGCCTGTAGGTAAAATCCACCCTATAAAAGGTCCCCATTTCCTAGTCCTCCTTGGATCACCCTGGACTTCCATTCCGCCTTCCTGTCGCTCTGTCCAGTGAAGTTTTCCCCTCAGTTCACAATAACTGAGTCTGCCTCCCTTTTTAGACTGCTTGGATTACTTTCGACTTCCATCCCACCTTGCTGTCGGTTTGTCCAACGAGCTCCCCTTAGCGAACCACACTGAGCTTTCTTCCCCTCAACCTCCGTTTCTCTCCAGGACTACGAGACCAGGTGTCGTATTACCCATTCTCCAAAAGCTCTCCATTTCTATTTCTAGTTAGTTGTGCGCATATGGTGTCTTAGTCATTGGTTGTCCTCAATAAATATTATTTTTGTTACTTTAAAACTTGTCTGGCTATGCTCTCTGACCTGAAGCTGTAGACATAGGGTAAAAGATCCTAGCTAAAGTTACCCTGCCTCTCATTAGCTTAAGAGAGTGCTCGAGCTTAATTTCTCCATCTTGTGCTTTTATTTGGTTATTTGGGCGCCCCTCCCGGACCGCCAGCATACAGGGTAATAGAGTGATGGTGACATATAATTTGCCTGATGCTGCCCACACTGTGAAACTCAACTTCAAACCCTATACATTATCCGGGAACTTCTATTGTGGACCTCTCAGCAGAAAGAGTCAGTAGAGGTGGGACTCTAATATAGTGGTAGAAAATATGCTTTGCATACGAAAGGTCCCAGGTTCAATAATTGCCATCTTCCTACATGAGGCAGCTTGCACTGTGAAAGAACCTTTGCCTATAATCCCAGAGATTTGCCAACCTAGGTAAATTATTTGAAAAACACTGGTGTAATGAGTTGTTCCAAAGACAAAGCCCTCCCTTTTTGACCACTCAATCACTCAGGAGAATGCAATACGAACAGAAAGCCTTCTTAGCATACTATTGAAGCTTGAGTATTTAATCACAAGAATCTAATTCAGACCATTCATTTGGTAAATACCAGAGACTTCACTTGAATAATGGCAACATGATGAGCCTGATTTACTTCGACTCCTCGATTAATTCATCCAAACGTCTTCACAAATGGCTATAATCAAGCAATCAATTATCCACTGGCTTTTAATATAGATTGCTATGTCTATTTATTTTTTCCCTCTGTGTTGTTAGCATTTTAGGAGTTTAGGACTCTGCCATAATCATCTGAAAATTATATCCATGTTTACAGATATATATATATGAAGAAGAAGAAAAAAGACTAAATTCATTACTGGTTCAAATAAATGTCAAGGACTGGCAGATATAATGAAAATACTCTATTTATTCAACCATTAAAACTTCATGATGTGTGTATGGAATAACTTTAATTCATATATTTTTAAAATGCTGACTATAGGATTATCCAACAACAGCTGGAGACAATTCCAAAGAGCACAGTGAATTACTAGGCAGTGGAAGAGCCTTGCATTGGAATCAGAACTGGGGTGATTCAGTGCTAGGAGACTGAGCTATAACCTGAAAAGTCCCTAGCTCGAATCTCCCTTCTGACATGGGCCATTTCTGCACTAGATTGTAATAATGCTATCATTCCACTTTCAACATCCTATGGAATCCTGGGATTTGCAGTTTAGAGAGGGGTCTTTGCCTCGTTGGCTTTGCCCCTCCCTAAACTGCAAACCCCAGGATTCCATAGGATAGCACTATAACAGTTTAGTGCAAAAATGGCCATAGAGTCTTTTGGGTTCTTCCACAGATAATTCACTGTCTCTTAGCCTGTTCTCCATCTGGAGTATGGGAACAATCATCATAACCATCTAATTTACAGGTCTTTGTATAAGATAAGGAACACAAAATTTGTGAGTAAAGGTACTTCCTTTGTTCTGGAAAGTAGGTCCCGGCTAGACATGACATTTCAGGTAGCTCACACTTGTGCAGTTGTTTTTCCTTTAATAAATTGCTATTGTCTCCACAATGCTTTATGGATCATGGTTAAGTCCTGACGAGAAGTCCAGTGCATGATTTTATCTGATTTTGTGATAGCAGTTTCACTTGGTGGAGCCTGAGAATGAGGACAAGAAACTTTTAGCAATTAGACCAACAATGTCATTTTAACTCATGTCTATCTTGACTTATTATATCTAGTTCCAAGGGGTTGACTGGGTAGGTTTTGGATGATAGTAGATCTTTATGTAGGCAGTTCTGTGACTATGCCTATAAATGTCCTTCCTGGACTGAGTGCTTATAATAACTACCAGCCTGTTATCAATGATCACTTTTTGGCCAAGGTGCTTCAGAAGATGGGGCTAGCACAGCTTCAAAGGCTCTTGGAGGAAATGGATAATCTAGGCTACAGGAAAAAAAAGTGAGGCCCTCTAGATGTTTTTGGACTGTAATTATCATCCTAGCCAGCACAGCCAATGGTAAGGAATGCTGTTAGTTAGATGGCTGATATCTAGATGGCTACACGATTCCTATTCCTGATCTGGACCTATTTCAGTTTCAGCTCAGCCCTGGTTTTGTAACAGAACCAGAACCTTCATCTTGAAGGGATAGTGACTGAGGGAGTGAGAGTTTGTTGCTCAGTGCTTTTTGATACCATTGATGATTCTTTCCTCCTGTACTGGTTTGTGAGGTTAAAGTAGTGGGCATTTATTACAATGGTTCTGTTCATACTTGCAGTGTCAACTCTAGTGAAAGGCAGTGGGGACTTTATTTCTGCCGGGTGGTGGCCATTGCATCTTAAGCACAATTTTGTCCCTAGTGATTTTAAACATCTATAACAGTTGTTGGGGCTGGTAATCAGGGATTTTGGGGTTGCGTGTCATCAAAATGCAGATGATACTCAGCTCAGTTCCACTTTTATGTTGCATGTCTGTAAGACAGAATGGTGGACAATCTGGACTGGTGGCTGGAGGCAAAGTTGAACTACACAACAGCTGATCAGCTGAGATTTAATCTTACATAGAAATAACAATAGCATGTGTATTTCTATACCACTTATCAGCTAAGTGCTCTCTATGCAGTTTACAATGTGTTAGCTAATTGTACCCAACAAAACATTTCTATACATGCCCCCAACAAGATGGGTACTCATTTTACTGGCCTGCGAAAGGATGGAAGGCTGAGTCAACCTGGAGCCCGGCAGGATCGAACTCACAACTTTGTGGTTGCAGTACCAGCATTTAACCACTGTGCCACCAGGGCTATGTGAGTAGATGGTTTCTGGGTTTGGAAGATAGATAATTTGTCTGTCTTGGATGGTATTGCATTCCCTCTGTAGGGGTATTGCGTTCCCTCTATAGGGACAGATATGTAGTTAGGGAATGTCCTTGGTCTCATCTGTGCCACTAGAGGCTCAAATGGCTTCAGGAGCAAAAAGCATTTAGTACCAACTTTTACACTAACATGTAAATTCCAGGATTCTGTGAGATGTAGCCATGATAATTAAAGTAGTATCAAAGTGCTATATATGTAGTGAAAGGGCCTAGGGAGAAATCCCAATCAGGGTTGTGACTGGCTCAAAGGACTAAATCTCTCGCTTCCAAACCACAGCATTCACAATGTTTAACAGAGAATCTCTTTCCTGTCTTCAAACAAAAGCCAAGGTCTTTCCAGAAGTGGAAAAATG